>VWZZ01007640.1:90657-165480 GCA_013399095.1 Psophia crepitans | reverse complement strand
GCTTGTCAGGTCCCATGGACTCGGATACCTTCAGGTTCCTTAGACATTCTCGAACCTGCTCTTCTGCTACAGTGGACGGTTCTTCATTCTCCCAGTCCCTGCCTTTGCCTTCTGTGACTTGTGCACTATGGCTAGATCCCTGCCAGTGAAGACTGAGGCAAAGAAGCCATTGAGTACCTCAGCCTTCTCTGTATCCTGGGTGACCAGGTCACCTGTTTGATTTTGAAGGGGACCCACACTTTCCCTAGTCTTCCTTTTGTCACTAATATTATAGAAACCTTTCTGTTGTTTTTAGCCTCCCTAGTCAGGTTTAATTCTATCAGGACTTCGGCCTTTCCAACCTGGTCCTTGGCTTCCCGTACAGTTTCCCTGTGTACCTCCCAGGCTACTTGCCCTCACTTCCACCCTCTGTAAGCTTCCCTTTTTAGTCCGAGTTTGCCCAGAAGCAACTTACTCATTCACGCATGCCCCTGGGTGTTTTTGCCTGACTTCTTCTTTGTTGGGATGCAATGCTCCTGAGCTTGGAGGAGGTGACCTTTGAGTACTGTCCAGCTGTCTTGGGCCTCTCTTCCCTCCAGGGCTTTGTCCCACAGTGTTCTAGCACGCAGCTCCCTGAAGCGGCCTAAGTCTGCTCACCTGAAGTCCAGGGTACGGAGCTTGCTGCGCTCCTTCTAGCAGCCCTGAGGATCTTAAACTCCACTATTTCATGGTCACTGTAGTTAAGGCTGCCCCTGAGCCCCTACCAGGCCCTCTGTGTTGGTGAGAGCAAGGTCCAGCATAGCACGCCTCCTCGTTGGCTCCTCTACCACCTGGAGGAGGAAGTTATCGTTGACACATTCCAGGAACCTCCTGGATTGCTTGTGCTTAGCTGTATTACTCCTCCAGCAGATGTCGGGGTCGTTAAAGTCCCCCATGAGAACCAGTGCTTTTGAACACGAGGCTGCTTCTGTCTGCCTATGGAAGGCCTCATCTGCTTGGTCCTCCTGGTCAGGTGTTGCCTATAGCAGACCCCCACAACAATGTCGCCTGTCTCTGCAATCCCTTTAATCCTGATCCGTACGCTTTTGGTTGCCTCCTCCTCTGTCCCCAGGTGGAGCTCCATGCACTCCAGCTGGTCATTGACATAGAGGGCAACTGCCCCTCTTTGCCTTCCCTGCCTGTCCTTCCTGAAAAGGCTGTATCCATCCACCCTAACACTCCAGTCATAGGAGTCATCCCACCACGTTTCTGTAATGCCAATAAGGTCGTAGCCCTGCTGGCAGGCGCATGTCTCCAGCCTCTCTTGTTTATTCCCCATGGTACGTGCATTCGCATAGAGACATTTCAGTTGGGTCCCTGACGGGGCTGACCTACTGGTTTGTAATCTGTTTGATGCATTTTCCCAGAGTTTCCCCACTGGTTCTTATTATCTCACGAGCCCCAGGGTCACCTCTAGATTTCAAGTATGCTGCAGTGTATCCAGCACGCCTCCAAGCAACAGTCTGAGCACCCTTGCCAGCACCCCGTCCTTGTAAGCTAAGCATGTCGTCCCAGCACTTGTTGCAGACAAGGCTGCTGTTATCCCCCAACCACTTCAAGCCCAGTTTAAAGCTCTGCCAATGAGCCCTGCTAGCTCCTGGGCAAAGACCCTTTTTCCCTCTGAGAGATATATGTCATGTATCTGTCTCTGGGAGAGGCAAGAATGACAGAGGCATTCCTCAAAAACATTTTGAAGTGAGGAACCCTTGTAGTTTCAGTGTAGCATCATATTTCCTGAAGATGCTCTCATCATCTATCACCATGTGGTAGCTACAAAGGATCTTACTCCTGACTGAGGGCTTTCAGAATATGATTGTATGGGAAGAAAATACAGAGGACCATCTGTGTCCTTTCCTCATATCTCAAGCTTAGGATAATTTGTCTGGACAGCATAGAGCACACTTAAGTACAAGTGGATGAACACTTGACAACATATGACCAGGTTTATAAACCGCAGCAGTCAGGTCTATTAAAGTCTGAAAAAAGGAAACATATGATCTCAACATTCCTTTCGGTACAGACACACATATCACATGAGTGGTGATACAGCAATTGGTTTTCTGAAATTTTTAGTTTTTTTCTTTTTCCTTGGCAGCTACTTTCCGTAATGCTCTTTTGGGGTCTGATTTTGCCTTGCTTAGTGCTAAGTGTATTATTTTCCCTTGTAATGAAATGTAAAATCTCATTTCCTCTCTTTACATTCCCATATCTGTCATATTTTTTCATTATTTATTTTTAACAATGCATAATCCATAATATTTATAAAAATACTATCTACGAAAATAGAAAAAAAATCTATTTTCAGTGCTACTGACTATTTAAACTACAGCCACATTAGAGATGCCAACAAATTCCTCACCCCCAAAATAGAAAATATCCTACCACAGATTAGATCAAAGTTAAATAGTAACCAACTGCCAACAGATCTGTCCCTGTCATAACCCTTCTAAAAATTGTTTGAAAAAAGAGATACATAATTGTCTTTTTAAAATTGGAATCTGAACAAGGCTGAGAACTGTTTGCTTAAACACATTAAATGGTGTAAGTTAACCTGTGAAAAGACATGATAATTTTACTGTTGCATTTATTTTTCTTGCTTATTGTTTTGTTCGTGTTGTTGCTGTCTCTGTAAACATTATTGTAAGTTTCCTTTTAAGAATGGGCTGTGATGTTGCAAGACAGTAAAAGCAGGTGTGTCCCACTCTATACTATATATTGCATAGACTAAGAAAGGCCCAAGCATTGTAGTACAATTTTATAGCAAGGATAAACTCAGCTAAGGAAACATCACAAGCAAGCTGCTACAATTACCTCCATTTTTAAAAGGAATATATTTCAAGACATATCTTCTACAGCTCACCATTTTTTCGAAAATTTTGATTGTCTATATTTTGCAGTTTTTATTTTACATGCCTTCTATGAGATTTTTAACTATTTTGTTAGTCATTTGCCTGCTGCACATCTTCTTCAACATGTTGCCAGTTACTTTTGCGCACCAAAGTCCTCATAGCATTTTATTTTTCCCTTTCACAGATTTTGTTTCTTATTTCAGAATTTCAAATTGATCATGACCTTTTCTGTTAGGAAGAGATGACGTTATTACAAGGCACCCTCTGGTTGTTCTCCTGTTGAAGTTTGGAAGAGCACTCCCAGTGTGCCCTCAAAAGCATTAGGGAAAGACACACCTGACTTTTCTGACTGTAGAAGTCTGACATGAGTATATTCAAAAAAAGCAAAAGTTCACAGTCTTGTCCCAAAGGACAGTGATCAAAAGCAGGGCTGATCTCCTGATAATATCACATGGTATCCCTTCTATACCCTTTTTCACCTGTTTTTCTTTCCCAAATGCTTCATCTTTACCACGCTCATCATTTCCCAAATAATCCATCCTATTTATTCTTATCTCTTTGGCTGATTTGATATCCTTTTTCTTGGAACTTACAGTTGCCTTGGTAATCTGCACTTAGCTAGTGACCTGTTAAGGTGCTTCCCCCTTTCCTGTAAAATCACACCATTAGCTTGTTAGTGGCTAAGGTTAGCAGTCTGCTGGGGCTTTACTTTTGTGTGACATCAGATGTGTGAGCATCTGGGAGCTTCTCATGTTGCTACCTTACTAGGGTAACCATATAGTCAGAGCAGGCTTTTTTTTTTTTTTTTTTCAGCTGTGAGAGTCTCTGATACTGTGTTCTGCTGTCTTCCACAGTCTGCAGCAGATACTGAACAATTATCCTATTTTTTGCCCACTTGTGGCACCACTGATTCTAAGTTAATTCTGTAAAAGTGCATGTGAGATTTAAAATAAAATTTTATAACCAGACGTAGCAAAAAATCCAGACCAAAGTCACACTCATTTTCTCGCAGGAGGCAAGTGACTTTCAATGTCATCTCACCTCATTTTCACAGTTCCGTTTCCCACTAGAATTGTCTGGGACAGAATGTCTTCCATGCATCAGGCCTTTCAGATATACTCCTTGAAAAAGTCAGTCACACTGTGTGTTTAATTACAATTCACATTATTTTTGCCAACGGATTCTAATCTAAATAGAGCAAGATTCTCTTCTTGAAGGGGTACTTCTGCTCAGAGAGGTGGATCACAGCTGTGGTGCTTTGGGGTTTTTTTTGGGTTTGTTTTCGTAGTAGAGAGCAAGGTAGAGAAGAATATGAAGTGGAGAAAAAACAAATCCCAACACATCTTCTCAAGCTACTAGTGTTAAGCTTGGTAATGACCTCACGTCACTGAACCACTATGTAGCTGTCTTAAGTGCTATTAATAATTTGAACACCAGGAAGGTCAATGAGAAATAATTCCTCTATAACATCAGTATCTTTCTCCAGAACAGCTGGAAAACCTCTCAAAGGAAGCGTTAACTCTTTACTTCAGTAGTGTGGCTGTACAACTTCCTGATTTGCACTGCTTCAGCTGCTGTGGCTTGAAGGAGGGCCAGTTCATGTCTGTTTGCAGCTACCTGTATAGAAATTATCTTAAAATCTTTTCAAGGAGTAGTCCACTAAGAAACATTTATGTATCTTACAAAATTTTCTCTTCTAAGCACTAGTCCACAGTGATTTATTCTGTGGGTGAAAACAGATTCACTTAGATTCACAGAATCTAAGGACTGGAATGGACCTCTGGAGATCATCTAGTCCCATGCCGTACCTAAAGCAGGTTGCACAGGATCGCATCCAGGCTGGTTGTGAATTTCTACAGAGAAGGAGACTCCATAACCTCTCTGGGCAGCCCGTTGCAGTGCTCCGTCACCCTCACCGTAAAGAAATGTTTCCTCATGTTCAGATGGAAATTCCTGTGTTCCAGTTTGTGCCCATTGCCCCTTGTCCTGTCACGGAGCTCTGCTGAAAAGAGTCTGGCCCCTTCCTCTAGACACCCACCCTGTTGGCATCTATGAGCACTGATGAGATCCCCTCCCAGTCTTCTCTTCTCCAGGCTATACAGACCCAGCTCTCTCAGCCTTTCCTCATACAAGAGATGCTCCAGTCCCCTCATCATCCTGGTAGCCCTCCGCTGGACTCTCTCCAGTAGTTCCCTGCCTTTCTTTAGCTGGGGAGCCCAGAACTGGACACAATATTCCACATGTGGCCTCACCAGGGCAGAGTAGAAGGGAAGGAACAATATGTTAAGATGAGAAAACAGATGAGAAACACCACAGTAATTGTGGTGTTCACAAATAATAAGAACAAATATTCATTGTAAAGTTAATATAACAGAGAGGAAAGAAATTAGACAACTGTAAATTATAGTGAATATAACTGAAGATATTTTTATGTATTTCATACCTTAAGGAAAATTATGGTCAGCAGTTTCTTGAAAGACAACATAAATCATCTATGAGATACTAGTGATAGCACAAAATTAACTTTATTACACTGTTCATATGACTGTATGAGAAAATAAAATATGAAAAATTCATGTCAAAACAGTATTTGAGGGTGGGAGCAGGGATGATCTTTTCATCTTGGATTTTAGAAGAAGACAAGAAGGAACTCATTAATAAGTGAAACATTTGTCTATTCTTCCAAGAAAGAACACTTTGTTCATTGTTTTTACCTACAATAATTTTTTTCAAGTAGTTTGTTAAAGTATACATGAAAAAAACTACTTAGATCAACAATTCATTCCTAGTAATGACATAGGAGAAGAACAGACCAAGGAGGTTTTACAGTGCACAAAGTTACTGTCTAACATCTTAAGTTAGACTATGTCAAGGTACTTCAGTACCACAAGTAATCAGCCTGTATCCTCCATAGAATCACAGATAGGTAGGAGGCCAGTTCAGACAGTCTTGACATAGTAATTTTTGGATTAGTACTTCACAGAGCACTGAAATCTTTGTCAAAACTGATAGCATGGCATTTATGTGGCAGTTTCTGTTTGTGCCACTGTTTCCAACCCTGAGTGAGGAAACGAGCTGATAGTGCCCACAGAGGGACGAACAGCATTTGTATCATCTCGGTAGGGCTTCTATTCTTCTGTCAGTGGTAAGACAGAATCCCTGTATCCTAGAGCCATGACCACAACGGCATCTGCTATATCTTGGTGACAGTTTGCTGTCAGTGTTTGATGCTGAACATTAGAATAGAATAGAATAGAATAGAATAGAATAGAATAGAATAGAATAGAATAGAATAGAATAGAATAGAACAGAACAGAACAGAATAGAATAGAATAGCATAGAATAGAATAGAATCATTAAGGTTGGAAGAGACCTCAAGGATCATCCAGTCCAACCGACCCCACACACACACCTATTAACCACTAAACCATGTCCTTCAGTGCTGCATCTAACCTTTCCTTAAACACCCGCAGGGACGATGACTCCATCACCTCCCTGGGCAACCTGTTCCAATGCCCAACCACACTTTCAGTGAAGAAATTTCTCCTAATCTCCAACCTGAACCTCCCCTGGCGCAACTTGCAGCCGTTCCCCCTAGTCCTGTCACTAGTTATCTGCTTGGACCAGTAAGTGCAAATGCTTTTGTTTTCAAAGAGGCTGGGATGACTGTTCTTCTACAATTAAGCAAAGTGTCTACATCTTCTGAGGTAGTTAAGATTTAACCAAATTCAACTTCATTTTTTTCCAAATAAATACCAAGGATTAGCCCCATACTACCCAGTGGTACAACTAATTTACCACATGAGCCCTCCTTGCAGTTTTCTCAGAAGACAATTATCTTTTCTGATTTTTCCAGCAATATTGTGGTGTTTTGAGATTCTCCTGCTGTGATTTGAGATTGTCTTTCCAAGGAAACAAATTCAGCAGTCTTCACACCAAACTTACTACATGTGAGCTGAGATTGGTGAGAGGTCAACAAATTTTTAACCGAGCTGAACTCCTCCCTCCTCCTTCCCTCCTCCCCCCAATAATGTAATACTACATTAAATATTTACAATAACAATCTGAAACAACATTCTGGTTTCTTTATCACCCCAGCAAGAAGATTCCCAGGTGAGAGCCAGACTGGATTCCTCCAGCTAAACCATTATCGTGAGTAAATAACAGTATTACTGTTTCTTTATAACTTATCAGCTAGGTTACCCTTAATTTCTACTTCCTGTTCTGTAAGTGCTGACTCAGAATCACCGTAGTAAACTGCAGTGCAAATCTGGCTGGTGTTAGGCTGAAAGTTTGACATAATATTGCATATATATTTTATGTTTACTAATGGAAAACATTATTACTATTTCACTAGACTTGATTTGTAGCAGAGCTTAATAAATGTTAAGACCTCTGCTATCCATTCACAGCCATAGAGAAATTGCATATACTGGGAGGTAGCTGCATGTCTTAATAAATAACCTTATAAAAGTTAAAAGTCAGCATTTGCTGCAGTGGCTAAAATAAAATCTTGCTGGTGTAGTGCCGCAGTGTTGTAAGGTTAACTGCATTCTTTCCAGTGTGGAGCTAAAATTAGACTGTTTTATATTGGCAGAAGAGCTGAGCAATCTATGGATAACTTTAAGGCATTTTATACAGTCTACCAGCTGCAGTATGTACTGGAGTCAGAGTTTATTTGAGAACTGACATGTTGTTTTTCTGAAGTATTCCATTTCATGGGTGGCAGATCGCATTGCAGCGTGTCGGTTATGACACTTCACCATCTTGCATTGTGATATGTCAGCATATGGTAGAAAGCTGCATTTCACCACATGAATTGTTTTAATGTATTCTGAAACATAGCATGAAGGAAAGCTTACTGGCAGATCACTTACCCATTAAGTACTAGTATCTGATCTGTAATCAAACAGGAAGACAAGAGGAGACAGTACCATGGTTCATCAAGTAATATAATTATTTCTGAATAGCCAAGAACACCTCTGGAATCAGTGAAGTATTTCCCTTTTCTTCTTTGATTTTCATTTATGACTATGAGTATCAGAAGTGACAGTTCATGGCACAAATGTTTCTGATTATATTGTTTATAGTATTAGTCTAATTAGCAGCATCATTCACAATAACCTGGCATAGCATGCGGCAGTGACACTCCTGCCATTAAGCAACACTTAATGCAGAAGCAAAAAACCCCACGAAGAACATTCTTTCAAAGGTGACTGAGCAGTTGTTTAAATCTATATACGTATGCAGGTTTCTCTGACAGAATTCTTTATTATATGTTAGTGTCAAATAAGTAAACAACTCCAGTATGATTTAACTATATTTCATGACTTCTGCATTTCCTGGCATCAGTGTAGTTTATATTTATTTATGTATTTGTACATACATGTGTGTGAATATGTCTATGATATACATATGTATGTAATACTGTGTATTGTAATATAAATTGTATATGTAACATTCACATGACTGTGTGGTTTGCTAATGATTAGTAATTGTCGGTGCTGCTGAAGACTACATTTTTCTATTCTTCATCTGGTAATTGAGTATTTCTCCCACAGGTGGTCCAATTTGAGTCAATCCTATTACTTGGGAGAGAAAGCAGCCACAAAACCCCGGTAAGCATAACGGCAGCAACACAAGACAGTCACACATGAGTGTCTGATGAATACTATTTTAGAAGCCCTACTAATTGCTTGTATTATTAGAGCACATAGGTTACATTGGAACTCCTTAGCAAACATAAGCCTCTGGTTAGGAGCTCAGGAGCTGAGCAGGCACAAAAGACAAAGGATGAAAGAAAAAAAGAAAAGAAAAAATTAAAAAGAATAGTAATACTCTTTTCCTTTCACAAGTTTGTGCTCTGCACTCACAAATCATATATGTGGCAAAGAGAAAGGAGTTCACCTTAAGTCTTCTGAACCTTGCACACAAAAATAACCTTTCTTGTACTGGGAGAGAAGATTGCATGTCATTATGCAACCAGTTTACATCCAATGTAAGCTGACACCAACAGAATGTCATTAAGAGCTGATAATTCCTTAGTGAACTATGTTAAATGACTTGATCGAGAGCTCTTTGTAGGTAGATGTCCATAAAACAGAATCATCATTATTAGCTCCATTTGGCACTTTTTTTTCTGTTGTTTTCTGTGGTTTTTTTGTTTGTTTTGGCAGGCTTAGGGAGGGTTTTGGGTGAAATTTGGAGTACTTCTCTGAAAAGCCATTACTGATACTGTTATCCAGAAAAGGCGGTTGTGATGGTCCTCACTGGTGCTGAGTGAGTTGTACCTGTTCTGCTGCAGCCCACTGAAGAGTTGAGCTGGTGCTTTCTGTCAGCTCTGAAATAAACTGGTTTACAAATAACGTTCTGCTGCCTAATGGCATTTAAGGTGATATTAAGTGTGGCACTCATGCATGATGAAACTGGAAAATTAACCTTCCCTGCCAAAGCTTTGCAGTGCTCAGTTCTGCCACCTTCCGACATAAAGTGTGAAAATAGGAGGCATGAAATGTTTAGTTAAAAATGAATACTGTCAATGTATAAATAATTAACAGCTTCCTTTAGATTACTGACTGCTCATGCACCTGTTGCTTTTTGGCAGCAAAACATTGCAACAGTTTTGAAAGAAAGCATGCATTGTGTATTCTTTGACAAAATGTCACCACTCCTAAAGTATAAAGCAAGGCAATGAATCTAATCTGCAAGGGGCATTGCAGGCTGAGATTTTGGGGATTTTAAAGTTTTAGGAAAAAATAGCAGTTAATGTCCCCTCTGTCCAAGCATTCTGGTCTCTGAAGCCCTAGAAAAGCCAGCTGCACAATACCAATTTACACATGAGCATCAGTGAGGTTGGCAAGAAAAAACAAACAAACAAACAAGCAAGCAAAACAAAACCAAAAGAACAACAAAAAAAACACACCAAAAAAGCCTGTATTATGATTCAAAGTCTCTCCCACTGGGATCCTAAAAGCTGGTTAGCTGCAGATGACTGTATAATAGGCAGGAAAAAAGGTACCCACTCTCTCAAGTCTCTCAAGAGGCAGAGGTCACTTTACCTTTGCAGCCAGGACAAGAGATAATTAAATGTGCCAATAAAGACTTAAGGGTCAATCTATGCCAATTTTATTTGCTCTTCAGGATTTTATTTTTCTTATTCTGTGTCCACAGATGGAGAACAATGAAGTGGGCAAATCTCAGATATGGCATACTACTGCATTATCCCCATATCATTGCAAGTTTATGGCTTTTCTTAGTGGGTCGTAAAGTCACATATATTTCATGAAAACATGGAGAGATGTTACAAGAAAAGTTGCATGTGTGTATAAATTTTTGAAAATATTATTATGCTGGTATCTCACATACTGGTACCTCACATGCTGATACCTCAGGCTGAGGTCCTCACAAAGTCACCAGCATGAAGGAAAAGAAACATCAGGTATGAATGGTAGAGCTTCAAAGAGTCATGGCCTACCATATGATGTGGTGCCAGTAATTCAACAAAAGAGAAGGGAGAAGGAAGCAAAAGTTGTAAATGAACAAGAAGTGACTAAGAAGGACACCCCTTGATCTAAGTTATTATTGTTTGTAGCTTGGATTGCAGTATCAGCATCTGTTAGAGGATTTTTTAAATTTTTTTTTTTAAAATCTGAGCTATGCTCATGGAGACTCTTAAGGTTGTAGTCATTCCTATTTTGGTACAGAATGCAGTTCTGGGTAAGGAATAAAATGCAAGGATTCAGCTGCATCTGGGATCCTAGACATTTTGGGGAGGATGAATGTCACTGTGATATTGCAGTCATTGTGTTGCAACACTGGAAGGGAAAGTGACTTTCAGTTGCTTTGCTACTATTGATGTAAAGACAATCATTGTCCCATTAAGTCAGGAAATGCTAGGTATTCTAAAAAATTCTGTGGGGAAAACCAAACAACAACCCCAAAACTTGTTGTGTGTATAAAATCTGACCTAATTACTGAAGAAAGTTTCTCTTTTTTTCTTACACATATACCTCCACAGAGTGGAAAGGATCAGTCTTGATAACTATATTTTCGTTTTTATTCAAAAACAAGAAATAAAATACCTCTGTTTTCCTAAATTCCTCACACAATTTCACATTGACTGTTTTCTTCTTCACTTCATATTCTCAGCTTCTGTGAAATGTGGTAGACACCAGTGGCATTCTTCCCTTAAGTTAATCATGAATAATAACAAGGAGAATCAGACCTAGTGCTCCTAAGAAACAGCTGTGGAATGTATGACCTCCCTCTGCTGTCATTTAGGTCAATCAGAACACTTCCCCTCATTTCCATGAGAGGAAATTTGTACTTATAATTAGGAAATACAGATACTGTACCAAAGAAGTTATTTAAAAACTGTGAGGTAAAATGAATGCAGGAAGGGTTTTTCAGATTCCATTGGCTTGGCTAAAGTGTTTATAGGAAAATACTAAATAAATAAATAGATAACAACCAACCACAAAATCAAACCCCCCAATCGCTGACCAGAAAGTTCTTTATTGTGAGGAAAAATTATTTGGTCAAGTAACATTTCACATGTGAGTGTATGGCATGAAGGTTTTTCAAAAGGTGTCTTCCAGCACACTACACTGGTGTGCAAAGATATCTGAAATGTCTCTTGATAACTTAACTCAGACACTGAAAACAGAATATCTGTGCTAGAACAGCACTCTGCTCTGACTACCAGAGACACCTGAAGAACTTTTTGCACTGGTTTATTTTGGGCTGTATGGGTAAATCTCATTCTCAAAAGAGTCTTAAGTTCTTCATAGTCTAAGTCTTCCTGAAGTATCTAACATACCTTTGTTTTGAAAATTGGATGTAGTGTCTAAATTGTGAGGCAACTTGAAATTCCTTTTCTTTTTTTTTCTTTTCCTCTTTTTCACTGGATATGCTAAATGTTTATAATCATTAAAGATATTTTAATGCAAAACATTTAACATAAAATGTTTCTGGCATATAGTAGACAACTAACTTACTGTGAAAAAAACCTAATAAAGAACAGTTAATATACACGCTTGGTATCTACCTACTGCCAATTCCAGCTGATCAGAAATGTTGCCCTTTTGAAAAGCCATATGGAATTAAAATGTAACTAAAGCACCAGAAGTTAACCAAAGCAACAACTTAAGAAAGTAGAGAAGAGCAAGACACAGAGACTTGGCTTGATAGAACCATGGTGAGTCATGCTAAACTGAGCAAGGGACTGACTCACAATGATCCATCTTGTGGGTGAAGATTTCATACAATACAAGCAACGTTTTGGAAGTCTTGGTATTCATTAAATAAAGGTAGTCCCTTGATTTACATGTGAAGAATATTCTTTCTCAAGCTAGAGCAAAAGAGGGCAACTTCTTTTATGACCTCTCACCGTCTTCATATCTGATTATTTAGAAATTTTTACTCTATTTTGTTAAACGCCCTTGGCAAAAAGAAGTCTGTGGGTACAGTCGCATAGTGGCTGTACCAACTATATATGTATGGGCTGCAGTATAACAGGACGGGCAGTTATCTTCCCTCTTTCACCCTGGTTTACACAGAAAGGTAAACAGGCTTGCTTAAACCTCACAGGCGGGACAGTATGGGTCAAGAGAATCTGTGAGTGGACTGAATCAAATCTTAACTTGGTTTACCTTTTCCCATGGAACAACTTAAAGAGAAACAAAACTCTGTTTCGCATCAGCTCTAAACTTCTTTTTAGCAATAAGCATACGTAGTGGAAACAGTACTGTTTCTCACAGTATCCTTCTGGACAAAATGATCAGCGTACAGCTAGGCAAAAACATAATACAATGGGTGAGTAACTGGCTGGCTGGTCATGCCCAAAGAGTTATAGTTAATGGAGTTACATCAGGCTGGCAGCCAGTCACTAGTGGGGTTCCCCAGGGCTCCATTCTGGAGCCACTTCTTTCTAACATTTTCATAAATGACTTGGATGTGGGACTAGAAAGAATCGTGAACAAGTTTGCAGATGATACTAAATTGGGAGGAGCTGTGGACTCCATTGAGGGTTGTGAGGCCTTGCAGAGAGACCTGGACAAATTAGAAAACTGGGCAATCACCAACCACATGAAATTTAACAAGAGCAAGTGCCGGATTCTGTGCCTGGGTAGGGGCAACTCTGGCTGTACATACAGACTGACGGATGAAACGCTGGAGAGCAGCCACACTGAAATAGATCTGGGGGTCTTGGTTGACAGCAAGATGAACATGAGGCAATAGTGTGCCCGGGTTGCCAGGAAGGCCAGTCGTATCCTGGGGTGCATCAAGCACGGCATTGCCAGCAGGTCTAGGGAGATGATTGTCCCACCCTACACTGCACTGGTGCGGCCTCATCTTGAGTACTGTGTGCAGTTTTGGGCACCACAGTACAAGAAAGACATAAAGCTATTGGAGAGTGTCCAAAGGAGGACAACCAAGATGGTGAAGGGTCTAGAGGGGAAGATGTATGAGGAGAGGCTGAAGTCCCTTGGTTTCTTCAGTCTAGAGAAGAGAAGGCTGAGGGGAGACCTCATCGTGGTCTACGGAGTCCTCATAAGGGGGAGTGAAGGGATGGATGCTAATCTCTCTCTGGTGACCAGCAACAGAACCCATGGGAATGGCATGAAGCTGCATCAGGGAGATTTAGGTTAGATATCAGGAAAAGGTTCTTCACTGAGAGGATGGTGGGGCCCTGGAACAGGCTCCCCAGTCAGATGGTCACAGCACTGAGCTTGACTGAGTTCAAGAAGCGTTTGGACGATGTTCTCAGTCATCTGCTCTGCTCTCCTGTGTGGAGCCTGGAGTTGGACTCAATGATCCTTATGGGTCCCTTCCAACTCAGGATATTCTATGATTCTACTACTTTGGGATTGGCATTTTCTGACTGAAATAGGGGAATGTGGAAGAACAGAGGTGAGTTAGTAGCTGAAACTCAGATGCTGAGTTAATTCAAATCTAACTCAGATATCAAGCAACTCAAATTTGGCAAATTTCTTTCCAAAGCAATAATGTAAAAGCCTTCAACAACATCATTTCTGAGGTAACTTTGTTCCTTACTAAAATTAAGCTAAACAGGATAGTGTTAGTTCTGTCAGTGTAATCGCTAGGCTTATTCTGATGTTTCTTGCTTGTCCCACAACTCACTGACATTAGTTTAAGTGAATAGCAATTCCATAATCTCATAGTTGGGAGTGAGGATTAGTTCTATGAGGGCTTAAAAAAGAAAAAAAAAAAAAGTAAATCAGATTTTAAAATAATATTTCAAAGTGTTTCTTACAAAGACCTCTCTGACATGCTCTCACAGCAAGAATGCAATTACCCTACTAAAAACCATAAAAAACATAGAAAGTAACTTTAGAAGGTAATAACAGGAACATTTGGAAAAATTAAATCTATGTAATAATAGCATTTTCTGTATGAATTTATAATTTGCCAGCTGTATATTTCTGAAGGTTTGTTAAGTCCTATTCTTTATATGTTTTTAACTGACACACCTGGACATGTAAAAAAAAAAAAAAAAGAAAAAAAAGAAAAAAGAGATCTGTTTAAAAAAATTTACCAATACTTGAAAATTTGTCATAGCTGTGCAACAAGTACTCCCACTGGAAAATTACAGTGAAACGTAATCAAAGCTTAATGGGAATAGAAGTCTATGAAATTCAAAACAGAGTCCAGAGTTTTGGAATTCAGTAAATGGCTGCGGTTAGATTTCTTGGACAAAAAAAAAGAGACTAGCAATGAAAATACAGTGACGGCAATATGCTCATCCACTTCTTGATGTGTAGTAGTATCTTATTCTACAAATAATTGCAGCAACCTCATTGGAGCTGATGATGGAACAAGATATAGTGAGCTAAGCAGACGCTTTGGAACCATATAGCCTGCAATTTTGGCAATATTTCTGTGGTGCAGTGACCAAGATTTGTGAGCTGTACTGTTTACTCATTTTTTTATACCTCAGATGTCTAGTTAATTTGAACATTACCTGAACTGTGAAGACCTTTCTGAACAATGAATTCATCATGGTTTCTGAGTCAGAGACTTCAAGCCACTGTCTGCCTTCAGGGGCTTTTGTCTCTTCAGATCTGTAGGAACAAAAATCCTCCTGGAGTCAGAACAGGGGCCTTTATGCAAATGAGTCTTTGTCCTAGTCCACATCAGCTTCCATTTTAATTTATGCAGATTAGAAATCCATGGCTTTATAAGTGAAAACTCCAGTTCAACATCTAATCACCTTATTGCATAAATTGTTTTTTTTTCAGAAGCAGTTATATGGTTAACTGCCTAATATACAGAACTGAATAGGTATATCTCAAATCCTGTTATTTATTTTTAACCAAGACTCTCAGTGTAACCTAACAAGGACTTTTTATCCTTTTGATTGTAGGAACAACATTTATTTTCAACTTTTTCATGTTAAAAACCAAATGAAACCAAACCGAACCAAACCGAACCGAATCGAACCAAACCAAACCAAACCAAACCAAACCAAACCAAACCAAACCAAACAAAGCAAACATTTTAAGTCATGTTCATTTTCATGTCATTCTCAAATGTAATGTGATTCTGTCCTAAAAATGATAGGATCAAACACTGCAATATACACAGAAGGACCACTGTGTCCAGAAGAAGCCATAGAATCAGAAACTTAATATGAGTACAATTTATTTAAAATATCCTTCTCATTAGTGTCTGATCTACACCAGAATAAAAAAAGCTAAGGATTAATCAAGCTGCTGACAGAATAAGCGTGCTCAGAAATGGAGAGAAAAACTATTACAACTCTGGGCTATTCCCTCAGAGGGAAACTGCAGTTTGGTGTTTAGGCACAAGGTTGTAAAGAAACATTAATAGCCATTGGAAAATGGTACCAAGGGCAATAAACACCATTTACAAGTATTACATGGTCAGTAAAATTTCCCAGGACAGAACTGTATTTCAGTCCTCTCGGGCCTACTTTGTGGAATTTGAGTTGATTATTTAGTTTTTATAGGTCTCAAAGAGGCTATCAAAGAAATATTTGAAAACCAAAGTTCTGTACTAAAGAGCAAAGGCAGGTTTATAGTATTTGCATTGTATTATCTTTTAGTTCTTTTACAAATATTTTTTAAGGTTTATTCAATGGTTAAAGCATGCTTTGATGCTGAGAATTTTAAAAGAAAAGATACTCTATTTAAGATAGAAAATATTAATCTTAAAAAGACTAGTTTGTTCTGAACAAATACATGGATGAATACTTTGTAAATAATACATATTTCAGTTCTTAAAGCAAAGACCTAGTGAATGTGTTTTAAAATAGGTGTTTTTAAGCCATTGTGGTTAAACAAGTATTCTTAAACCAAGCATGCAGTCCATTAAATTCAACCTCTTACAAATACTTTTGTGAAGTATTCCTACTGTCTATGTAGTTGGAATGCTATCACAGCAGTTATTGAAGTACTGTGATATTACAGTTTCCAGGTAAATGGATTACTGAGAAAAAGGTAACCATTCAGAGAGAACAGAATGCTTTCCATCAGTGGTAGTAGCACTGGAGAGAAGATTATTTTAAACATTTAATTTTTACTGATTTTAAATTGGGCTTTGTCAGGGATTCTCAAGAGATTTAGAAACCTAGGATAAGTGAGAGGTATCTTGGGAGTTTACAAGCAAATAGTCACAACAGTTGTAAGTCTAGGTTTCATTTGACTGACACACTGACTTTGCGAACATCTACATGGCTGGACAGTTTGCAGGTTTGCCACCCACCTTTATGCAATCAGGTTTAGGCTGTAAGATCATCAGGAAATTGTACAGTAAGGTTTTTGTTTTTTTCCTTCTCCCCACAAGTTCTGAAAGTTAGAAAAGAAAAATATTCTCTTTCTCAGCCTTAATATTTCTAAACATACTACTTATTAACAAATTCCTTAGATTTGTGCTTTAGTCAAATACTTTAATACTACTTTTGATCTCTTTTACAGTCTTAAAAATGAAGTATATTAAGTAATATGGAATATATAAATATTTATGCTTATTGTAGTTGCCTGATGTTAATAATTTATAAGATCAGAAGATACAAATCATGAATGAAACCATTAATTATTTATTAACAGGACCCTACTGATGAGAGGTTAACAGCAATGTTTGTAACATGCCAAAGTGTATCTTAATAAACTGTAAAACCACAGATATCACACTCCTGGGTGTTTCTGCTTCAGTGATTATAGTTTTATTTCATTGTAGTGTATACAGCAAA
Organism: Psophia crepitans; assembly: GCA_013399095.1. Taxonomy (NCBI): domain Eukaryota; kingdom Metazoa; phylum Chordata; class Aves; order Gruiformes; family Psophiidae; genus Psophia; species Psophia crepitans. The sequence continues at coordinate 148,380 of VWZZ01007640.1, read as the reverse complement.
TCGAGACACTATTTCTTATGTATTAACATTAACGTTTTTCCCTGGTGATGACTGACAAAAGATAGAAACCAAGCTTTATTTTGGAGAACTGCAGGCTGCTTACTTCCTCCTGTCCAGTCCTAAACAGATCTAATTTATATCAATGCAGACCTCAATATTTCCAGTAATTATGACCTGAATTAGCATTTACAAAAGCATGTGCCAAAATCTACTGACTTTGATGCTGATTGGTGCAAAATGTGGAATTTACAAACCATTAAGAAATCATTCGATGCCATGCCCTGCAATTAAGAAGAAGTCAAGCAATAATAAAATCCAATTAACTGTATGCCTGCATTTAAAATTTTCATTTCATAGTCAGAAAAAAGAATTCAAAGTCAAGGGTAACAGTTTAGCGGGGCTGAGCTTGGGAACACTTTGGGGAATAAAAAAGTGTAAAGCATAAGAAGAAAATGCAGAACAGCAGTCCTCTGTCTCTACTGGAGTATATTTTCTTATCTTCTTTAACCATTTTAATTAAGATGTTAATAAATTTCCTGATAGATTTAATACTCAGTGACAATTGTGAGGCATAAACTGAACTAAAATCCAATGCGGCAAATTTGTAACTTAAAAAAAATAAAAAATCTTTATTGCCTAGTCAAACACAGTAGATTTTTTTTTTTCCCCTGAAAGGAAAGATTGCTGTTTAGAAAAAGATTTAAACTTTAGCCCCCACATATTAAGTGGAATTAATGATCTATTTGCTTAGATGCCATATATTACTTCTAGTTTATCCATCCACTGGGTAAACGATAGGCACTACTTGGTCACGATGATAGATTTGAATGCAGTCTGGGACATCAATCAGTGCTGGCAACTGATTAGTTGTTTGTGTCTTTGACAAGCTCTTCCATCTCACTGAATGAAAGCTTGCTGATTGCTCTCACTTCTTTCCACATTCATTGCCCTCCACTGCCACTATATTATATGGTTAATGCTGATGGTGGAAATCCTCCTTGACAGCTAACAGTGAATTTCTCTCATTCCCTTATCATTACATACGCGCTATTCCATGTTCCTTTAGGGACTAGAATTTCTAAGTGAGGTCATCCATGACATTAGGTATACAAAGGACTGGGACAGTAAGTCTGGGACCTAGTGGTGGGAAAGGTTTTGTATATGAGGAAAGTAAAAAGCGGTTGCATGTGTCTGATTGTTCACAAATGAAGACCTGGTTGTTGAATAAGAACAGATTATGAGTGGAGGAAAGGAGGAGAAAATTCTAAGAATAATGCAGTTGGGTGGTTATGCAGTAGGGTAGCTGCACAAGACATGAAAAGCGTAAATGGAAATTAATTTGTGGCCAAAGGCAAAAGCCAGGAATCTTGGCTGAGATTTTCAAAGCTGCTCAGGGGACCTAGTTGATCCCTACCAACTAATAGTATTTAAAAAGTCTCAATCTTTGACAGTAATAGAATAGATTTAGCAGATAACTTCAGAATCACTGAGTTATTATCTTTGCTTTTCTGCAACAGATGGAGAGAATATATTAGCTGAAGTATTTGAGGAAGTACAGAAAATATGAATGTTGACTTTCTTGACATCCAACATTGTCTGGCATATGTTCGACATGTGTGATTAAGCATCAGGAGGACTGGAACACTAGTAATGAAGATCAGTGATGCTTTAATCGGTTCTACAGTGCATATTGAGGACAGGGCAACAGCAACATGCTCTGAAGAGTCTTTTGCTGTTTATAATAAGAAGTACAAAGTGTATTTTTACACATATCTTAGGTGATAACAAATGTTGTTTGGGGAAAGCTTTGTGAGAACTTTTTGTTGTTGTTTGTGTCTTTTGGGGGGTTTTGGGGGGGGTGTGTGTGTTTTGTTCGTTTCTTTGTTTATTTTCTCCTAAGATGTTATTTCCAAGCTGGATTCCGGTACAAAACACTGAATACTGTTTTATATATGAAAAAGTAGATTGTAATGATGGATGTATTATGGGAAAGAAATAGGGATGCTCTTGCCAGTTGCTGAGTACCTATGTAAAAACAACTACACAAAAAAAAGAAACTAACTTCACAGTATCTCTCAGCTGCAGATGTCAATTCTCTGAATAAAGAAAACAATGTTCCATTTATGAAAGGAGACAACTAAAGGGGAAAATGGAGGGAGGACCAACCCCTATATGTAAAATCATGCAAATAAGTACAGGAGTTCTCAGGATGACCAAGTAATAATTTAATGCAGGATCACTACCAGATCTACATTTCTGTTTTCACTGGGGAATGTGCAGAGAAAATATAGCCATGATTAGTGCTTGTTCTTATTCCAGGCACATGTAGAAAAGCAAGCCTAATCCTCAGTCCACTTTTGTAGACATACCCCACCTCATGCTTTCTCTTTCTTTGTTTATATTCTGGTTGCCCTACTAGGTATACTGGAAAGGAGGATCTCTGCAAAGAGAAAAATACGTGATGGTGATTTCTGATTTGCCACAGTTCTTTTTAATATATTAGATCATTGAAGGCTATGTAGCCCTTCAAAGCAGATTTTCTAGCTAGCTGATAGATTTATACAGACGTTCAATATGATGAGATGGTTGGACAGAGTCATTTTCTCTGGTTCAAGCAAGCCTGACAGAGGGTCAGGAAAATAAACTGTATGACTACAAGAGCTTTGGAATATCAGATCCCATTTGGTAAAGAAACAAAACAATAGAGACTGACAAGATCAGTATTGCAACAAAGTGAGTTATGGTCAGAAAAACGTCAGCTCTTGTCCTGTATGCATTTTTTGCACAGCATTAAATAAACACAGATAACAGTCCATGCCATTCATATTTGCTGTGCTTTATTGCAGTCCAGGAATTCAAACATTGTCCATTACTGTTCTTTTATTAGATTTATCTTTGAAGAAATCATGGCAATGGTTTTATACTAGATATTATTTTCTACACACATTGTATATTTCAGATCTCTATCAACCCTTTTAGCTGTGCTGAAAGACCAGAAAATCCTTGAATGGTGCAGCTTGCATTGCTACATCAACCTTAAATCACTACAGCTGCTACATGTTTTGCACACTTCCGCTGGACACTTGAATCCGTTCAAGCTCAGGTTTCAGCCTCTGTGAAGACTCCAAAGACATTTTTGAAGGGGGAGAAGAAAAAAAAAAAGTAACTCAAGCAGCTGTTTCATATTCCATTCCACAGCAGCGGCAAAGACTGGTGTCTGCTTTTGCTGCTTTGATGCTCAGCTCTGACATTCTTTGTAGCAGTCCTGCGTGAACCTTTGAAAAGCACAGTTTTTGAAGCTGGAGGAGATATATGCACACGTCTAACTGGGACAGCTTATTATCATCATTCACTGAAAGAAGGATTTATTCACTGCTTTTGCATTAACAATTACCTAAGACACGGAATTCATGCCATATGGTACTTCCTGCATTGCACTGCGCTGCACTGCACTGCACCACCCTGAACTTGGGTGTACTATTCCAGCTGTTGTGCAAAAAGGGCCAGATGAAACTGAGGGAAAAAGGCCAGCACGTGCCCCAAGGAATCTGTAGGTTAAATAACAAGGTAGCCACGGTGTAATTCCTTACAAATAGTTGCTATTACAATTTAATTAACAAATAATCTATCTATTAGGAAAATACAGGTTCCCTGAAACAATAGCTAGCATACAAAGAGTCTAGGTACCTATATCTTTTGCATGGGAATTCATTAAAATACCAAAGACACACTTACCTCTATCTGGAATATTAGTATGCCTGTGAAATAAAGTAATTATTAGAAATATTTTGCATTACATTGTATGTAATTTTAGTGTTGTTTATTGACAATGTTTTCAGATTAATAATGCCAGTGTCTCTGCATACATATCTGAGTAAGGAGGACAGTTCTGCACCCTCTTTGTATGCAATTTTGATTGAATTATCCTTCTCTATTCTGTGTTAATGTAAAGGGGTATTTGTGACCTTAAATTTGGATGCCATATTGGATTACACTGAAATTATATTAATCACTTTTACTGGCTCTTTTAAAGCCTGGCTTAGATTTCTTCCATTCAGCATCACCTCATGGACCCACTATTTAATAACCTATGTTTATTAGCGTATTTTTATGGAGTGTTGAATGCTGCGGTATTATCAGGCTGCTTTGGTGATAGCACTTCATACAATCAAGTTAATACTCAACTGTTTTTATGAAGCATTGCAGAGGATCAAGTACTAAAAAGAGATACTTAGAATGGAAATTTTTAAGAAGTGATCCACCATTTCATTAGTGTTGCACTCAGTATGAGACAATCAAAAAGCCTGATTCTATTATAAGAAAAAAAAAACATTATTACTGTTGAAAAAGAACAGGCACGCAATCTTTTTAAATGTTTGATATGAAAGATCACTGTAACTTTGGGGAGATACTATACATTTCACTAGTTAGGTATCAAGCCAGTGTTTTGCTATTAGCTTGGGTTCTAAAAGCAACTGTAAGAAAACATTTTTAGTTCATGTATAAAACAAAAAGGGTTGAGAGTTATGTTGAGTCTGTATTTCCACCTTGTATTCCAGGTTGTTCTGAACCACCACAAATAGAACGGAGAAAAAGAAAAGAAGAAGAAAAAAATATTCTGTATAGTACAAAGAACATCATCCAAAGCTCAGTTCAAAAGTGTCACAATGACATTTTTGTTTAAAAGAAACAGTACAAGGATACTACACAGTATTAACATTTGACAAGGTAATGAACAATTTTCTCTCTCTATGGGAAGACTGGCTGCAGCTGCAGGTTTGCTTTGTACTGAAATTTAAGGAAACTGGCATGTTTCAATAGGTTCTATCTCTTTCAGTTTGTGCTTTGACTGAAACTGTTTTTCAACGTCTGACAGAGATCATATGCCTTTAGAAAATTATTATTGCTGTGGTAGAGATACAAGCATCAAAAAGCAATGAACTACATCTCAGTCCTGTAAAAATCACGGGGAATGTTGTCCCTGAGTTCAGTGAAAGTAAGGTTAGCCTCTGTGAGCAGTCATGTGTGCCAATGAACACCGATACTGGATTACCCCATAAGTTATTTGGGATACCCTTTTAAACAGATGCAGTAGCTGAAGCTCCCTACATGCTAACTTACAACCACAGTGAATAAGTCAGCACATGTCAGAAAGCTAGCAGTGCTGTTGTATATTTTCTACAGTAGATTGTAGCTATTTTGTATGAATGACAGATTTCCTTTGTTTAATATTCCTGTGAATGGAAGAAACATTTACAGTATGAAACTGCTTTCTAAAAGCTAACCAGCATCACAATAAACTACAAAAAAAAAAAAAAAAAAAAAAAGGCCAGTAGAAGTTTACTTGGCCATAGTGTAATCAGTAAGTTTTTGTATGCAGTGCAAGTGAAGAACCACTGAAAATTTGCCCTGGTGTGTTTACTCAGCACAAGCGCCTTGCCATTAACTCTTTCAGTGTCTCATGTTAGTCAGCCAGAACAAATCACAGACACCCAATTTATTGGCTTTGATATTCAGCTAGACTCCAGAATACTTATCAAGAGGAAACATACTGGTTTCAGTGGAATTACCTCTTGGAGTAAACTTTGTTTTGCTAATGCTTTTCATTCTAGCTGTTTCTTGTGTCATTTTCCTTGCCATGGACTAATCACAGACAACTACAGTTCTCACTTTCCTCCTCCTTCAAACACAGAGATGCTTCATTTGCCATTGGTCTAAGACATATTGTCAATCAAACGCCTTGCAATGCCCAAACCGATCTTTTTCTAAATCCTCCTGCTTGTCCGATATCCAGCTGCACTGACATCAGAATTGTCAGGAAGTGTCCATAACAAAAAGATTATGTTTCAGAAACATCTTTGTATACAAAATAACTGCACTGAAAAAGAATCACAAAATAGGTATCTAAATTCCCCCATCTGTCTCCCCTGTGATGTATAAATTTTTAATATAAATTTTTCTTCTGTATTGTTAAACACAATAAAATTGCGGATATCATTAACAATGACAAAAGGGGTCAAAATTAAAAATTAAGTGATTCACTTCAGAATTATGTTCATCAGAAATAATTTCTCCTACAAAGACAGTATGATCCAAGTTTGACAATAAAACACTTCTAAAAGGGAGATAATTGACGAGGAGAATGTGGGAAAGCAAAAAATCATCATGATAAAATACATCCTCAAGGACACATACTAGTGATTTTCAGGGGGCTTGTAGAGTTAAAGTCTTTGCATCTCCTTTAGTTATGGAAAAACAGATGGCAGGTGTCATTAGATGGGGAGATTTGAGGATGGTAAGGGAGATGCTATGGTTGATAGTTTTCAGAGTAGCACATCAATTGCCTTACAGAGGATCAGTATGAGAAAAAATATTAAAAAAAATATAAATACTGGGTTTACTTATATAGCAGAAAGGATCAGAGAAACAGAAAAGCAGAACAGCTTATAGAAATGACAAGCTCCGAGATGCCTGGACCAAATGAGCAAGCCGCAAAAGGATGAGCATGTACAATGAACAGCCCTGAGAGGGGCATTCAAGGCACGAACAAAAAGATTAATTTTGGTCCCCTTTTAATAGCATGGAAAATATTTAGCAATGGTCATTCAGTGATGAAAGGAGATCAAAAGCCAATAAAATATCAGACTAATTTCACTGGATGTCTTTCTTGACACTGTTCAGGACAGACATTGCTCCCTGATCTGGGTTTGAGGCATGGCTAGCAATTATCACTGTTAAGGCAAACTCTGCAGATATTCAAGGTCAAGGTCAGGTTTCTATACAGATTAGCCATAGACAAATCGTCTGATTATAAAATGCACAGGGACTACACCTGAAATTGATAGCAATTAATACTACTTAAAAGAAAGCTACAAAATTCAAAGAAATTTGGAGAGAAGTGATAGAATTAACAGAGCGTAGAAGTCCATGACTTCTACTGACTCAAAAGCTTCTGTGCACTTCTAAATGTCATCTAATGGGAATGCTACAGCTGGCTAATTCGTCCCTGGTAAAGCCAGGAATGCCAGCTGTTTGAACTGCTATCTCAGAATTATTGTTTTGCAGGTAAAATGCAGAGCTTTGACATAAAAGTTTAAAACTACGAAGCTTTTTGATAAATCAGCGGGATTGGTAATGAGTAATTTAGCCAAATTTTATAGATGTGACAATTGTTTTAATTCATGCCTCTACAAAAAGATTGCCTCCTGTAAACATATAAATACTGAACCTCTGTCCCATGTTCAGATGAATCCAACTTACAACAGTTTTCTATGTGAAAAGGTGAATGAACGCCCTACTAAACTTAACATTACATATGACCAGATATCTATGCATCTCTCTGAAAGTACAAATTCTGTATTCAGTGTGTAGCTGCAGGCTCACTCTGTATTCTGGAGTCACAAAATTGCTGAAAATGCTTTTTCTTTTGCCATGCTCCCACAGGAAGGTAATGGTACTTCTAACCATGGATTCACAGAGTAACAGGTTGGAAGGGACCTCTGGAGATTGCCTAATCCAACCCTTTGTTCAAAGCAGGTCTAATTGGAAGCTATTGCTCTAGGCCTTATGCCTCTGAGTCTTGAATACCTTCATCGATGTAGATCTCACAATCTCTCTGGGTCCTAGTTCCTGTATTTAAATACCCTCAAGGTAAAAAGTTCTTTCCTTGCATCTCTTTAAGATATTTCAGGATCAGATGCTTTCCCATTGCCATGCATCCTATCATCATGCAGTCCCAATTAGACTCTGGTTACCTCTTCTCTGGGTTTCCAGTCAGGTAGTTGTAGACACCTATAAGGTCTCCCAAAAGCCGTCTTTTCTCCAAGGTGAACCAGCCAAACTCCCTAAGACTTTATCTTTCTGGGCCCTGGAGACATTGATAGACCTTACTGGCACTGAGCAGCCTAATGTGGGGCCTCTGGCACCCCTGTCCATGGGCCCAGGACCCCCATTTCGGCTCAACTCAGGGCCACCACTCCCTGCCCCAGCAAAAAACTGTGTGAGTGCAGGTCACCAGTTCTGCCTCTGGCCTTACCTCCTCAGCTTCTGACTGGTGTTCATGGGCCATCCATTGATAAGGCTCAACTCTAGCTTTTCCTGGGGCTGTCAGTGGTGCCGCCACATTTTGTTGTGTTTTGGGGCCTTTTTGGTTGTTTGCTTGGCTTTTTAAAGTTCTAAGATTTTGGTCTACCGGTCTGAAGATATCATTTCTTCTTCTTGTGCCCATGCACAGCTTGTTGTTGTTTTTTTCTTTTCCTAATACTTACTGCTGTAAATCGACTTTTTTGTTACACTTTCAGAGTCCTCAGTCTTTCTATTCCTTCTTGTGAGATTTAGCCATCCCTCAGCCTGTCTGCTCTCCTGAAAGTCAATGCCAAGAATGACTTGTGTCTTGTACCTATACCTTATGCTTCCTGAATATACAACTGAATATACTTATGCAGTTATCAAATATATTTAGAAATTTAAAAAATATGCTTCAAGGTATCAAGCATCATTGATACCTACTCATATCCATGAGACAATCAGATCCCTGTTGAGACCCTGGCCCTAAGCTGGAAAGGTTGCTGTGTGGGAGTGGTGATAGCAGCTCACTGTACCTCTACTGTACGTAAGCTAATAGCATTTAATTTTCAGTCTGAAGAAATACAAATGCAGCTGGCAACTTTCCTTTCTGTGGTTCAGATATTTCATGAAATTTTAAACATTAATTAGTAAATGTCAGTTGTAAATTAGTCCAGTGTTCTAAACATTGCAAAGTTAGCTGCGAATGACAGCCTTTACTTCCTGAATTTACTTCAGTAGATTTATGACTTTTGCGGAAGGTTTTAAACGACTATGTCACCACTTCAGAGGCTCTCAGATTTCATGTAGTTCCAGAGAGGAATTTTTTTTCCAATATCTATCTTACAGCAAAGGAGGCAGAAATGAGAATTCGCTCTATGATGCTTAAGTGTCAAAGGGAATCTACGAAATTCAGCTGAAACTTGATAGATTCCTGTTGAAGAACTGAAAAGAAGTTAATTATTTAATTGATGTATAATACAAGGGATTTAGCCGAGAAAGCTCTTGACTGGATAGCAGTGTTCAAAATTCAAACAGTAAGCAAGAAAGGACTCCCAGTCTATATGGTAAAGAATGATTGCTTCATCTTTGCCACCTCTCAAATATGCATTCACCTCAGTCTTTCATGTAGTCCCCCAAAAACTGCTGATAAGAGTCTCTAAGATCTATAGGCAGGAGAGGTGAGAAGTCAGTGTAGTAGTGGGACGAATAGGGGGATCAATTTCTTACCACTTTCACCTTCACTGAGAAAACTTGCAGAAAGAACATTTTTGAGAGAAAATGGTATATTCTTTCTGAGAACTCACTATTGTTTTGTCTTGGTCTTTGATGTATGTTTCTTCTTATCTTTCCCTTGACTTTCACTTAGGTACTGCCAATAGTCAAACACATGTTGTTTTGAGACACTGAAAAAGGGTGAGGGAGCTATGTGAAAGCACTGCTTATCCAAACCAGTGGCTAAAGGCTGATATTCTCTAACTCTGGTTGGTTTTACTCCTGCTGCTAGCTACTCACATGAGCCTGATTTACAAAACAGCAGCTTAAAGACACTACAGAGGAAGATTCTAGTTTCTGTGGAAGCCCCCTTTGTGACAAAAAGTAGAATTGGAATTTAACAGACCATAGCTAGTACCAGTGCTCAATATTTACACTAGGCTGATAATAACTTAGACACTACCACTAGGGCTGATTATCAATGTTCCTTACTAAACTGTATCTATCCCTATATGTCTGTCAGCAGGTGGAAAATGGTCTTTGCTTTCCATTGATCCCAGTCCTGTTATTTTAAACCCAGTCAATATCTAGGAAGTGGGGAGAATTATAGAAGTGGAAACAAAAGGCAGAAAATAACTTTTCTTTTTCAAAACTAATGGTTTACAATTGTTTCTGGTGCATTTAGACTGAGGACTTAATAACTGCCGCAGTAACAAATGAGACATTTTGTATACACACAACAGTACAGCACTGCACAGCACAGCCATCAACTCTTCATACCCAATTCTGAAGCAGAGGGGCCAGTGTATCTATTTGTGCTTTTCTGCTGTCTGAAACATACTTTAAAGAAAGCTCCACCTGTGCTATCATTTATGTACAGCTTCTTTAGGTTGTTGTACAGCTTTGTATCAGCAAATGGACATTTTTGTGACCAGCCCCAGCACTCCTAGTGCCATCCTGTTCCTGGGCTTTCCAGACCTTTGCCAACCTGTGCCCTCAGGGGCCCCTGCTGTGTCTCTGCAGGTCATTGCTATACACAGGCTTAGTCTCACGTTGCTGGGACACAATAATGTCTAAAAGCATATGTACATATAGATAGATACATGTATACAAATATATGTATACATACATTTTTTTCTCAACTCCTGCTGTAGTTTAGCCCCAGCTGGCAACTAAGCTCTCACTTTCACTTTTCTTGGGGAAACTAAGTTCCTAAATGTTATCCCTTATTGACAGATGATGTAAAGACAGAATCAAAAGACCGGAAGCTCAATAAGCTTATCCAGCAGGCTACTATGTTTTTTCTTTAAAAAAGAAGCCAGTAATGCAACAGTCAGTCATAATGCAACTGTGATGGTTCAAAAATGAAACAAAGTGAATGCATGAAGATACTTTCTGCTATGAAAAAAATTCACTCAGAAAATTTCATGTGGGTAATGGAAAGTTGGGATGAAACTTTTCTTTAAAAGTTTTAGCTTAAGGAGAGGAAGAGATATGTCAATATCCACCAGAAATACGAGGCAAAATCAGGATAATTTAATAGAAATACAACTATCATTAGTTCTCTGTTTCTGTAATATTACAGATAATAATGTAGTTATCTATGCATCATCGGTGCTCTGGAGGACTCATGCTACTGTAATACAGTATATTAGACTGCGTGCAAAACAAAGGTAGGAGTGGGTAAGGAGGCAAGGCTCTATGAAAATACAGAACCTGTCTGACAACAGGTTCTTTATTAGGGAAGATCCCTAGGTGCCACCTTTCAGAGACTTGCAAAGTTCTATTTTCTCCCCTGACCAAAAGAAGAGAAATAAAAATTACGCAAGATAATCCCACTCCCTTTGAAAGCCCTCCCATGATTTCTTGTACAGGCACTTACACTCTAGAACACACACAGTATGTTTTCCTCTTTCCTACAAGAATATAAGTGTAAAAATAGATAAAAATGCTAGGATTTTTTGAAAGGAAAAAAAATGTATTTATCACATTTTTCATTTGCCCTGTTATGTGTTGTGTGCTCTGTTTAAAAAGCACCTAGGATTTGCAAGGAAAAATCACAGTAAAGTAAAGGAAAACTGTACCCATTTACGTGCAGTAGTCTGCAGATTCCCAGAACTAATGAAGGGCAATCTGGCATTGATTCCAAATATACATTAGCTGAACATTTTTCTGACACTTTCTGAGTCAGTAGAGATTTTTAGTTGCGCACTCTTACTCTTTGGCTGTTGGCTATTCATCACCTTTGTGTCTGCAGTTCCAAGACACTGAAACAGGCTGCCGAGAGAGGTTGTGGAGTCTCCTTCTCTGGAGACATTCAAAACCCAACTGGACATGCTCCTGAGTGATGTGCTCTAGGTGGCCCTGCCTTGGCGGAGGGGGTTGGACTAGATGATCTTTCGAGGTCCCTTCCAACCCTTGTGATTCTGTGATTCTGTGGAAGTAGTCAAAGGTTAACTGAACTCATACTGACTTCTAGTACAGGTGGGAACATATGCACGCTATAATTATTATCATAATTTAAAAAAACAAAAGTTGGAGTTGCACATAAAATGGAACCATGTGTCTACCACAATGTTATACTGGAAATTAATTTCACAAATAAAATAAACTTCTTTTTTACTAAATGCAAAGATGAACCAGAATAGTTTGCTTCATTGTCACTGACTTTCTCCTCTTATTTTTTCTTGTTGGTCTCTTTGCAGACACTGCTGGGCCTTCCTTATGGCCTGGAACTCTTTTTGTGAATGGTACCAAATGAAACTCCCAATTTATCCTCATTTCAGGATCTTTCTCTGCTTATCCTTATTATAATTATTATATTTATAATTATAATAATTACTTACTGTGTGAAAATAGTATTTACATACAACAGCAGTCTCACATTCAGAATTCTTACCATCACAAATGTGTTATTTTTCTGTCTTAAGAAATATCTATTTATGACAATAGTATGAGATTATCTATGACCTAGAAAATTATAGCATGACTGTTCAAAATCATCATATTGCTAGTACTTGAGAGAACTCACTGTGATACTCTGAGTGATTTATGTTAAACCTCAGTCCTTTTGGTCAGATAGTAGTATTTAAGTATTTTCAATTTTGAGAGATAGTACTTCAGGATTAGTTTTCAAGGGTAAGTGCTCTTCAATATTGACCAAAACTTTTCAAATGAATGAAAAATAAGTGTGGTAGCATACGTGCAAAGATAGGCAGCCTATTTCAGTCTAGTTAAAAAAAATAATTAATCTGTAGTCCTAATCTTAAATGTAAGTGAATTTTTTACCAAGAAGTGCCAACAATTTCCTTTTTTTTTTTCTATGTGTAAAATGGGCATCCAAAGATAATTCTTAATGTGTGGAGTTGGAACTGTGATTTTCTTCTAGAATATCTGTGCATTTGACTGCTGAATGTCACTGCTTGTGATCTCTGTCCTAAACAAATCAATTCTGAAAATACTCCAGCATATGCCTTGCAAAGAAATATACAACTGGATGTATATATATATATATCTTTCTGTAGTGTTGTATAGTGAAAGAGACATAATGGAATACGATTGTGTAGTGGGTTGACCCTGTCTGGATGCCAGGTGCCCACCAAAGCTGTTCTATCACCGCCCTCCTCAGCTGGACATGGGAGAGAAAATATAATTAAAAGTTTGAAGGTAAAGATAAAGACATGGAGATCACTCAGCAATTACTGTCATGAGCAAAGCACACCTGACTTCGTGAAATTAGTTTAATTTATTGCCAGTCAAAATCAGAGTAGGATAATGAGAAATAAAACCAAATCTTAAAACATCTTCCCCCACTCCTCCCTTCTTCCCAGGCTCAACTTTACTCCAGTTTTCTCTACCTCCTCCCCCTCAGCATGTCAGGGGGATGAGGAATGGGGGTTGTGGTCAGTCACCTTATCTCTGCCTTTCCTTCTTCCTAACAGTCTTTCCTTACTCCAGAGTGGGGTCCCTCCCATGGCAGAGTGGCTTCCACCAACTTCTCTAACATGGGTCCTTCCCACAGTGTGCAGTTCTTCATGAGCTACTCCAGCGTGAGTCTCCTCCATGGGGTGCAGTCCTTCAGGACAGACTGCTCCAACATGAGTACCCCATGGGATCACAAGTCCTGCTGGCAAACCTCCTCCAAAGTAGATTCCTTTTGGGGCATCCACCAGCTACAGTCTGGGGTCCTCCACAGGCTGCAGGTGCATATCCGCTCCACCATGGGCTGCAGGGAAACAACCTGCTTCAACATGGTCTTCACTATGGGCTGCAGGGCAATCTGTGCTCTGGCACCTGAAGCACCTCCTTTCTCTCCTTCTGCACTGAACTTAGTGTCTGCAGAGTTATTTCTCTCAAATGTTCTCAGTCCTCTCTCCAGCTGCAATTGCTCTGGACTTTTTTTCCTCCTTCTTAAACCCAAGACATGTTACCAGTGTTACTGATGGATTCAGTGTTGGCCAGCACCATGTCCATCTTGGAGCTGGCTGGCATTGGCTGTTTCAGACATGAGGGAAAATTGTAGCATGTTCTCACAGAAGTCACCTCTGTGGCCACTACAGTAACAAAACCTTGCCAAACAAACCCAATAGAATCATTTCTAAAATATTTTTATGTAAATGTTTTAAAACATTTATTCTTGATTTCTTGGTAGGTATGGTTGAGCACATGAAGACTTCATAGCAATTATGTTGATAATGTTCTTTTTTTCTCTTTCTTTTTTCCCTTTTTTTTTTTTTTCTCCCTGGGGATTAAGGTTAATAGACTTAAAAATTATAAGGTAGAATTAGAAAATAGACAGTGTATGTGGAAGCATTCTATGATTCTATGACTCTGTGAATATAAACTATAGCGATTTTGCAAACTTGTTGCAGTTTTCACCTCTCAGTGTGTAGAAGAACATTGACAAAATGTTATTCATTTATAGAAAGTAAATTGTATTCTGTTTCCTGAGGGTAATCATAGAATCATAGAATGGTTTGGGTTGGAAGGGACCTCAAAGATCATCTACTTCCAACTCGCTTGACATGGGTAGGGACACCTTACACTAGACCAGGTTGCCCAAAGCCCCATCCAACCTGGTCTTGAACACTTCCAGGGAGGGACCATCCACAGCTTCTCTGGGCAACCTGTTCCAGTGCCTCACCACCTGCATAGCAGAGAATTTCCTCCTAACATATAATCTAAATCTCCTCTCCTTTAATTTAAAGCCATTACCCCTTGTCCTATCACTACACTGCCTGATCAACAGCTGCTTTCTAGCTTTCCTATAGGCCCCCTTTAGGTGCTGGAAGGCTCCCTGAGCCTTCTCTTCTCCAGGTTGAGCAACACCAACTTTCTCAGCCTGCCTTCGTAGGAGGGCCACTTCGTGGCCACTTCATGACCCTCCTCTGGACTCTCTCTAACAGCTCCATATCCTTCATATGTTAGGGACCCCAGAACTGGATGCAGTACTCCAGGTGGGGTTTCATGAAGGGGAGTAGAGGGGAAGAATCACCTTCCTTGACTTGCTGGTGACACTTCTTTTGATGCAGAGCAGGATACAGGTGGCTTTCTGGGCTGCATGCATGTTTGTTGGCTCATATTGAGCTTCTCATCAACAGACACCTCCAAGTCCTTCTGACGGCTGTGCTCAATTTATTCTCTGGCCAGCCTGTAGCTGTGCTTGGGATTGCATTCATCATTTATTTTATGTCACTATACTACCTTATAAATAAAAACTGACACTTTCTGTAACTTGCTGTCTTTCCCCTCACGCCCCCAAGATGTATGCTCCACAGCTTAAACCTGGCAAACTAGAGCATAACTCTAGTTTTGATTCTTATACCTTAACCTGTTACCCTTTTAACTTTCCTTCAATGAAGAGAGTGCCTTTAGAAGAAAATATTTTCTGGGTTTACTTTTTAACTTTCCTTAAAATATTTTTTTTTTTACTCTGCAAGTTAAAATATAAAACTGTGCTTCTGAAGTAACACAATGGCTTAAATCAGCTTTAGGTTACATAATGTAGGAACAGAAACATCCTTTGCAGAAAACTGTTTGGAATGGACTTCAGACTCTCCAGAACTCCATGACTGGAGTGCTGCAACTAATGACTATAAGCTGTTCAGATGGGACAGACAATGAAGGAGGACGGGGGAGGACTTGACCTCTATGTAGAAAAAAAATAATTGATCGACTGCATAGAATAACCAGCCAAGGGGACTTTTTCATGAAGCTTTCTTAGTTCAACTACAGGAAGCATCATGCACATAGGCTCTGATTCTGCTGGGGAAAGCAGGACAGCGGGACAGCAAGCTGTATGCAGTCCAGGAGACTCTTGGAGAGTGTTAAGGATAACTTCTTAGAGCAGAGGAGAAGCATTATGGGACCTGTTGCTCACCAACAGAGAACTAATTAGGGATGTCAAATTGGTGGCAATCCTGGGGGAATTCACATCTTGACAGATATGGGCCAGCTGAAGAGGAAAGTTAAAATACTGAACTTTAGGAGAGCATACTTTCAGTTGTTTACAGAATTAACACAAGAGCTAAGGCACAGTTGAAGCTGATTTTAGTGAGGCATGCAAATAATAAGGGCTTTTATGGGTGTGTTCATCAGATAAAGAAGGGAGGTGATTCTGCTCGTCTACTCTGCTCTGGTGAGATCCCACCTGAAGTACTACATCCAGCTCTGGAGTACTCAGTGCAAGAAAGACATGGACCTGTTGGAGTGAATCCAGAGGACGGCCCACAGAAATGACCAGAGGACTGGAGCACTTCTCCTACAAGGAAAGGCTGAATAAATTGGGGTTGTTCAGCCTGGAGAAGAGTCCAGGGAGATCTTATTGGAACCTTTCAATAGTTAAAGCGGGTTTATAAGAAAGATGCAGATAAACATTTTAGTAGGGCCTGTAGCAATATGACAATGGATGATGGTTTTAAACTAAAGTAGGATAGATTCAGACAAGATATAAGGAAGAAATTTTTTATTATATAGGTGGTGAAACACTGGAACAGGTTCCCTGGAGAGGTTGTACATGTTCCATCCCTGCTAACGTTTCAGATCAGGTTGGATGGGGCTCTGAGGAACCTTATCTAGCTGAAGATGACCCTACTTATTGCAGGAGAGTTGGACTAGATGACCTTTAAAAGTTCCTTCCAACCTGAACTATTCTATGATTCTATCATACATGAAAAGCCGTGGCAGTCACATAAAGTCCCTAGTGACTGGAAGAAAAGAAACATAAAGCCCATTTTAAAAAAAAACACTGGTTAGATGGCTGTGTTCACAGAGTTATAATCAATGGCTGAATGTCCCAGTGGAAACTAGAAATGAGTAGTGTCCTTCAAGGGTGTATAATACTATTCAATATCTTCATTGATGACAGACAGTAGAATTGAGTTCAGTTTCAGCAATTTTCCAGATGATACCAAGCTGAATGGTGCAGTTAACATGCCTGAGTGAAGGGATACCGTCTAGAAGGACCTTGACAGGCTTGAAGAGCAGGCCCATGCAAACCTCACGAAGTTCAACAAGGCCAAGTGCAAGGTCCTTGCACCTGCATCAGGGCAAACCCCAATGTCAATACAGTCTGGAAGATGAATGGATTCAGAGCAGCCCTGAGGAGGAAGACTTGGAAATACTAGTGGCTGAAAAATTGTATATGAGCTGTCAAGGTGTGCTTGCAGCCGAGAAAGCAAATTGTATTCTGGGCTGCATCAAAAACAGTGCTACAAGCTCTGTGGTCCCTAGTACAAGAAGCACATGGACCTGTTGGAGTGGGTCCAGAAGAGGACCACGAAAATGGTCAAAGGACTGAAACACTTCTGTGGAGACAGGCTGAGAGAGTTGGAGTTGTTCAGCCTGGAGAACAGAAGGCTCCAGGGAAACCTTAATGAGACCTTTCAGTATACAAAGGGGGCTTATAAGAAAGCCAGAGAGATTTTTTCCTACAGCCTGTAGTGACAGGACAAGGGAAAACAGCTTTAAACTGAAGGAAGATACATTTAGATTGGACCTAAAGAAAAAATGTTTTACAATGAGTGTGGTGAGACACTAGAACAGGTTGCCCAGAGAAATTGTGGAACCCTCACTACTGGAAGTACTCAAGATCACGTTGGGTGGGGCTTTGATCAAGCTGATCTAGTGAAAAATGTCCCTGCCCATGTCAGGGAGAATTGGAATCTGATGATCTTTGATGATTCCTTTCAACACAAATCATTCCTTGATTCTATGATCCTTTGACTTTCTACTTCTAATCTTCCATTTCACTTCTGCTGAAGGTCTTCAGTTGATTTTAATTGTCTTCAACAGATGATATTTCACGCTGACTTTAAAATCTACAGTTACTTCTGTGACTCTTTATCACTGCAATTATACTCAGTCTTTCTCCACTATCATAATGTTAAGGATGATGAAGATAAAAAATCAAACATGTTTTTTTTTCTTGTGTCTAGAAGTAAATTTCCCTTGCTTATACACTATACCCAGGAATCTTCATTGAATCCCAAAAACTGCAGTCAGGAAGTCCTACAGCAAAGATAAATTATTTTTGTAGTTTTGTGTTCTTAGTTTGGACTATCCAATCTGAACAGAAAACTTTTACCATTTGATTATTTCTTTTCTGACAATAAGACACTGTTGTCTGGGGAAAACAATCTTTATTTTTATACTTAAAAGTTTTTTCTTTCAAGAAAATTATTGTCCTCCACAAACTTGGGGTAGTGACTCTAGGCCCTAGCAACTTCTTTCATTAATCATGTTTGGCTTGCTTGACCTTAACTGAATGCCATTAACCTCCATCAAGCAAGATTCTAGCTTTGCCATTGGAATTATGCTACAAACAAAAACCAGTATTATATTTAAAATTATGTGAAACTGGTATTATAGGATGTCACTACGTATTATATGCTATCCTTAACATTGGTGTCCATTGGAAACACATTTTTCATAGTCCAAATAAGTTTGAAAGGTAAGATATTTGTTCACATTTTAAAACATGTTATGTCAATCTGGTGAGACAGCCTTGTTGTGTGCAAACTTCTGCTATCTCTGCTTCCATACATAAGACATTATGTATGAAATAGCTAGAAATTATCTGAAGTCTGAGCATAGGGAGTGACACAGAAGTTTTACTTCCAGGTAGTTTGTGAAAACAGCACAGAAAAACTTTCCTGGAAATTACTGTGGCTAAGGTATTCTAAGTGTAGACTCACAGTGAAGAAATCTGTGATGGACTAAGAAGTATGGAGTCCAAGAAGACACCACTTACAGATCCCCTTGAACTGTGGCTATATTGTCTGAACTGCTCATTCTCAATTAGGTTTGATGCAGCAATCTCAGAAAAAATCAGTGTTCTTTCACGTGAAAATTTGAAACCTCCATGTGACTTTCACCTGATCCTCATTTTGTCCCTTCATATCCGAGCCTTCAAGAATTCATATTAGTTCTTGTTCTTCTCCATCCTGGTCATTTTTTATCCTTATTGATCTGCTATTGCAAATAACTTCTGAAAAACAATTACATAATTTTTGAGTAGAGATCAACATCTCATATACTGAAATCATCCTCTTTTGTCCCCTGACTTTTTCTTTTCCTTCCTAGATTATCTAAAATACTCTAATTACAGCAATTCTTCTGCTTCTTTAGTTCAATAAAGTGAGCTATAAGTCACTCCTGTCCTGTTTGTTGGGGTTTTTTGTCATTTTATTACTTTCTTACAAATATATTTGCTTGTTTTTAATTTTTTTTAACATTCTGGTTTTATATGTTTGCTTTTATATAAACCTACATTTAGCCACTTTCTTCACTTTGCTTTTGTCATTGTTGTGTGCTCTTGCAACAATGGAAGCAACAAGATTTGGAAAAAATTCCTTAAATCAATAGGAGATGAGAGGGAACAAGAAACAACCCTCAGGCTGCAAAATTAATGACACAGATTTGCCCGGCATTCTCTCTCCCGATTTACCTAGCGAAATGGCACAGTTTAGAGGGAAAGATGAACAGGGTGGTGGGGTTTTTCTGTTTGGTTTGGTCTAGATTTTTTTCATTTAAGGCAGTGACAGGCAATATCAGGGAAGGAGAGACTATGGATAATAAATGATGATGACAATAATATAGACAGAGAATCTTCTCTAGATTATTTGCATCAACTTTCCTCTACATTAGCTAATATTTTACAGTTCTCTTGCCTTTTTCCGTGTTCAAGATTTAGCTGAAGTGTGACTAGTGCTTTTATGTCACAGTAGAGTATACTTCTGCTCAGGTCTCTACATACACAAATAATCTATGTTCTGATACTCCCTGAAGCCTTTGGGCGAAATATTCTTATCTCGCCTTACATTTTGCAGATGCCTCCTCAGACATCATATTTTGCTAGAGAACTGGGTTTCTGTGTAGGGAAAACAATCATTATACTTTTTCCATTAAACAATGGATTTGTGTCCATAAGGGAAAGAGATTGGACAAGAAGGCAAGGCAAGGCAAGAACTCACACTAAACACAGCTTCAAAACTGTAAGCTGATCATACTCCAATGACTTCTTTCAGCAAACACAAATATGAAAGCAGGCATTTCTACTTTGTCCTAGCTATGCAAATTATAATAAAAGGATGTGAAATTAAATGCACCACATTAGATTGAAACATAAATGTTAACTTCATTCTGATATATTCAAAACCAATTAGAGTTTTCCCAAGACAGATTATTAAAACTGCTTGAGATACATAAACAGTTCAAGGGAATTGCTAGTTCCTGTGAAATCACATGAGTCATTTATTTTACTGAAAGACTTTGCAAAATTCCTGTAGGGATTCATACACAGGTGCTGACCAGTGGATAAAAATACTAATTGAAAAAACAAGGACAAGCTCTCAGATGCTCATTAGCAACAGGTTTCATTTTATGCAGGATTCAAATAAGGTGACATTTTCATAGGAACCAGAGCCAAAATATCTGTCAAGAACATCATGTATTCTCTAGTAACTTTCAGACATTGTCTAAGAACCCCTCACAAATAGGTATCATAGATCTTTCTCCTTTAATTGATCTTATTATTAAAAATAATGGGTAGAACTCCACTGACTGCAGGAAGAAAATAATTCAAACTGCCTTTGTCATTATTTTTAAGCCAATGCAGGTCAAAAAAAAACAACCCAGAAAAAACATTATGCTATTAAATTATATTCCAATGCAAATTAAAAAATGAGGACCTAAATAATGAGATTATATTCTTTTTACAATATTAAACAGGATACTTGCATAATTAAGAAAGGCAAAAGTTTGATTTTTTAACTTATGTACCTCAGTGTTGTGATGACTCATTAAATAGTGAACAAGGTAGTTTGTTTGAAAGCAGCACTATTTTTAAAGCTGAGGATTGGGTTGTGCCTAGGACTGAGACCTCCCTTATGCTCCTGCCTGTGCAAATCCAGATCTTATCAGAAGATGTATAAAGAAAGTTTAGTCTAGAGTTTGTTCAGTCAATATTATAGGGAAGTGATATAGTTTGTAGTGCTGGAGTAAAGTAGAAGAAAATTGCTAACCCAGTAAAACCACAACGGCAGTAAAAGCATTGCACCCAGGTCCTCTGAACAGCTGATGCTTGCAAGGCTGCAAGATCCAGGGAAGCCTTGCATAGTCATGAGCTGGTTTAGAGCTACAGCACATAGCCCACACCAAGAACAAAGAGATAGTGTTTAGATGAATCAAGAAGACCAATGAGACAGTAAAAAAATAGAAGTTATCCTGAGGAATATACTTTGCTTATAACATGTAAAGCAACCTTTGACACTATAAAGCTGACATAAGTCAATAACATTAAAAATGGAGAAAGCGACAAATGCATGCCAGCGTGATATACCAAGGAAAACTGTTCGTGCCATGGAAGACAGAAGACGCACATTTGGCACAAAAAGAAAAACCCAAACAAAAAACCCCAAAAGAGGTTGAATGAAAAGTCTAACATCCTACTACCAATAAATTGTTCATGGAAGAATGAGGTCTCTTTCTAAAACTACTTCACAATTAGCAAGTTCAAAGGAATTTTTTTACACTCCAGAAGCTTTACATTACAACTGCATTGTAGACTAGAAACCTGCTGTTCATACTGCAGGACAGTAAACATCTGATAGTGGAGGGGGCCTTCAAAGGGAACATAAGAAACAATCCATTTTCCTATTCTTGTATGAGACAAATTGGAAAATATTTTTTCATTCCTTTGGAAAGACAGAAAGTGTGGTGTTGATTATTATAGCATTACAAGGGGCATTACACCATGAGCATGATTAGTAATGAAAGCAATGGCCATAAATTATTTTTTTTTTCTACAGATAGCACTAGAATGTTCCCTTTTCCAGTGTTGTGAAACAGTGAATTTACATACAAAGGGTTATCTAGGAGAATTTTTTCTACCAACATTTTTGGAACTTCTGTCTCATGAACCAACAGCTTTCTCTATAATTTTGGTCTGCATTATACCCAAGCATAGTTGTATGTTTTGTGGTTTCCCACACTGCAGTATACAAATATAGACTTTAGAAATTAAATCTCAGAAACAGAGAAATGAGAGCTTTGCATGGAAAGCGAGGATGTTATATCACTTCCCATAGGTCAGACCCTGAGCAAAAACTCTTTATCTGTCACAGTGAAATGTCAGGAGGCCTGCATGGATAAACAAGGAGCTCCTGGGCAAAATCAAACACAGAAAGGAAGCCTACAGGGGGTGGATGCGAGGGCAGGTAACATGGAGAGAATACAGAGAAACTGTGCAAGCAGCCAGGGATCAAGTTGGGAAAGGTAAAGCCCTGATAGAATTAACTCTGGCCAAGAGTTTCTGTAGGTATGTCAGTGACAAAAGGAAAGCAAGGGAATTTGAGGGTCTCCTCTGGAATGACAGAGGAGACCTAGTCACACAGGATATGGAGAAGGCTGAGGTACTCAATGAGTTTTTTGCTTTACTCTTCAGCAGCAAGTGCTCTAGCCACACTGCCCAGGTCACAAAAGGCAACAGCAGCCACTGGGAGAATGAACAGGTACCCACTGTAGAAGATCATGTTCAAGAATATCTAAGAAATGTGAAGGTGTACAAGTCCATGAGACTTGATGAGATGCATCCGTGGATCCTCAGGGAACTGATGAATGAAGTGGCCAAGCCACTGTCCACTATATTGGAGAAGTTGTGGCAGTCCAGTGAGGTTCCCACTGACTGGAAAAGGGGTAACAGAACCTCCATTTTTAAAAAGGAAAAAAAAAAAAGAAGGCCCTGGGAACTATAGACCGGTCATTCTGTAGTGATCAGTGAGTGATCAGAGGGCTGGAGCACCTCTCCTACGAGGATAGGCTGAGGGAGTTGGGCTTGTTCAGCCTGGAGAAGAGAAGACTTCGGGGAGATGTAATTGTGGCCTTCCAGTATCTAAAGGGGGCCTACAGGGAAACTGAAGAGGGACTATGTACAAGGGCATGCATTGATAGAACAAGGTGTAATGGCTTTAAATTAAAGGAGAGGAAATTTAGATTAGATGTTAGGAAGGAATTCTTTACTGTGAGGGTGGTGAGGCACTGGAACAGGTTGCCCAGAGAAGCTGTGGATGCCCCCTCTCTGGAAGTGTTCAAGGCCAGGTTGGCTGGGACTTTAGGCACCCTGGTCTAGTTTAGGGTGTCCCTGCCCATGGCAGGGGGGTTGGAACGAGATGATCTTTGAGGTTGCTTCCAACTCAAACCATTCTATAATTCTATGATTCCATGAAATGTTTGTACTAAGCAGAATCGTTAAGCTAAGAACAGCATAAAATTACTTGTTTCTCAGTAGGCTGTATCAAGGTTTTTTACTGACTTTAGAACTTCTTTGTCTGGATGTCTATTGGTATTTTTACCAGTTTATTCAGAGATAGTTGAAGAATCTTTTCTCAT
Organism: Psophia crepitans; assembly: GCA_013399095.1. Classification (NCBI taxonomy): domain Eukaryota; kingdom Metazoa; phylum Chordata; class Aves; order Gruiformes; family Psophiidae; genus Psophia; species Psophia crepitans. The sequence goes on along the minus strand of VWZZ01007640.1, from coordinate 125,214 downwards.
TACTGTAATATACTTCTTGTATCTCTAGTTTATGAACTAGGTTGCATAATTTTGTATTTTTATTCATAAAAGTTCATTTGGGATGAATCAGAAAATCCCTCTTTGTCTTATGGTTATAAGCCTGTAGACTCAGAAAAGCAGTACTAACATATAGTTAGGAATATATTGTCCATTCTTCATTACCAATTTTATAGAAAGGATGCTACTACAACCACTCTGTTCTTCAGACAATGATTACTATAAAATGTTATTGGGTTGTTTGTGGTGTTTTTAATCACAGGTAAATAAGAAAATACTCAAGATAAATGCCTTCAAAATCTCTACCTTTCAATTTCAATTGCTGTGGTTCTGAGTTGAAGCAATGTATTTCTTTCCTAAGGAACAGAAGTTTATCCTGTACTTAATCTTCATTTTCTGAAAATAAGACTACCTTTAAACGCAACAATGAAGAATAGCCGCATAGCACAGTATGTAGCAGCTTTCCAAATATAGTTCTGTTGAAATCACAACGATCTATCATAGTATGAAACATTAGTTAATATGGAAAACCACAGCCTGTCTCCTTTGAATAAAGCCTGGAATTCTATAGTCTTATCTTTTTGTCTTCTCTTTTACAGCTCTCTTTCACTACTGTTTTGAGAGAAAACGAAGCTCATTTGTAGATCTCAGACTTCAGAAGAACTTTGTTCTGTATTATTTTCACCTTTTTTCAAGTTTAGAAGGTGAAATTTAAAGTGTTGAACATCAGGTATACAGGTTTTTTAAAAACAAAACAAAAAAAAACAAAACCTGTTCTTCAGAACAAGAAAGGATCTTTTAATAACTGTCACAGAATGGCAGTTCAGAAGTGTGACTATCGCTTCCTAGTCACATGGTGCTTTCTTCCTGTGTGACACCTCCATTAAAGGAAATTAAAATAATGACTTTGTAAACTGAGTCTCTTTGCAAGGAAGAAGGATGTCAGTCCCTTCCAATGACAATACATAGCTCTGATCCACACTGTAGAATTTTTCATCTTTGAAATGTCTCACTAAAAAAACTCAACTAGGTTACAAAGCAGCTGCACACACTCATTCTCAGTCTGGGTTCCCAAGAACATACATATGTTACAGGGCCAGTTTTCCAGATATGATGATCATGCCTCTTTCTAATTTGTGTTACTGTGCAAGGGGAGAAATGTTCTGGTTTATTGGTTCTTTGACTTTTACCCACATAGTTCTAGCATTGGCAGAGCACTTACAACTTGAAACTGGAGACTCCTACATACCTAGCTATTCCATAGAGACTACCATACCAAGCCAGCAGTTATATGTATCTTTGAAAAGACATTGTAAAATAAAATAGTATGGAAATATCAGAGCAAAATAGACACAAAACCACATGCTAAGAATGGTGCAGATCCATGTAGAAGAAATAAATATCTTTTTACGGGTAAGGATATGTAATTCCTTCAGACATTCAAACTCTCACTCTTGAAAGATATTCAAGGCGGTTTACAATTTTTCTAAACTAGTCAGAAAATTTTCAATAGTAAATTATTAGTTGGAAAGGTAAATATATTTGTAGCCACATAAAATTAAAATGCTAACATTAAATATGCACAACAAAATTTATGCATTAACATTGAAAACATCTCTTGTTTCCAGGTTATTTTTGGATACTTACAGTTTCGATCTAGTAATACTTCTTTAAATAAATAATTAGAATACTTTGCTATAAAAGTGATTATTAAAAAGGGCAGGAAGAAACAAGGCTGTGACTTAACAGTATTGAGTGGTAATATCCACAGCACTGCCTCTCTGGGTTGTTTCCGGCTATTTCCTTCACATGTTGCATTAGAGCATTTTCTGAAGGGTTACAGTAGTAACCAAAAGTGTGACCATAGCAACTCATGGGATTTAAATCAGCCTGTCCTTGTCTGGGTTGCCCTGTGTAATGCTCCGATAACAAGAGAATGTCCCAAACATCCATCTTGAATGAGGGAGTGTCGACCAAAGGCAGGACCTGCGGAGGCAGGGTGCTGTCTTGGGACCCCATCCCCCTATTCTTGCAACATGCGGACAAAGACCTCTGCTGCGCATGTGCACCCGTGAGGGACCATGGCTTGGTCAGCCCCAAAGGGAGGGGACAGTGAGACCCCCAAGACCCCCACCGCCCACTGACTCACTCCTCAACATTCTGGAACATATGTGAACACACACTGTGCGTGCTCAGTGGTGATGAAACCCCATCTATAGCGGGGGGAGCGCATTGGGTTATAAAGGGGTTAAACAAAAGGTTTCAGTGTGTGCCTACCACCCAAGGACTGCAACTACAAGTAGAGAACTCCGCTGGATCCTTGGGATGGTGAAATCTTTCCCTTCTCTTCCATCCTTTCTTTCTCTCTTTCTTTTCCTCTCTGCCACTCTCTTTTTCTCTAACCTCATTTTTGGCACATTGGGGTAATATCATCACAAGTTTTGCTGAGTCCTTGTCTTTCGTAGTTCTGCTGAGTTTTAAGTATTGTTACAACTTTTGCCAAGCCTTTAGCTTTTGTGGTTCTGCTGGGTTTCAAGTAAATTTGTGGTTTATTTGAACCTCTAGAGTAATTGTTGTTACTCCTGATTACTGCACAGAGAATTAAAAAATTACCTCTCCCTTACATGCAGTGAGTGGGATGGGAAACTCTCTCCCACTCTCATCTGAATATCCTCTATGCAGTTTCTTTGGAGAGTACTGAGTAGACGTTACTCATAATTTGTCTTCCAGGCTACTTAAACTCTTACTTTTATCAATATCTTACAAGTAATATGATATCATTTTGAACCTTTTTCCATCTCATATGATATAGTCCCTTCAGATATTGAATGATTGCTTAGATTGAACTCTCAATGAATACCTCATGAGGGTGACTTAGTATTAAGTAAAAGAAAAAGAAATTAAAATAAAAATCTAAACAAACAAAAAAATAGAATAACAGGCCACATTCTCAGTCATTAAGCAACACAACTTCCTTGTTAAAAGCGAGATACCTGTTCATCAGCTGCAAATCCAGTTCTTCACCATCTTCACCATAAATAATCCAAGGTAAATGAACAGGTATACTCTTTTAAAAGACCTTTTGATTGAAATGGTTCTATTAGCAGGATTTCTGTTCACTTGGCCGCTAGGGAACTCTCATCATCTGTAAAACTGCAACATCATGCTATGTTCACATATCAGCTTGCATAATTATGAAAATATGTTCCCCCAAAGAAACAGTTCTGAATACTAACAAATGCACTGTATTGGAGCACTTGTGTCTTTTCAGTCTGCCTTATTGACACATACCTCCAAAACATTTCAGGATCACATTATTACAAAGTGGCTGAAGCTGGTCAGCAGCTCTGGAGATTATCTAGTACCCATTCTGCTTGGAGCTGGGCTGTTCATGGCCATCTTCAGCAGGTTTAAATATGTCTAAAGAATGGAGACTACCACCTTTCAAGGCAACCTGTACCAGTTGTTGACCACCTTCACTATAAACAATCAATCAATCAATCAAACAAACAAACAAAACCAAACACAAACAAACCCCAATGCATTTTTGTTTTGCTAAAACAAAATTTTCTGCATCTTACTTTGTGCCCATTGGCTTTTGTCCTGTCATTGGGCACTATCAAGCTGTGTCAGATTCTGTTTTCTTCCTTCTCATTGGGTATTTATACACCAATGTATAAAGAGATTTCTTTTCTTCAGGCTGAACAGTTGTAGGTTTCTCAGACTCTCTTCATGTAAGTGATGCTCCAGTCCACAAATCATCTTGGCCCTTCACTGGAGTCTCTCTAGTATGTCCATGTCTCCCCTGTACTGAAAAGCTCAGAACTGGACACAGTACTCTAAAGGTGGCTTCTTCAGCTATCTTGACTAGAGGGTAAGGATCACCTCCTTCTACCTGCTGACTCCTCCTAATGCAACTCAGGAAATCATAAGCCGTCCTTATAACAAGAGAACTTTGCTGGCTCCTGTTCAACTTGATGTTCACCAGGACTCACAGACCCTTTTCTGCAAAGCTGCTTTCCAACTGATACCTGTTAATCTCAGGTGAGAGTTACTCTGTTCCAAGTATGGGGCTTTACACTTACCTTTGTTGAACTGCTTCCTGTCAGCTCACTCGGCTGGTGCATTGGCCTCTCCTCCCTGTTTTGTATCATATGAAAATTTGATGCGGGTATGCTCTGCCCTATCAACCAGATCATTAATGAAGATGTTAAATATCATTAGACCTAGTATTGAACTCTGAGATATACAAGTAGTGACTAGCCTCAGCTAGAATGATCACAAATGCCTCTGATCACATTACTTTGAACCTGGCTGTTCAGCAATTTTTTTAGTTCAACTGACTGTTCACTTAACTAGCCTATATTTCATCAGTTTGTCTATGAAGATACTATGGGAGACAGTGCTGAAAGCCTTGCTAAAGTCAAGATAAACAACATCCCCTGCTCTCACGTCATCATGGAAGGCTGTCAGGTTGATCAGGAATGCTTTTGCCTTCATGAATCCATGCTGACCACTCCCAAGCATACTCCTGTTCTCAGTATGCTTGGAAGTTATTTCCAGGATCATTTACTCCATGGCCTTCCTAAGCATCAAGGGGAGACTAACTGGCCTCTAATTTCCCAGGTCCTACTTACTGGCTTTCTTGGAGACAGGTATGACATTTGCTTTCTCCCAGTCCTCAGGAACCTCGCCTTATTACCATGACCTTTCAGTGCTAACCAAGAGTGGCTTTGCAATGACATCATCCAGCTCTCTCAGCACTCAGGGTTGCATCCCATCAGTTCCCCAGGACTTGTGTATTCCCAGTTTATATAGACATTCCCTGACCTAATCTTTCTTCGCCAAAGAAAGTCTTTCTTGCTCCAGGCTTGCCCACATGTCTCAGGGACGAGACTTACAAGCAGATTTTATCAGTGAAAAGAGAGGTGAAGGTGAAGAAAGCACAAAGTCCATTGGTTTTTTCTATGTCCTTCGTCACCAAGGTCCTTGCCTCATTCAGAAGCAGGTCCTTGTTTCCTTCATCTTCCTTTTGCTTCGCAGCCCTCACTGGATGCAACCATACATGGCTTTTGGCTTACCTCATCTTTGCATGCTTGCATAAGTGCAAGTGCCTCTATATTTCGCTTGGATCTTCTCTCCTTCTTTCCACCTTCTCCATGATTCATTTGTTTTGTTTGGTTTTTGGGGTTTTTTTTTCGGTTTCAGTTTTTGTTTTTGTTTTCTGTTTGAATTTGGTCAGGAGATCCATAATCATACATGCAAGCCTCTTCCACCTTTGCTTGACTTCCTGATCATCATGGACTAATCAAGCCTGATCTTAGAGGAGGTAGTCTTTGAATATGAACCAGCTCTTCTGGATACTTCCTTTCTTCAGGACTGTATCCCGTGGGATTCCTCCAAGGAGGTCTCTGAAGAGGCCAGAGTTTGTTCTCCTGAAGTTCAGGGCTGTGACCCTGCTTTTAGGCTTGTTCCCTCCCTAGCATCCTAAAATCCATCATCTCAGGGTCATCACAGGCAAGGTCACAGCCAGCCTTTACATGCTCAGTCAATTCACCCTTGTTTGTAAGCATCAGGTCCAGCAGAGCACCTCACTTGATTGGCTCCTCAATCTCCTATGTCAGGAAACTGTCATCAAAGCACTCTAGAAACCTCCTACATTTATTGTGTACTTCTGTGTTGTCTCTCAACAGGTATCAGGACAGTTCAATGATCTCCTTGAGGACAAGGAGCTGTGAAGCTTTTTCCAGCTCCTAAAGACGATCTCATTTTCTTATTCTTCCTTATCAAGATGATCTGTAGCAAACACCCATCACACTGTCACCCACTTCAGTCTGCCTGTAATCATGGCCTACAAGCTCTCAGCTGCCTCATAGTCCATTCCCAGACAAATCTTTCTGCATCCCTTCCACTCTCTTATTTGAGGAACAAATCTCTCTTCTCACCATCCCAACTCTTCCTAAAGAACCTGTATCCATCCATGACAATGTCCAGTCATGTGAGTTATTCCACCACGTCTCCACTATCTCAGCGAGGTCCTGGCCCCACAACTTCGCACAGATCTCCAATTCCTTATGCTGCCTACACTGCATGCATTAGTGGTGTATGGGCACTTAAGCTGGACACTCTGTTTTGCTGATTTCCCAGAAAATGTGTGAGCTTAATTGTTATTTCCATCCTGTCCACATTTCCTTATTTGTGCGCGTACACTGAGGTGGCCTGACTTCAGCCTTGTTTCACTGATTATAAGCCTTCTCTTGCCATATCAGCCTGCATCCTTTTTTTGCAGACCCTGGCCACCACCTCCTCACTTGATCCTGAGTCATCAACTCCCTTTCCCATCATTCTTAGTTTAAATATTTTCTTAATGCATTAGCCACCATGTTGCCAAAGATGTTTTTGCCCCACATGGGCAGGTGGATCCTGTTTCTTGCCATGTATTTCTGAAGTGTTCAGCTTACAGTGGACTTGTCCTTCAACAGGTTGACCTCAAAACATGAAAAATTGCTTGCTTACAAACAGGAAAAAAAATAACACCTTTATTTTTCTAGTGGTGTGGTGTATTCAAGATGTAACTAGGGCAGAAGATCAATGTACAGATAAATAACCATATCTAGGTTTTTAAATTAAGACTACAGTATAGATCAATGAAAAGAAATGCTACTTTCCAATCTTTAGCAAAAAGTGGCTGAATGGAATCAGTCAGAATTATTTTGGTTTCATATTTCACCAATACAAAAAGTTGTATGGATTGTTAAACAAGAAAAGAGTAAAACTCTAGATAATAAAAATAACACAACCCTAGACACTGTTATCATTTCATACTGCCTGAGCACGGCCATGCTTCATTGTTCATCATGCTGTACAAACATACAGAAAAAAACCCAGTTGCTCTTGGTTTCTGTACGTCTCATATGCACTGTGACTCACAAACTGTTTAGAATGTGTTGTTCCTAACACTGTGCTGTGAAGAAGGCGATCACCACCACTGTGTCTGTTCCTTAGGCAGTTTTATCATTTACCAGTTCAATACCCATGTTCCACCGATTGTCCTGGTCTTGCTGTGTATCTTACAAATTAACTGTATTTTTGCCACATATAAATCCACCTGACTTTTCAGAATTTTGACAACTTGGGAGCATCAAAGTAGTACAAGACCTTGTGGTAGGTTTGTTTGTTCATTTGTTTGTTTGTTCTTCTAAACCCAATCAGGAGAAACTGGTTTAATATAATTTTAAAAGAAAAAGAATGCATGTAGAGGTCAAGAAAATTATCACTGGTGTCACACTGTGAGGGATGTTGACTGACATATGGTCTGATATTAAAACCAGAAACACTCAAGAATTTAAAATTCATTTTGCTCTGAGGTTTTGGGTCAATTATACTGTAAAACAGCAAATATACCTCACAGTCTGCATTGCCACTAGATGTAAAATGAAAAACATGTGAAACAAATATTTGAATCAGCAGAGAGGGGTGCCTGTGACAGAATTCACAAGAAAAGTTGTCCTTTAGGGAAAAGAAAAGAAGAAAAGAAGAGAGGAGAGGAGAGGAGAGGAGAGGAGAGAGAAGAGAAGAGAAGAGAAGAGAAGAGAAGAGAAGAGAAGAGAAGAGAAGAGAAGAGAAGAGAAGAGAAGAGAAGAGAAGAGAAGAGAAGAGAAGAACAAAAGAAAGAGAGCATCATAACATGTCTCCACTTAGAAAGACCATTACCAGTGACTGGTGACTGTTTTTCAGCAAAACTTCTTGAAATAAAGCTGAAATCAGTAGGACTTTTGCTTTCATTAAGACTACATGAAGGGTGATTACATATACAATTGGGAACTCTCTAAGTTTACTAGCTTCCCTTCTAAGTTACTTCTGTTAGATCTATGTGCTGGGCATGGCACATTTGGGAATTGCATGTTCCACTGAGGTGTGCACTCAGGAAAGTTAACTAATTTATAGTTACTCACATCTTTAGGTAACCATCAATTACTCAGAAATTTTTGGATTGGCTATACAGTACCCTCTCTGGAGGTTTACTTGGTTAGCAACAAACAAAAATGTTATTATCAATATTGTTGTCATAAAGTTATTTCACATTCCTTTAAACCCGGATAGTCTGAAATATTCTGAATGAAGATGTAGCCTCCTTAGATCGAAACAAGCAATTTGGTGCCCTTAAGTCTTACTGCTAAGCTCTCTGTATTTATGTGTTATTTAGCAGGGAGGCTACATAAGACGTAACTACAGATTTTCAATCAAACTAAAAGAAAGCAAGCCTATGTAACTCATAAGATTAAGTGGATCAGGCATTAGTGAGTTATACTGCTGCTTGTTTGTTGGGATTAAACAAAAAAATGTAAAAAATGAAATGTAAATGAAAAACAAGATATCAGTCACTCCCACTGCATATCATAACATAACAGTAAATAATACACATATTGCATTTTAATTAAGCTATGAGGTATGGATGTTTTGTTGCTGAATTTAAAATCTTATGTTAGAATGGAGTACATCATCTTACAGGAATTTTATGGGAGGATAGAAGCTTTTTTTTTTTAGCATCAATCCTGATTATGTCTGAGTTTATTCAAAAATTATTAGATGTTTTGTCTGATCCGGTGTTCAGAACTCCTAACTTGTAATTTAAAAACTTTGAACTTTTAACTTAATTTCAATAGACAAAACATTTTCATCTCAAAATTATTGCTGAGAAATATGTGTATATACATATATGCGTATATATAAATCTATATGTGGTTATGTGTATATAAACATAGAATATATTGTACACATATGTATTTTACATGATAAGCACTGTAAAGTTACTGAATGTATATTTCTGATTGACCTGTGGCAATTTTTCTGTTTTAAATAAACATTAATAATTCTGTCTACTATGCTAGTAAAATGTAAAATAATATACTTCTTTCAAAACCATGCTGACATGTTATCTAGAGTGCTTCCTAGAGAAATTAGCTATTGCTACATTTTGTTTGCTCATTGAAACCGTTTTCGAGCAAGAGGCATGAGTGTAGGGAAAAAGCTTAAAGAAATATCAATGCAAATGAATGCATTTCTTTCTGGTCCAGGATGACCAAAAAAGCTATGTAAAGAGGTATAAAATGCCCTTTCCTTCTCTATCCAGGTGTTAAAGCACACCACAGCTGGATTTGCAGCAGTATAAACCCATCAATTTCTTTGAATTAATGTGAGAGGACATGGGAGAAATCTTCGGTTGCCAGTTGCCCCTTACAAACCACAAACCTCAGTGGTAAACTGCCAGAAGATACAGACTTTTGCTGGGCAATCTCTGACTCTGCTTCTAACTCCTCTAGTTAAAGAAGAATAAGAGCTGCCAGGGAGCTGGCATGCAATAGGCGGTGGCTCTGAAAACCCACCTACATTAAAGGAAAGTTGTGTCGGAGACAGAGCTGGGGATTTGCATTTATGTGAAGAGAGGAAGTGCAGGACTGAGCATTGTGCTGTGATAGCCCCTGCTAGCAAGGAGGTGCTTGGGGTTTTCCCAAGAGACCCTGTGTGCTGCAGCTGTGAATGCAGAACAGCCCAGACTGAAGATTTTGGGGTTGTTTAGGGCCAGGGTCCTCTCTTGCTATCAGAATTTCATACAGCTGAAACACAAACCACCCCTTGGGAGTTGGCAAAGGACTAAAGAGAGGCTGTCTTAAGTCAGGTACATGTCTGTGAATTGTCAGAATTCAAGGTTACCCTGTCCTTATATTTCAAAGACTGCAACATGTGGCACACCCTTTCTAGAAGAGAGAGGTAACAGCACACATACTTCCCTGTACTCATCTACCATAAGTTTTGCCATCATGTACTATATTCTTATATAAATGTGTTGGTCATTGATACATATCAGTTTGGTTTGGGGGGTGGGGAAGGTGTTTGTTTTTTTTTTAAACCATAAGCAAAGACTCGACATGAATGTGATTAATTTATGTCTCTCTGTCAAATATGTTTATATGGAAAAACTTACAGTTCCTGTACCCTGACAAGCTGCAAATGCAGTATAATACTGAGAAAAATACCTACAATGATGCCTGTCTCCAAAGAGAAATAACAAGTATAAGGTGATAATCATAATTTAAACTCAGGAGATTGTGTGGTAAAGATCAAAGAAATTGAAAGATAAAACAAAAAAGACAAAAAATGAGAAGAGAAAGCTCAGTTGAAGTTGGTTGATACTGTCTGGGAACCTCAATATGAAAAATCAAAAGCTGCATAAAAGTCAGCCTTTGCACATTTTTATCATAATTAGATACAGGTTAGATAAGCTATGACCTGAAATCAGCCTAACTTAAAACAACCACATTAAAGAATTATTGTTTCCAAGATATAAAGTGACTGATAGCACATTTTATATGATCTTTTCCTTGTAGTTATTTATATATTATTGAAGAAGATCTATGACAACCCTTCTTGTTGAAATCAAGGACTGTTTCATGAATTCAGGAACTGGCAGAAGTGGTGAACTTCCTTGGAAAGAAGTCATAGACAAGGTCTGTTTCTCAGCAGAGTTTTTCTGTTTTAGAAATACGGTTCATGTACTCTACAGTGATGATCTGAATAAAGGTATTGGTTTTCAAGGCAACATCTCTAATACAGATATCTATCCACTGGAAGCTAGACTGAAACCTGTAACTTGTTTTAGGTACACTGATCAGAGAAAAATATTGATGACCTTTGCTGCTCCTGGTCTATACTTAGGTTGGTAATTAAGACTTGAAAATAGACAGATCTTTAAAAATACAGCCTTATAGCTCATCCGGTCAACAACAATCTATATTTAAGATAATATTTTGCTCTGTTTTGACTGCCACACTTAATAAAAAATACACAGTTCGAATCCTTGAGACTTCTGACTTTTCCAGCCTTTTGAGTTCTCTGAGAATTCTGGGAAAAAATAACAGCAGGTTAGTTGGGAAATCCAGGCACTAAACCTGTCATACCGGAATACCTTTGCTTTCCTGCTAATCTCCTATTTTCTGATGAGAAGGTCTCCATTTAAATAGCTGTATTTTCTGTCTCTATGTATTAATTTCTAAATGATAAATTGTTATTGAGAGACCCTCAGTGCTTCATGTTAAAGATTGTTTGTCACACACTGTTTAATATAAAGATATTAGTAGCCTTAGAGGCATTTCATTTCCCAATATCCTAATTGACAAGTTTTGAGGTTTATGAGTGTTTATTTTACACATTAAGTTGAGCATCCTATTACATGGTATAAGTGTTTCATGGAAAGATGTATTGTCTCTTCAATGTATGAAGTACAATATCCTTAGAGAGGAAGAAAGATAAAGTAAAGATTAAAGTTTATGATTCATGAATTTTACTAACTCTTTGTGTATGTTTCTTGTTATTATCACACATCAAATTTTATGATAATGAGTATTAATAGCTTGTGTATGAACTCTGTTTTCAGTTTAAACACATTGAAAGGACAGTAATCACCATCTATAACCATCAGTTGCTAAAATGAAATGTCTCTGCATGAGTAAGGAATTTTATATTGCTGTGCAGAAGTTATGGTAGTATACAGTTTTCTAGGTTTACAGGAATGAAAACACATTTTTAGTTACACCTTTGAATGCAAGAGGGAGTTTGGGGAACCTGGTAAACAGTCAAGCAAAAGTTGTCTCACTGATGTCTCTGCTGAAATAATATATTGAATATCTCTGTCCTGTCCTTGTGGCCATTTGAGACAACATGAGCTGGCAGTGTGTGCTGGCAGCCCAGAAAGCCAACCGTGCCCTGGGTTGCATCAGAAATAGTGTGGCCAGCAGGTCAAGGGAGGTGATTCTTCCCCTCTAATCCGCTTCTGTGAGACCCCACCTGGAGTACTGCATCCTGCTCTGGGGTTCCCAGTACAGGAAAGACATGGAGCTGCTGGAGCAAGTCCAGAGGAGGGCCACAAAGTTGATCAGAAGGCTGGAGCACCTCTCCTATGGGGACAGGCTGAGGGAGTTGGGCTTGTTCAACCTGGAGAAGCGAAGGCTCTGGAGAGACCTTATGGAGGCCTTCCAGTACCTGAAGGGGGCCTAGCAGGAAAGAGGGACTTGAACTTTTTGTCAGAGAGTGTAGTGAAAGGACAAGGGCTAATGGGTTTGTAGTGGTGGGATAAGGGGTAATGGATTTAAACTGAAGGAGAGGAGATTTAGATTAGATGTTAGGAAGAAATTCTTCCCTGTGAGGGTGGTGAGGCACTGGAACAGGTTACCCAGAGAAGCTGTGGATGCCTCTCTCTGAAAGTGTTCAAGGCCAGGTTGGCTGAGGCTTTGGGCACCCTGGTCTAGTTTAGGGTGTCCCTGCCAATGGCAGGGCAGTTGGAACTAGGTGATCCTTGTGGTCCCTTCCTATGATTCTATGATTCTATGAATTTACAGTAAGAGGCATAGAGTTTGGCAGATAAGAAATAAACCATAGATATTTTTTCCAAGACTTTTGGGAATAACCTTGTTCTTATAAAAGAGTAATCAGTGTTCTTGTGATAAAATCAAGATTGTCTATAGCTAGAAAGCTGGACGTCATTCCAGATCAGTGCAACTAACTTTCTGGAATATAACATTAACAGAAATTTTGTCTTTACATATATTGCCCCTCAAGCTAGTTGTAAGGTACTAAATAATCTCTAGGGAAAAATATAAACAAATAACTATTTTTTCCATTAAAATATCAGTTCCTTTTAGTTAAGGAAGGCATGAAAAAAATTATTCTGAAAATGCAAATGTTTATGAATCTGTTGTTATAGGATTCAATAAATGGAATAGCAGTGCAAAGGCGATAATATGAATGACTGCAGTTGGTTTGACGGTTTTCTAACTGAGACAGCAAAAAAACCAAAATATCTCTGAACTCATTGACTGTGATTAGCTTAGTAAGTACTGTAGCATGGTGGGTTCTGACCTGTGGAGTAAATCACTAGCTGCTGAGAACATGGTGTCTACTTGACTCCAATTCTGAGGTGTTTAGCTCAAACTGTAACATGGTTCCATGGACCAAGTTACTGAAAACAGCTGGCATTCACTGTGTGCACATACTCCTGGAACACATCTTGTGGCTTATTTTCATCCTAAACTATTCCAGTCATGTGCTTCAAGACCATTCCATGATGCAAAACAGATCACGGTATGTTGGAACAACTAGGTAACGTATTTAGAAGTTAAAACCTTACACTTTGCAAATTATCACCTAGAGTGCCCACATTCTCCCCAGTTGTTGCAATTAAATTTTAACCACTAATCCTCAAGAACACTGGAATCAAATTACTTGGTTCAATTCTTATCGATTAAAGAAACACACCTTAAGTGAGAAGACAAGAGTTTATTCTGAGTTAAACTATAGTCTTAACGGTCTAGGAAGTGTTTGTCCAATAACAATATCAAGATTTATAGTCCTTGTTTTCCAATTATGTCATCTCACTTATACTTTATACTCTTGCTCTGGATCCTAATATAAATGCTATCAGTCTCTTACAGGAGATAGAAGAAGATAGAGAAGCAGAAAGTAATTTTGATGTGCTTTTAGAAATGCAAGTTCTCTGTTAGGGAGTGTGGTGCTGATGGTGCTCCACCTTCCTCCTCTTTCTGGGATCACCTTCATACATTTGCTAACACAGTCTGCTTACTAGCTCTTTCTTAAGTGGTTTCGAGTTCCACATTATGTCCAAATTTACTGTACATGATTTTACTTGTGAAGGACACTTATTTCTTTCCTTTCTTGCATGTAAAGTTGGTTGTATATAGATCTTGTGCTTCTAATTTTGGGGTCTCTGTTACCTTCTCTTTTATCTCCAACAGCTCTCAATATGTGGTTCCTCAGTGAACAGTCTCAGTGTAAAAGAGCTTATGACAATTTTGTTTTACTTTAGTGTTAATTGACAGTTCCTAGATCTTGGATTTATTTAATACTTCTATTCCATCTTAATTCTTAGTTATTACAGGTAAACACTGGAGAACAGATTTTGCCTTGGGATAAAATGACATTATTTTGTTGACTGACATTGAATTTGGAATCTTACAATACATTTGGAAATTACTGTCTGATAGATGAAGCGTGAATTTTACCTAACTGTCCTACAGCCTGTAAAAATATAATCGAAGATAATAAAAAAATATATATATAAACACTTTTGTTTTCTTTTATTTTGTTTTGTTATGAGATCATAGATACTGCCAGAAATTTCTTATAGTCCAGAAAGTTTGCAGTTCCTTTGAAGGAACCTAAACCTCGCCATTCTTTCTGGATGACTTTTCATTGCACATATCCTAAGGATAGCTAACAATTTAGTCTAACTGGTGTCATGTACAGACAGAAGAAAAGCCAAAAAGAAATGTCCCAAAGTATGTATTAAAAATACAAAAAAAACCAACCACAACAAGTGTGTCCATGATTTTTGAACGTGCACTGACTCAAATATCTTTTTACTGATTTACAGTAAAATTCCCCTTAGTCTAACAGGCAATGATCAAATTCTTTAGGTGTTTCCATTCTGTTTGTATATAATTTCTTTCTGTTTGTCACTCACAGTATGTTACTGTCTCTTTACATAATCTTAGCTGTCTAAATTTTCCCTAAGTGTAATCTTGCGTAAACGATAATTTCACATTAACTCATGCTTATGCATGCATATACAGAACTTGAAGTTATAGGGATTTGAAGTGTTACACTAATTATATGGGACTTGGATCCCAAATCATGAACTGTTCATGTTCTGTACTTAGGTTATTTGCGTGTGGTGTCTACCTAAATACTGTAAGTTTAGAGCAGCACAGTATAACATTAAAAAAAAGTCTAAGAATTTTTTTTAATAAGGTGACTTTTTTCTTTAAATATAAAAATTAATAATAATAATTATTGCTTAATCATATGAAGTTATTAGTGTAATTTAGTGTTAACAATATGGATTTAGTAGACTTACATAATTGCCCTATTCATCACTTATGCTCCACAAAGATAATAAAAATCAGTTTGGTTGTCATTTGCTCACAATGTTAAGATTAAACCTAGAGTAGATTAGAAGAGTCATTTTAAATGTGACACTACTCTCAAAGACATTAATAAAATTTAAACACAGACGTCCACATGGTATAGACATTGTAAGATTGTACAATGAATTTATACTTGATTGGTGCATCAGGTAACTGGTAATTATGAACGTCTATGAATCTTGGCCATGTGGCTGTGATTTAAAGGTTATAATAAAAGTGAACTTATAAAGTGAATGAGGAAAGGACTTTTCAGGCTGTAAAAGAGGTGTCTGCTTAATCTAGTCTGTGAGACTGCAAACATCAACTATGATCAGCAAGCACTCTTTGTCAGAACTTTTAATGTCTCTTTGAGGCACTCTTACCCTTGTAAGTGCAAACTGAAAATAACTTTGACAACAGTGAAGTAATGGAAATTCAAGATATGAAGCTTTTGAAAAAAAAATACAAACGAGCACACAAAAAAATACTTATCAGAATAAAGAAGAAGAAGAAGCAGAAGCGGAAGAGGAAGAAGCACAAGAAGAAGCAGAAGCAGAAGCAGAAGCAGAAGCAGAAGCAGAAGCAGAAGCAGAAGCAGAAGAAGAAGAAGAAGAAGAAGAAGAAGAAGAAGAAGAAGAAGAAGAAGAAGAAAGAGGAGGAGGAGGAGGAAGAGGAGGAAGAGAGAAGCAGGAGGAGGAGGAGAGAAGGAAAAGGAGGAGCTATAGAGAAAGAAGAAAGCAAGCATTTTAAAAAAAGTAAACAAATAAAACAAAACAAAACAAATTCTTCTTAAAAGGTTTTTATGAGACAAGCACATCAGAGTCCTAGAAAGAGTCATAAAGGAAGGTCAGCGGTGAAGGTGTCACCATGTTCTACATCTAAAAGTGCTTGACATACTTTCTTGACCTTATAATAATCTCATGAAAAGTACGCCCTACCTTTCCCACAGACCTGGAGTGAACAACTCTCCAAAACACTCTTCCTGGTATTGAATAATCTGTGCTCTCATTGACCTCATGGTTCATGGCTAGATGGACTGGGCCACTGATTATTATATGTCGAAATCATGTTACAAAATTATACACTCAGTTCACATATTTCCTTTTAAAAAGTGATCCATAAGGCCAAGAGTTTCCGTGTATGTTCCAAATATGGAAATCACCAGCTGCTGTGTTGTTTCATCAGAATCAGCTTCACAACAAATTAATTCTCTGGAGCACAGCAATGATAATGTTGAATCCAATGCCAACACTCCCATTTACTTTAGAAGGACCTAGATTTTAAACACTAATGTTCAGACAACATTTCTCTGTTCCTAATATGGCTTATATTGTGCTGTGCTATGGGAAAGTGAAAATAAATGTAACCTCCAAGTGGGGTGAAGATTACAAGAAATATATATAAAAACTATGTGCAATATACTAGATTGGTAGACCTAGACAATATTGTTTTACTGTAATGAGTGAAGGAAAAAAGATTACTTTTTTACAATAACTTAAGCTGCATTTGATGTCTTTAATATCAACGTCACTTTACTTTGTGTGATGGGGCACACTTAAATATATGATGTTTACAAATGAATAACACATCTTGCATATCTCTCCTCAGGTGATTTTATTATTGATACCTTGTGCACAGGTCTACCTGTACCTGTTTTATGACAGTTCTAGCAATAATATGTCTGAGTAAAATCGGATCTGATGTTGGATTGTGTAGATGTAGAACTGTAGTCTGGCAGTTATTCGTTTGCTCATCAACAAAAGCTTAAAGAGTGACAGGAAGAAGCAGCAGCACCAGGAAAGATAAATAGCACAGTAGAAAAAGGAACAGAAAGGCAGGAGTAACACAGTATTATTCAGTACTGTCTTGAACTGGATGTTCTTCATCCTTGTTATTTAATTATTTAGAAAGAGAAATGAACTGAAACTTCTTTTCTTGGCATATTACCTCCATATTCTAGTCTAGATGCTTATGTAAGACAATAATCTACTGTTAAAATTATTTTCTCTATGCACTGATATGCACAGCTAACAGGTAATTAACTTAATTTTGGTTTTGTGCTAAATGACAGTATTTCCCCCTCCCCAAAAAAATATTTTGTGGAAAATGTAATTTACATCTGCAAACCATTTTAAAGCAAAATCTGCTCCTGAATCAGAACACCACATTATTAATTATCTTCTCATTTTAATGGACCTACACATACACCAAATCTGAACCGGAGCTAGAATTCTTTAAAAATTCTGCCATAATTAAATGCTCTGGTACTACTGACTACTACTCTGGTCATCTGATTTTCCTGGTATCCTTTCACTCGTTTGTGGGAAACTGATTTTTCATAGAAGGTGGTGAACTCTAGTATACTTCAATGGTATTATTTCTGTGATTTAGTGTGGCACTGAAGTGAGGTGGCATCTGTCCTGAGGTCAAAAGACACATATTTATGAGTAATACATACCAAAACCTATAATATTAAATATCTGTAGTTTTACAAATAGATTTCATCAGTAGCATGCTCAATACTCACAGTCAATCTCAACATTCTTAATAAGAGCTTAAAATTAAGAAATCATGCATTCATGAAAATTATATAAATCTGAACTAATTCACATTTTCTCTCTTTGATAAATGAGCTAGATAATCATATATTTGAGATTAAGAATAATTCTAAAACTAGTATATTGTGATCACGGTGAAAAATGAAAACTAAGGAAAGACTGATGTAAAGGCAGATCTTTCATTTTTTGAATCACGGAAGAAACATAATTTCTTGTGATCATAACCCTGGAAATGACACCAAAAAGGCTGAGCATAGCTTAGCTATCAATAAGGAAGGGAGTGGTTCCATTGTGACTAGCTTGAAAAAAGAAATAAAGCTCACTTAACAATTTCTCATTAAGAGAAAGAAAGAGAGGAAAGTATTTATACATATACATGACTAGTGGCATGTGGGTACCTACTGGTACCTGAAACCTAAATAGTAAATACATAAAGACACGTGCCCAAATACTTTATATAAAAAAATATATCTGTATATCTGTATAAAAATTGCATATACACGTGTATGTACACATATAGGCATGTACATGTATCTGCACGCGTATATTTGTATGGCATAGGTGGGTGTGTGTACATGTATATACATAAACATTACCCCTTTTTCATGAGAAGACATTATTTCGTTATTAATTTTTTTTTTTACGGCATACACTTTATTTTTATGTATCTAAGGACCCAGGCCTCATTGTTCATATTTTTGTTTGGTTGGATGGTTTTGGATTTTGTTGGTTTGTTTGTTTTGTTTTGTTCTTTTTGCTTTTAACACCAGATTGGTTTATAACTATAGTGAAACTTGTGTTTTATTTCATGAATTTTTGTAATTTGTTTTTAATTTCACTTAACACATTTGTTCTATTTGTTTCTCGGGTACCTGCTGCTTGGAAAGACCTGTCTTTCTTTGGGGAGTAAGACTGAATACTCAATTAACAGAATATATGCAATATATTGTACTGTTGCAGAACCTCAAGATTTGGTGTCTTGAATTTTTTCTTTTTTTTTTTTTTTTTAGCTTTCCAATGCCTGCTTGTTCATCTGCTATTTAATCCATACATTATACCTTCTTATAATAACACACTGATATGGTGAGCTATCTATACGTCCAGTTCAAAAATAAGCTTGCTCCTGATTCCTCTCAGACTATTTTTGGAGAAATCCAACCTGCATTAATAATTAAGATGACCACATTTTCTTCTTCTCAGGTTAAGGATAACTGACCTGAAGGCAGATAAACCCATCTGCAACAGTCATGAAAGGAATATTACCTGTATATGACCTGTATATGATTACACATATACGTATGTAAGAATCGTGTTATTTCTCATATTACTTTGTTTCTCATCTAATAGTGGGGTTTGTTTGCATGTTTAGTTGCTTTTACATAGTAAAGTATATATATCTTCCTTCACATTTATGTGCTTAGTGTCTATCTATCCAATACACCTAGATTCCAGTGCAGATTTAGATTTAGATCACACCCTGACAGTTCTTACATGGTAGGAAAAATGGTATTTCATCCTTTACATTCAATTCTACTGACTATTTTTCTATCTAATAAGCAGGTACCTACTGTTAACTGTGTGCTAAATTTGGGCCTGGTGAAGACTCTGCATATAGAAGTCTGATAATTAACTTGCAATAAGTGGGCATTTACGATGCTGGATTTCCACAGCAAATTTTCCAGAATTTAAACAGAATAAACTTCATTTTTCCCAAACACAGGAGTGACTACCGTTCCTTCTGTAGCAGGAATGGATGAATTAAGGCATTTCACTTTTGAGAAACAATGCCTGTGAATACTGCCTCACCATACTCTGAATGCACTATCCAAAGGTCAAACATGGTGTTTCCTTTGGTGATTAGCTCCTTTCTCCAGAATATGGAAAAGAAAACAGAAGGGGGGGCGGGGGGGAAGGAAAATGTCTTCCCACATATTGTCCCTCTTTGCAAACTTTGATCAAAATGCAGATTTTATGAGTTTGAATGTTTTGTTGGCTTCTCTTTTACTATAATTCAAACTCCTTTAAAATCAATGTATTTCCACAAGCCCTCTGCTAAGACAGTAACACTTACCACTAGTGCCAGAAGACATCCCGATTTTCTCTGTGAGCTTTGAGATCAATATTACCAAAAAAATTACCAATTAAATGATGATAAACAAAGCAGCAGGTTGTATATTGTCAGACATCTTGTTAACTTTAGAGATGTGTTAAGCTTGTGATAAATTCCAAAGAGAAACAGTAGAAAGTCACTCATTAAGTCTCCATCAAGCACTCATACTTGAAAGACTACAAGGTAAATTTTCTCATGTCTATTAAGCTGCTTGAAGGGATCATTAAGAAAAGGATTTCTCCTAAAGAGCAGGATCAATTAGAGTTGGCCTGGTATAAGGTTCAAACTCATTAGAGCACAAGTGCTTTCTTCCTTTGCAAGTGCTTGCTGAGCAAATTAATCTCTAATACACGATAGTGACTCCAGAAAATGTCAAAGATCTATGCACTGAAAATTACAAGAGGATATATCAAGAGGGTAGTTTTTCTTTCCTGTCCTCAATGCTCCATGCATAATTTTGTTTATAAATGGTCCATTGTATGTAAAAATGATCTTTGTACATTAAATTAACCAAGAGATGAATTCAGAAATTCCTAACTTTCAAAAGAAAGAACAAGAAAAAAATAACTGGGATTTTTCTACATAAATATCTTAAATAGTTTCTGAATGAAAATTGTTTCCTTAACATGTTTCTATATGAAAAGTTAGACTTTCAGCACATTGCTGAATGACACAAATACAGCCTGTGTCCACTTGCAAAAGGTCAAGTTTCTGCTTCAAGTCCCTCTGGTGTTTGACATAGCTTCTCTTTTCCCTTGCCCTACCTGCTCTCCTTTCCTCCCACCAGCAAAGGGAATTAAAAAAAAAAAAAACAAACAAAAAACAAACAAACAAACAAAAACAAACAAACAAAAAAACACCCACAGTACTTTCACCTTTGATGAGAGTATCAAAATATCTCTAACTTGGAACTAGAACCAGCCAGTTTTTATGATTTATTTTCCCAAATACCTCAGCCTGGAGCAGGCAGGAAGCAGAGAAATTTTCACATCAAGTGATTAAAGCTTAGAAAAACTGGAAAGAGTTGGAAACAGGATTTATCATGGAACACATTAGGCAATTTTACCATACATATTAGTGACAGTTCTCTTGTGCTAAAGTGTTTATTTTGTCTCATAATGCATATTTTTAAACTTATGAATAATTTTATCAGATGTCAGCAAACTTTTGTGTCGGAGCACATTTATTTCTTTTCAAATGTTTCTTGCTCTACATATAGAGAAAAAAGAGCACGGTCCTTTCTACATTGTTACTTCTAAAACAAGGATTATGCCATTGCACTGTATGAGCTGAACTCCTTATGATTTACTGCCAGTGAAACTTCAAAGTCTTTGTTTACATACAGGTCACTGGATGACACTAAGTATCTTTAAAACGGTGGCTAAGTGTATTTTCCTGGGAAAGTACTGCTGGCTATTGGAGTGATCTCCCACGCCAAAACACATACATATTCCTACCTGCTCATGCATCTGATGCAAAAAGACCATGGGCAAAAAGGCAAGACAGAGCTGCAGAAACTTTTGATCATATTCTTTGAAAGATTATCAGTTTAAATTGGGAATTTTCAGCCAGACTTTCACAGATATTCATGGTATCCTGGGATGCACAATGATGTTCACAGCTGCCCTGCCTCGATGCACATTAGCACCATTATTTTTCATTATGTATCCTGCACTTATATTGGAAAATATGTTTTCTGCTACCTTCTTCTTCTTTGGAAAATGCTCATCACTTTAATGTACACACAACATTTGTCTGGATTAAAAAATAAAATCAGTGAATACTCACTGATTGACCGATAACATAGCTTTGTATCGTGCATGACCATGATGAAAATGTTTTTCACTTACATGAAGTTTCCTGTCTAGACAATCAGAATAAATCTTGTGAGGTCACACTATCCTGCGAAACTTTGAATTAATTTAGTTCTGGACACACTCAAGGTGCATGACTAAGATAAAAAGCTTTTCTTTCAGTGCTTTCAGTAGATTGGCTTTCATTCCTTATAAAGGGAACACAAGCATTCACTTTCTTTTCTTTAAATAGTTTTTCCTTAAATAAAAAAAAAATATTTATTTTATTTGTGACTGTTTAGATTCATTCTCCCCCCTATCTTAAGAGCTGTCTTCTACACAAGTGAAAGAAGTGCAAAATGGAAACTGGAAAAAAAAAACAACAAAACAGGTAAGAACTCTCTGCGTGCATGGGAGTCAGAACTCAGCTGTTAGGGAGAAAAAGATAATAGTTTAAAGGGATGAAACAATCTGTGGACAAATAATTTTACATATTGCTTTTAAATGTAACATCTGCCATTATCTTGATGTGTCTGTATTGTTTTACTGGCAAGAGATGTACTGCAATCAGCAAAATTTTTCCACTAATTACATATGAAAACACTACTCTTTGTATTTAACCTGTTTCTATTTTCTTACTTCAGAACAGGTATCTTCCAAATGAAGTTGAAAGTTTTAGCATTTTCAAAACAAGCAAAAAAAAACCTCACCAAACCATAGATTGAATATACCTTCTTATATGGCTTTTTTCATTTGTGACAGTGTGATAGTTCCTCTGGATTTTTAGCAAACAATAAGGATATTCTTACAAAAGAGTTCAGAAGTACCTGGAAATGTCCATGCTTTTTTTTTTTATTATTATTTCTTCAGTATGGCTTCTTAGTTAAATTTTTAGGTTATGTAAAGTCTTGAGCAACGCATAACTTTTAGTCACCTTCTTGCTTTCCTCTTCATTCTCAAGAAGCAGAAATGAATTGCTCTACCAGCTATGGTCCATGCCACCAATAAATTGCTGTCCTTCAACCAAGTATTAACATAGGTGTTAAAAAACAACTCAGAAGGTGGAGAGTAGTAACCAAAGCTCTGCTTGTTCCCTACCCACTCCCACCACACACAGGCTGACAGATATAGGGTTGATTTTGGACCCAAACTCTCGTTCTTAACCATTTTCTTCCTGTACTTTTTCTGTTGTATTAAAATTGGTGATTGTATGTTTTAAGTTGTACTGGGTTTGTGTAGCAGTTTTGGTAGTGGGGGTGCTACAGGGGTGGCCTCTGTGAGAAACACCTAGAAGCTTACCCCATGTCTGACAGACCGAATGCCAGCTGACTCCAAGATGGACCCACTGCTGCCAATGTCAAGACCATCAGCGATGGTGGTAGCGCCTCTGGGATAACAATCTGTGCAACTGCAGATGGAGAGAGGTGTGAGAACATGTGAAAGCAGCAACTTTTCAGACACCAGAGTCAGTGAAGGAGGGGGAGGACATGCTCCAGACACTAGAGCAGATTCCTCTGCAGCTTGTGGAGAAGACCCTAGTGAAGGAGGCTGTCCCCCTGCAGTCCATGGAGGTTAACAATGGAGCAGATATATACCTGCAGCTTGTTGAAGTTAATGGTGAAATAGATATATACCTGCTGCCTGTGGAGGACCCCATGGTGGGACAGGTGGATACCTGAAGGAGGCTGTGACCCTGTGGGAAAACCATGTTGGAGAAGGCTTCTGACAGGACCTGCGGGTCCATGGATACAGGAGCCCAAACTGGAGCAGGTTTGCTGGCAGGACTTGTGACCCTGTGGAGAACCCACACTGGAGCAGTTTGTTCCTGAAGGTTTGCACCCCATGGGAGAGACCCATGCTGGAGCAGTTTGTGAAGAGTTGCAGTCCACAGGAAGGACTCACGTTGAAGAAGTTGGTGGAGAACAGTCTCCCATTGGGAGGGACCCCAGGCTGGAGCAGGGACAAAGCGTGA
This sequence comes from Psophia crepitans, assembly GCA_013399095.1. Classification (NCBI taxonomy): domain Eukaryota; kingdom Metazoa; phylum Chordata; class Aves; order Gruiformes; family Psophiidae; genus Psophia; species Psophia crepitans. The sequence continues at coordinate 101,785 of VWZZ01007640.1, read as the reverse complement.
GGAGTCCTCCCTGTGAGGAGGAAGGAGCAGCAGAGACAACATGTGATGTACTGACTGCGACCCCTGTTTCCCATCCCCTGTGCTGCTGCTGGGGAAAAGGTAAAGAAATCTGTAGTGAAGTTAAGCCTCGGAAGAAAGGAGGATTGGGGGAAGGTGTTTTTAATGTTTGGTTTTATTTCTCACTAGTCTGCTTTGATTTGATTGAGAATAAATTAAATTAATTTTCCAGAGTTGAGTCTGTTTTGCCCATGATGGTAATTGGTGTATTTATCTCAACCCATGAGCTTTCGTTATATTTTCTCTTCCCTGTCTAGTTGAGGAGGGGAGTGATGGAGTGGCTTTGGTTGGCACCTGGCATCCAGTCAGGGTCAATCCACCACAATTATCCATGTCACTCACCTCACAGGATCAAGAAGTATTATGGTAAATGCTGTGTATATTTAATGACTTAAAAGGTACAATCAAAATTTAAAAAAAAGCCGTGGGGTGGTTGATGTGTAGATAGCACACATTTTCTGTGAGTTGTGGCTTTATGGAGAGAGGTAAAAGAGTGAACAGGAGGTGGGAAAATGATTGAATCATTTCTATTAAATTAAATTCAATTAAACAAGACCAGGTGCTACATCAAAAATGCAGCAGAGCTGATTCAGTTTCTTTCAGTTAACAAGTTTAGTTTTAATGGAGATTTTGAGGAAACCAGACCTGGCCATTCATCTGCTGAGTTGTGCTTGAAATTATTTAAATTTGCAGTGCATAAAGATCCAAAACAGAAGTAAAAAGTATATACAAATTGCCAAAGAGTATATGTATGAAACCCTTTATTAGCATAATGAAAGGAATAGTTGTAGAATAAATTGTGGACACATCCTGCAAAAAGACACACATAGATTTTTTTTTTTTTTCCCCATATGAAATGTGATGAAAAAAAGGATATGAGCTGTGTGAAACTATCCACTCTTATACATCATGTTGCAAGTCATCTGAGAGCTAGGTGTTCAGGCACTTTTGAATTGGAAAAAATATATGAGCTGCAGCATGCTGTTTATGTCACCAGCGAGCTTGAGCGAACAAGTCCCCTTAGGCTTCTATGTAGCAGATCAGAAGGTGTCATTTGCTATCAGATTTTTTTTTCTTCAAATAGAAAATGAGAAGGAAATAGACAACATAGTGAAGAAAATGAAGGTAAAAGATGTGGTGTGCACTTCATTGTTCTTCTTACACCATTTTAGCCCCCAAAGGCACTCATAAGAAGAGGGTCTTGTTCTACTGCTTTGTGCAAACATATGATTTAGGAAGCTGGAAAACATGCTTCTTTATGGAGTCTTCCATAAGGGAAGCTTCTTTGTGAGTCTTTGTTCTGTCTCTTATTCTTTGACTCTCTCTCTTTGATTCTTCCTTTGTTAAACACATTTACTTAAAACATCTAATAAATGGCTTTCCTTTCATATCTTCATGAGTTTTTAGCAAAAGAGAATAATAACACACCTGAAGTTCTGCTAATCAAACCGTTCTGAAGAATTCTTTATGGCTTGAATGACCTATTTGCTAAGATGTCGGTTAAGTTAAACATGTAATTTCATGCTTTAAAAAACCAAAGGAAGGAAACCAGAAGGAAGTTTGGGTTTTGTTCCAACTTGCATAGCTGACTAGGTGCATTCCAGGGATTATGTTAGGGGTTTTTTTCCAAGAGATTTTTAAACTCCAGTCTATTAGAATGAATGCTGACTGTAATTTACAATTCTTGCTTTCAATAACTTAAATCTGAAAATTTTGAAGAAAACAGTAATCTGGGCTCTCTTTAAAATCAATAGAGAAAAATGGGCTTTTCATGTGCTCTGTTTTACACTGAGGTTTCTAGTTAGTGGGCTAGAATCCATTTATTACCAATAAGGAGAAACATGCACTTCAGGACTGCAATTCATTTAATCCTGATGTAGATATCTGACAAAGATAAATTACTTCCTCAGTGTGTGTTACCCTGTACTTAAAGTTGTATTACACTATACTGACTAGAAAGAGGTAGGGCTTTCAGATGTAGGTATCAAATTTGTAGATTTTGAATTCTAGGAGACATCACCCACTTTTAGCAAATCATAACATACAGATAACAGTTTCTCTTCTTCCATAGAAAGCATTTTCTTCTGGGATATTGCGTTTGGTCAAGAGAAAAATTAAAATGCTTATGAATGTTTTCCAATATAATTTTTAAAGTCTATTAAAATCCTAAATATGTCTACTGTCAAGTCTCACATGACGAGAACAGTTATCTACTGAAAAGCCTCTCCCTTGAGCATTATTCCACCTTGTTTCTCTCTGTGGAATTCCATTCAGCTTTTGTGGTTAATTGATTTCTGCTAAAGACAGAAGAAACTAAACATAAACTTGCTGATTGCATCAGAGTGGTTTAATTTCCTTGGCAGTGACATCTCAAATATAGAAATAAAACTGCTCCCTATGATAGTTTTCTTGCATGACCATACTTTGAATTAGCTAGCTCTTCTCTTCTGATTATCAATTTACCTATCATAGTCAAGCCTTCCTAGTTGCTACTAAAGTACAAAACTAGATCAGTAATTCACAGAGTTAGGGAAGCTAGCCTGCTGGTTTTTACTCATAAAATAAGAGTAACCCATTTGTGTAGTCACTTCAAACTACTCTAAAGGCTTCCCTGTGAAAATTTCAATTTCTATAAAAACTTCTTGTTAACTTCAAATAAGTATCCTCTGATGTGCGGATATTTTCCTCATTCTTTTTTAGGGCAAAATAGATGTTGAGGCAGAAGTGTGACAGGGAAGAAAATGATGGATTCAATTTAGAACAACATAAAATATTTTATAATTCATCAACACATTATATTTCTGAATAATTGTATTTCAATAATTATTCTTGAAATTTAATTTTTTCTTTTTGCAATATTTTCCTATTATATTTCAGAATTCAATGTTAGCTTGTGTAGTCTGCCTTCCAATTCTTTCAAGACAGGACAACAGTTTTCAAAGGGTGTTTTTTCTGTCTAACAATACCTTTACTGTCTTTCCCTAAGTCACGGAGTCTTTAATAGCACTCTTTTATTTGAACATATTTCCTCACTAATATGCAAACCACTCATTTCTTGGAAAAGGTGTCCGTGAATAGACTGAAGTCTGTATCTATTGTTTCTGAGGTTTTCTCTTTTGCTCAACAGCATTTTTTAAAGAATTTTTTCTCATAGACTTAAAATCTACTCTATTAAATTTCAGCATCTTTTTCCTACACCCTTGAGAAGTCACTATTCATTGAGGTTTTTTGTTTTTAAAAGAAGACGGTTATAGTACCATAAAACAATTGCATCTATTGAATGTTGTTCCTGAATACAGTCAAAATGTTTCAAGCTCATAATTTTCAGCATGCACACTTATCTGTTCCCTGTCCTTACATATTTCTATTCACTTTCTGTATTTTGTTTCCCCACTGGAGCTCTCTATCAAATTTGCATTGGCCACTTGGGTAAAATGCTAAATCTCTTAAAGCCATTGCATTTTAGGGACCAAACACTTTAACAGCCTCTGATGAGCCAGTTCAGCTATTTGTGTGAGTGCCCCTTGTGCTGTTTCCATCAAAATGGGCTTCTTTAGTGAAGATCTACTATTTCAAATTTTCAGGTTATACCAGTTTACTTTGACAGGCATGGGTTAGTGAGTGATATGTAAGCAGCACAGACAGGCAGATCGCCAACTTCTGCCACAGGACAGTGATCAGACCCTGAGGGAGAACGGGTGCAGTAATTGTTTCAAATGGGGATGTTTGGTTCTGGTCTCATGTTAGAAAGCAGCATCATCCAGTGCCAGAGAGAAATAACCTTATTTTTTCTCGTCATTGCTCTTTGTGACAACTCCTTCAATATCTTCCACATGCTTTTTGCTATATTCCCCTTAGAAATTCCTCCTTCTAAGCAGGTTTTTTTTTTTTTTTCTAAATTTTCTTCAGGCATATTAAATATTTTCAGCCACAATTGCTTCTTTTAACATGGCATTGGAAGTGGGAGCACAGCCTCAGTTCACTTGCCTCAACGTACAGAAGCATGAGGACAGGCCTGCCAAAGGCTGCCCCAACACATAGCAAGAAGGGACAGCCACCCCAGGTAGGTCCAAAGTCTGGCCAGGATGCCTGGTGCTCAGCTGGGCAATGGCTTGCTGCCAGCTGCAGCACAGCTTGGGCCAGGACACCAGGCAATGCTCTGAGCCAAAAAGCAGCTGTCAAGACCCAGGGAAGGCTTCTCATGCAGCTCTGTCTCACAGCTTCACTGTTTTGACAGAAGTTGTTCAAAATTAGTCCAGCTTTGCTGTATCAGAGCTAACCTTAAGTTTAGGTAGGGCATTGTAGGGCTTGTTGGTGTAAACAAGGCTCTGACACAGATAATTTCAGAACATCCGTATATTCTTCTTAGGAGTGTCCTTACCTCTGCACTTTCAGGGGTATTTATACTACGTATATTCATAGACTATGGCGTGAAAATAACTTCCCTATTTCTCTACCTCACAGATATATTTGAAGACTTAAAACAATGCTAAGAAGTAAAAATGGAAAAAATACGACTCATATATGAAAATAGTAAGCTATTAGGGAAAGCTATATCTGCGAGATATTTTATGAAAAGTAATTATGTCTCAATGCACAGGTCTATTTTCTTCATATTTGCCTAAAGGTTAGTCCACTTTTCCATAATATTCATATTTTTTTACACACAAAAAAATACTTCAGTAATCCTCATATATTGTTCCTTGACAGTCATGATGGCATTTTCTACATCAAATACCAAAACTTCTGGCTTAGCAGCAAAAGTAGGTTAGAAAAGTTATACCTTAGGGTCACTTTGGTAAGGAACCTGAAGATGCAATTTATGGACAAGAATGACAAGCCAGAATGAACATCTACAGTGAGATGTAACAATTCCTGTTTCATAAATACTTAATTGTCACACAGAATATCTTAAGCTTAAGCAAATTTACTGAAGCATCTTAATTGAAGTAAAAAAAAAAAAAAGTGTTTTATGTACATTCACTCAGAGAGTGTCAGCTGAAAATATATTTACACACAAGCAGTACAAATGAGAGAAGGCATATATAGGACACAAATACTAAACTCCTCCTCATTAGGTGGTTTTCACTGTCACAATAAAGCGGAACCAATGGATACTGCCTTGTATTTTTCTGAAGGCATGAAAGCTTCAATTATAATGCAAAAAACTTTCCAACCAAGAGTGCGTCTTAATGAATGGCCTTTGATTTGATGAAAGGGTAGCTTATAAATGTTTAATACAAAAGTAATTAACATGACATTTCAACACAAAGTCTTAGTTATACCAGAGTGGCATTCACAACATTTACTGGGAATTCACACCATTTTTTCACAGCATTTTATGCATATGCGTTAGTGTAGATATACTGTTGAGAGCTTTGGTGCTACACGACAGCACATCTAAACATTTCTAGCTCTGATCTGTTATTCTCCTGTCAGGCCTTTCCTCCACATCAGGAACCACTAATAGGTCTATACCAGCCGCAACCACTTTTAGCCACAGAGTCAGCTCCTGTGTTTATACTCATATATGTATTGCAGACATTGCAAAGACATTCCCTCAGAAACATATGACTGTAACCCCTAATAGTAGTTTCATTGATAAGAATTACTACACTGTCTCCTTTGCACACGGTGTTGAAGAAAGCAAGACATGATTGGACTGAAAGCACAGTGCATAAGCAGTTAAAATGACTGTGCAAAACTGACGTTTGTGCTAAATCTATCGTTTTTCCAGCATTTAAACATAATGGGCTATAGGAGAACCAGCTGAAGGTGTAATCATTTGTTGTTTGCTGCTAGTTTTAACAAATATGTCTTCTTGTCATGATAAATGTTTTAGCTTCCACCTAAATAGAGCATGCACCATAAACTTCTTCTAAATTATTGTAAGTAAAAAAGACAGAAGAATACTCCTGAAGTAATATATTATAGTTCTTGTCCATTTGATGCCTAGCTCACTTGAGATTGATTGTTTTCAAGGATTAATTTTAACATTCATCTTTGCAAATCTGTATTCCTCATCATGCAATTAGAAAGGGAAAAAAAAATGCATAATACAGTAAACTCTTTACTGTGATGTATAATTACAGCCCCAAAGGTTGACTGCTGAGATATATTTCTGGAAGTAAACTACCTCCCTCTAGATCTGCCTGAGGTGTTCCAAAGCTAGGCAATGAGCTGATCTGTTGAGAAGTTAGCTCAGAGAGAGAATTTCCTTCTAACTAGTCCCTATTTGGCTAATGTAGCTGTTAACCATCTCATACGAAGCATGTCTGTTCCCTCAGAATGTTTAAGTAGGTTATTTCAACTGCACCTTAAATTCCAACAAGCATAAATCATGACAAAGTGTTGACCTTTTTTGAGAGAAGAAATGTTTATGTTCATAGAGGCTGATTCTGTTTACTTCAATCACAGAAACACACCAACACACACGAGGCTCAAGTAGGTTTCTCAATATCTGAATTTCAGTGTCTCACCCAATCCTCCACAGTACTGTCAGGCCGTTCCTTCAATAAGTGCTGGAGGAAAGTGAGAAGACCATGGGGAATGTGCATGTGCAAGTACATGTTGGGGGGAGGGAAGGTAACCATAACCTGTGCATTAACATAAATAAGCTTAGAAGAAATACGTGACACTCTTCTCTCACTCCTGCCAGGATGAGGCTAGGAGCTGTTATTCAGGGGAGCCGTAAAGAACCTCAAGCTGTTGACAGGGTGGAATAATTCACACCAACATCTGAGATCTGGGTGTCTTCAAGGATCTGATGTGGGCTTCTGACTTTGACAAAGGAGTGAGTAAATTTTAGCCACCCACCAAGGAGTATTTTGAAGAAAAGCTCATTTGAATTAACTAAGTACCATTTTAGTGTAATTTGCTATTGTTGCAGAAGAGTACTGTAGTGAAAGAGAAGCTTTAAAGCAGGAGGTCATAATTCTAGAGTAGAAGCTTAACTGAATTTTGGTGATCAATGTTAGATGAAGTCCTTTTCTACAGTGACTTCAATGGATCTCAAACCGTAACCTGCTTTTCAATATTGTTTGGACATATTCTACTTGAAGTAGATTTTTTAAAATATTAAAAGAGTCAGAAGTCAGGCCATTACACTTCTAGACAGGCAAATTCAAGCTAGGCTTAATTTTGGTGCAGCATATGTGTTCATAATTCCAAAATATCTTTACAATAAAGATGACAAGCATACTTATTCCAAGTGAAGCCATATGCAATGCAAACTTACTGTAAAACTCCCAATATACTATCTTCAAATATAATTTTGAGCTTGGAACCACAAAGTACTTTACATTTAAATTCAATATTATTGCACAGGGGACAAAATATATATTTAATATTTCTGGTTTATCATGGTAAAACTGTTAGATTATGTGATAAAATATCTTATTTGCACACAAAGAGAGGAGCACAGAGGAAAAAAGACATGTCAGGGAACCCAGATAAAAACCCCAACCTTATGAAGAACTCCAGAGGCACCATGGGGGCATTGATACCCCCAGACAGAATCATCAGCTGCTTCCTGACACCTCCACAAAGTGTTCCAGGGAGCCTCTGCTCCAGGTGCTGTGGGACAGACATCATGGCGAGTCTGTGGAGCCCCTCCGGGTCTCATCAAAAACTGAGACATCACTGCCTAGGTGTACAAAACACTTCATGGGGTGCAGGAGGTGGCACAAGGCTTATTGTGGGATGTGTAGAGGACGAATGAAAAACAGAGGTGAGCATCAGGGTGGTTTGAGGAGACGCAAGCATGGGAAAAGAGAGGGGAAAGGGGACACAAGGGACCAGCAAGGTGTGAGCAGGGGCTGGCTGGTGTGCTAGTGGGGCCATGCCCTGCACCCAGCTGGTGTGGTCTTCTATCTGATCTCCATTTCTGTTTCCCAGTCGAGGGGCCCTGTGTGTGCGGAGGAGTGGGTGGTGGCTGCAGAGGCGAACTGTGAGTCAGAGTTTGTGTATCCGTGGTGGCAGCCAATGGAGCCAGCACCGGTGCATGTGCCGGTGTGTGGTCATCAGCAAATGTGCAGCCTGACCAGACCGCAAGTGGGATGAGCGGCCCAGGAGTGGGCTGTGGGTGCCTCACCCTCGGGGGGTTGGCCATAGAAGGGACCAGGGGTCCCAGCCTAGTGCTGGAGGGACTGTGGGGATGGGATTCAACTGAGACGTCTGCTGGTGGGTGTGTGGAGGGGAGTGTGCATGTGTATGCATGTGTGTATGCATGCATGTGGTGAGAGAGAGAGGAGGGGGAGGTTACCGGAGAGATTGCATGTCTGAGTCCAACTGTCAGGGGATTCACACTCATGCGTGTGTGTGCATGTGTTCAAGAGGCTCCATACCAGTGGCAAGGATTGGTCTGTGTCTCGATGGTTGCATCTCCAGGAACCAGCAGCTGGGGAAAATGGAATCCAGGGGCAGCTATGGGGCAGACAGAGCTTCTGAGCCCTGCTGCTGGAGGGATCCCCCTTGTACTTTATACGTACATGTGTGTATTCCCACTAGCTGACCCTCATCCTGACCAGTCAGAGAGGGAAAAAAGGATGACACCATAAATCATAAGTGCTATTTGTGTGCATGTCTGCAAGAGTGCCGTGGTTTCTGGCTGTGCTAGTCAGTTTATGTGCGTATGTGTATTGTATACGTATGTTTCTGTGTGTGCTTACTGGGAGTACATGCTCAGACTCACCTCCAGCCGTCTGCCAGATTTGGCAAGTCCTAACAAAAACCACAGGCATGCAGAGTCTATTGGTAGAATATTACATTTGGGATTTACATAAAATGATATGACTAACCAGTGTTTTGAATTTACATTTGTTTATAGCAGATGAAGAATTTTCTGATAGATTTATTTTCAACAAGTTACATCAAATCTTAGATTGCCAAACTCCTTGACTAGCATAAGCCTTACAGTGCCCTCAGATCCACAAGTGCCATTGTGGCTGTATGTAAATCAGAAAGTGCAGTTGCACATAGGAGCTTCAGATGCAAATGCAAATGATTATCACATCCTAATGTCACATTAGGACAAAGCAAGGGTGTGGAGTGATGTCTTTCAAAGGCCATGATTTTCAGGGAAAGGGTATTTGACTGTATGTCACAGATGGAAGGAGACACCCACTGCGGATACTCAGAGTCAGGATCCACACCGTACTTTGACATACACCTACAACAGTGCTACATTCAAATTACAGTAGCAGCTTTCTTGCAAGAGTGCAAGCCACCTAAATTTATAATATAGGGGGAAAATTTGCAGTTTTTCTGAAAAAGAATACCAAACGATTCCAATTTTTTTTTCTTTTTGCTTTTAATTGCCCTTTTTGTGAAGAAGAAACAGTATTATAGAAAGAAATCAAAGAACATATTCTTAAATATTCACATATCCTTTGTTAAACCATTGAGAAGCAGAGGAAAAACACTAGAACAGCAGCAGTAGCTTTTTTTTTCTCACTTGAACTGCCTTAGCATCTACTGTAGCAGAAAGTGGATGAATAAATGTTAGAGCATAGGCATTCAAACTGTCTGTGGGGAACAGCATATGTGGTACCACTAGGTATCAGGATATTGCATCACCTTGAGATGGAAAAGTGCCCACAAAGTCAAATTATGTAACAAGCAGAAAGATGAAGCCAAAAAGTAGAGAAATAATGGTCCATCTGCTAGGAAGCAAATGCCGTACCAAAGATGATATTGATGATGACTCCTCTAAGTCATTTTGTAGAAAAAATTTAAACTAAGAATGGAAAATCAGAATAGGATGTGTCTGTTTTTATCATATCACCCACCAACAAAATGTTGCCCTAGGCAATGAGCATGCAGTTAGTAATTTTAGCCTGTTTGCTCATAGTTCAACTCAACTCATAGTCAGGGTTCACTTAAGTGTTGTAACTTCTATATATAAAATAAGTGTGTATGTATATTTACAGATATGTATGTATATAAGCATATGCATACATATGTGCAAATATGTATATATAGTATATATATACAGTGCACATATTACACAGGTGTATATGTGTATTGTACACAGTGCTGTGTGATTTATATATATAAATATATATGCATGTGGATAATGTTTTTTGCACACATCTGTGGACACAATCATATGAGAGAAAAGCTAGGATGGAAGATTCTTTCAAGAGAAATCCTACTGAACTGTCAGAAACTCCATACATTTTACCCTGTACCATGTGACTCAATCCTTATGTGACAATGGAAACAACTGTGCCTTTGAACATCCATTGTCAAAACCTAGCTGAGTCCACCAGCCCAGCAATTGTCATCCAAGAAGCCATACAATATTGTTTAAGGTAATGCATGCAATGTTTAGTCTGCACTGGGTGGGTCTGTAGTATGATTTGTATTAAGTTCTTCCCCTAGTGATCATATACTCTGTAGTCTTCCATCAGAAGCACAATGAGGGAAGAGAATTTTGCAGTATTTCCTCTGTAATACTTATGTTACCCAGAGCTCTAGCAACTGGACCTATGCCTTCTTGCTGATTTTGTGCATCCTCCTTACAGTGGTAGCAGCAGCTTCCACAACACTGGTTCCTTTTAAAGACAGCTTTCAAATGTAGGCAATTGAAAACTAAATTACTAATTCAGTCTAAATCTGTACTAGTTTCACTACAGTTGTCCACATAGCTGGTGTTAGACTTAGAAAACCAAGTACCCCAATAGTATTGTTAGAATGTCCTTTTTGTTGTATAGGCAGAAAGTGTGTGTTACACCAAATAAATTCACAATGGTCTCTATCCAAAGTAACTCAGATTCTGAAAGCAGCAGGCTTAGGAAGAGGTAAACAGAAGATATTTCAGTACAGACTAAAACAGTTTATCACAGGTGGCACAACAGAGTTTCACATTCTGTAAATGGAGAAGTATACTATTTTATAATACAAATATGTCTGGGCCAGCAAAACCCCGTAATTTTCCTATCTACCTTCCCTATTAGGTACCGTTACCATCTGCCATGGACTCTGCTGTTCTTGATAAATGGCAAGTATATGCAAGTCTTCTGGCCTAGTAGTTACCTAAACAAACATATATATATATATATATATATAT
>VWZZ01007640.1:51725-90645 GCA_013399095.1 Psophia crepitans | reverse complement strand
TATATATTTATATATATATATATATACTGACCTATACATCAATAAAATTCAACATTATTACAAGTAAAACTCTACACTTACAGCAGAGACTTACTGAATTTAGCTCTTAGGAGATTTAATCTAAAGAATTGGGTAATGTGAAACAGATTTTAAATCCTAAATACTTGCCAATATCTTCCATATTCTACAGATACTTATATGTATAGAAGATCTAAAAATGTATGAGTCAGTATGTGATTGTTACTGCCAAAATGCACTGGAAGCTAAGAACTGGCCTATAAAACTTATTCTTGTAAGTTAGCACTTACTTGAAAGGAGGAGCTTTAAAGGAACTGCTTGCGTCAGTAAGTGCTTATCAGCGTGAGCTAGGGCTCCACAATCTGGCCTTTTAAAGAAAATTGCTTCTTTGAGTTTCAGGTGGCACATTATGCAAGCCTGTACTGCAGCACCTGCAGTGCATGATATAGAACAACATATGCTTGTCTTATGCACCATTTATTTAGAAATAGCACACAACACATCTGATGCTAAAAAGAACAAAACAAATCAACACATTTGTTTTCAGAAAAAAACTACTATTTTAAGCCTGTGCTTTTTTGACTAAGGCTTTTGAGTTTTTTTGTTTTCTTTTGTGGTTTTTTGTTTGTTTGTTTGTTTGGCGTTTTTTTTTTTGTTTGGTTTGTTTTTTATTGGAGGGGGGGGCGGGTCAGGCAGCAGTGGGAGGGAAAGAATATGCTCCTTAGGTTTTTTTAGAACATTTGCTAAAAAGCAATGCTTTAGTCAAATCAAATAAAACATTTGGGTAAAATAAGATTATCTGAAAACTTTCAGCACAGAATTAATGACATAAAACTAGATCTCTATGCTTCCCTGAGGTGCTAACTTCAAAATTAGCAGCAGAAAATACTGTGTGCCTCTGCTTGAAATGCTGATTTTGACTGTCTTCTTTTTTCTGAAGTTAATTGTGGATGAAACCCAATCCATTCTGGTTTTTGATCTCTAATGATGTCCTGTGATAAACGTGGAAAGCCCCAAAATGTTACAAAATCAGTATACAGACTCTTTAGAACTACTAGGCATATTGCCAACATGGAATTCAAGAAAGGGTAAAAAAGAATGTATGTGAATTATTCAAAACCAGGATGAGGGAGGCCAGAAGTTATCTCTATTGCTGTTCACGAACCAAATCCTACAACAATGTAAAGGCCAGCTGAGTCGGCAGAAGAAGGACCTTAACAGATATTTAAATATCCTAACACTGAAAGGTCTTTGGCATAAGTGAACTGCAAAGAAAAGAGCAGTGTGTATGCAGCAGTGAAGTTGGCGACATATACTACCCTACTCTTCTGGACATAAACCATCATTCATATGTATGATGAAATAAAGCAAGGTAGTACTACTCTGCAATGCAATAGTCAATGAAACAACTTCATAGAATCATAGAATATCCCCAGTTGGAAGGGACCCATAAGGATCATCAGGTCCAACTCCTGGCTCCACACAGGACCAGCCCAATCAGAACAGATGACTGAAAGCATTGTCCAGATGCTTCTTGAACTCAGTCAAGCTTGGTGTGGTGACCACTTTCCTGGGGGAGCCTGTTCCAGGGCCCCACCACCCTCTCGGTGAAGAACCTTTTACTCATATCTGACCTAAACCTCCCCGATGCAGCTTCATGCCATTCCCATGGGTTCTGTTGCTGGTCACCAGAGAGAGATTAGCACCTGTCCCTTCATTTCCCCTCGTGAGGATGCCGTAGACCACGATGAGGTCTCCCCTCAGCCTTCTCTTCTCTAGACTGAAGAAACCAAGGGACTTCAGCCTCTCCTCATACATCTTCCCCTCTAGACCCTTCACCATCTTGGTTGTCCTCCTTTGGACACTCTCCAATAGCTTTATGTCTTTCTTGTACTGTGGTGCCCAAAACTGCACACAGTACTCAAGATGAGGCCGCACCAGTGCAGTGTAGGGTGGGACAATCATCTCCCTAGACCTGCTGGCAATGCCGTGCTTGATGCACCCCAGGATACAACTGGCCTTCCTGGCAGCCAGGGCACACTGTTGGTTCACGTTCATCTTGGTGTCAACCAAGACCCCCAGATCCGTTTCAGTGTGGCTGCTCTCCAGTCCATCATCCCCCAGTCTGTATGTATAGCCAGGGTTGCCCCTACCCAGGCGCAGAATCTGGCACTTGCTCTTGTTACATTTCATGTGGTTGGTGATTGCCCAGTTTTCTAATTTGTCCAGGTCTCTCTGCAAGGTCGCAACAAAAAAAGAGTGTACTCCTGCATACGTGCTGACTTCAGTGTCACATAATTAAAGTTATCCAAACACAATGAGTTGATAGAGCAAAGGTTGATTCCACTGTCAACAAGTTTAACACCAAAAATTATTCAATGGATACGTAGTGCAGTATCTAACGCATGTAAAGAATTTACCCATAGAGTTCAGTTAGAGTTGTTTTGGGTTGCAGGTTTACCTCCATTCTTCGTTCCAAGAAATATGTAGTCTATGAAATCTATCATGTCATGATCTGACAGTCAGCTGTGCTACTATTTTTAGGGAAGAAGACCATGGTACTAGTCTTTGTCTACCTTGTTCTGCAGTATCAGAGTGTCTCCGCTATATAGTATATCCATCCAAGCTAATATCCTTTCATACGCATACACGTGCAAAATTATTGTACTTCGCACGTATATGCCTATGTATTTGACATTTTTTTCCTCACCTCAGCTATATACATCATAATTTTCATGAATGGTGACTGCTAGAAATTTCAAATATATTACTTTTTTCTTCCCCTTCATAACTTTCATAGTTATATTTGATGTTACATTACATGCTTGTTAATGTCCTTCTGTTAGCATCTATAATTCCAGCATCATCTTCATAAAGATATTAAGACAGGTGCATTATCTAGGAAAGTTACTTGTTTCCTAGCATATCAAAAAGAGACACTGGTCTTAGTAAAGATTTTAAAAGTACATTTAAAACATGGATAGGGTCTCAGGAAGCTGAAGTTAAAGATTGGATAATTTTAACATGTACACTCTGCTGTGGTAAGACTCTCGGAGAAAAACATGAAAAGAATGTGTTAAATTAAAAAAAAAAGAAAATAAAAGAAAAAAGAGCAAAATATGTAAATTATAGTAGGCATATTTCTCAAATATGCAAAATAACGCTTTGATTTATATGCACTCTTCAAACCACTGAGTCTTCAGCTTTAACAGAAATGTGTTTTGTGTTTTATCCTTTTCAGATTGTTCTTAATGAGAAATCAAAGTTTTTACCTAAGAACCTGTCTGTAATAGTGGCCTTCCTCCCAAAACCAAAATTATGTGTATAAACAGCAGAATCTAAAAGCCTGATCCTCCACACTAAAATCAGTTTGCAAGTTGTTTTTTGTTTCTGATAGTCTTTACATAATTACAACTAGTAGGCCCCAACCCTATAAAAGGAAGTATTGTAAATTGAAAGTCCTACCCAAATCAACACTCCAGACTGTATTGATCAGTAATCCAGTGTCCCAATACTGGGTTCAGAAACACTTTTCTTGTAGTTCACACAGACAATACAGCCATACTGAAGAAAAAGATGGAGAACTTTGAGTTACAGGAAGTGCTTTACTGCTCATCAGTCCTGTGCACAGATCAAAAGTGTGGAATATATTAATTAAGCAGAGCATTTTCTGTTTCTTTTTTCATGGTATTTAAATCACTTAAATACCATGTTAAAATCTGTGATATTTAAACATTTACATTTCATGATATTTAAAACCCGGCATTTAGAACAGGTGTAAAACCAAAATTAAGATACACTAGAATGTTTAAAGTTTTCTAGAAAATAAGAGAACAATGATCAAGCTTGTATGAAATTTAATTCTCTTATTTTCATTAAGACAGGTTCCCAATGAGTTGACATTTCATTCGTAATATTGTATGAAACATAATATGAAGAAAATAACAGATGTAATCTCCTGTGTATTTAAGGAAACAGGCATGAAAATTCTCTGATACAGAACATTTTTATTCCTGTTTTATTTCATTAAGACAGGAAGGATGAAGGTCAAGGATTTGGAGTTTAGGAATGAATCAGGAATAATGTGGATTTGACCCTGAGAAGTTCTTATGAGGTTTTACCTCCAAAGAGACGAAATTTTGTACCAAAACCCATTTACACTACATTCTCAGCAGTCTGGGGAACTTCTGAGGAGTATATTGAGATCACAGAACTCACCATTTTTAATGAATATGGTTTTTAGCCGCTAGAGATGGGAGCTGATACCACTGGAGAAGATCTTTGATCTCTTCAGGCATTGTATCACAGCTCAGCTTTTTATTTCTTCTGAACTGTCTAAGCTAACAATTTAGATGATCAGTGTGATGAAAAATGCTTTTCTATCATGTATTTAACTGGCTTTAATGAGAAAGAAAAAGGATCTTAATTTCTAATATTCAGAACTTCCATGGATCTTGACAACAATGGTCAAGCTATCTGGCATCATTAATTCTACAGGTCTCTCTGTGGCATTAGCACTGAATTCAGATGTTTTCAGTATAGGGAAAAAAGACACGGCTACACTTTTTCTGGCAGGTGAGATCATATTTTGACATACTATTGTGTAAGTGCTGGAACAGTTCAATAACACCTAATGATGTGGTCAGTCTGAATTGGTGTCCCCTATAGTACACTGACAAATAACATTGGTCCTTACAGTAATGTCTTGTAGTTGTTGCTTATACCTGTTTCTAAAGCTTCATAAAATGAACAAATAGATATAGATTCTTATCTGAACTTGACAGATGAAGTTCTCTTTTAATGCTAACTGTGTGCAGCCTGCCACCAGGTGATGGATTAGCTGAGGTTCAGAAGCAGTATGCCATATCAGAGTTCCCAGTGCAGTGCAGTGGGAGATGACCTCTTGTAGAATGTAAAGTATGTAATAGTGAATGGTAAATTACAGTCTTTCTTTTCTCCTGTCCTTCCAGCTTAGGAAGAAGCCCGTGAAAAGAAACAAGTAGTAAACCATATGTGCAAATTTATACAATAATTGGAAAATAAAAATTTCACATTATTTTATATCCCTCTAAAGCTCCTCAGCATTTCCCAGGAGACGAAATGCATCATACTGTAAATAAGAACAAGACCTTAGGCATATCAAGTTAACTTTTAATCTGTAAAGAACGCTGAATACAATGCTTATATGGCAGAAAAAAAAAAATAACTGGAAAATAACTGAGAACGGTGTTTTGAACTGTCAGAAGGCAGAACCCTGCTGAATAACTTGCTAGTACAAGGCAAGGTGGGGAGGGAAGAGGTTGTTAATGCTTTGCTACTCATCCATTGACTTTTCTCTGAGATGGTGACTGCAGAGATTCACCTCTGTAAATTAAGAAAAGCTTTACAATTAGAAAGCATCCTTGCACTGTTCTCTTCTTTTTCTGGACCCAATTGCTGTCAAATTTAATAATTATTTTTCTCTGTCATACTACATATTTTATAATATTCAAAACTTTCTGGGTTGCTCACAGCAAATGGAGGAGATAAGGTCACATAATATATTTCATTTGTAATCTAAGGCATGGTAGGATTTACTCCTTGGGATTTGACACTCCAACCACATCTTTCTGCAGCTTGGTTCAGATTTGAGAGGCCCTTTTCAGTGGCTAAAATTCCCATAGACCTAAATTTAACCAGTGAAGAGCAACTTTGAACAGCCAGACCCCAGGGGGAAAAACAAAAAAAAAAAGTATGCCATTGTCTCCTGAAACTGAGTTATCCTGCAATATCTTGTTCTCAGATTTACTTGTTTGTTGTTGTTTTTTTTTTTTCTTCCCTTTCTCCCACGGGAAAGAAGAAAACAAAACAAAACAAAACAAAAAACTAAAATAAAACAAAAAACCCCACAACCCAGAATCTTGTTATGTCTTAAATGAATCATAGAATCATAGAATGGTTTGGGTTGGAATGGTTTGGTTTGGAAGGGACTTCAAAGATCATCTAGTCCCAACCCCCCTGCCATGGGCAGGGACACCCTACACTAGACCAGGTTGTCCAGAGAGCCTCATTCAAACTGGCCTTGAACACTTCCAGGGATGGGGCATCTACAGCTTCTCTGGGCAACCTGTTCCAGTGCCTCACCACTCTCACAGTAAAGAATTTCTTCCTGACACCTAACTTGAATCTACCTTCTTTCAGTTTAAACCCATTCCCCCCTTACGCTATCGCTACACTCCCTGATCAACAGCCCCTCTCCAACTTTCTNGGGGTCTAACAAGAGCAGAGTAGAGGGGAAAAATCACCTCCCTTGACCTGCTGGCCACACTGGTTTTGATGCAGCCCAGGACACGGTTGGTTTTCTGGGCTGCCAGTGCACACTGCTGGCTCATGTTGAGTTTTTCATCAACCAGCACCCCCAAGTCCCTCTCCTCAGGGCTGCTCTCAATCCATTCACCGCCCAGCTTGTAGCTATGCTTGTGATTGCCCTAATCTGTGTTAAGGACCTTGCACTTGGCCTCGTTGAACTTCACGCTGTTCGCACAGGCCCACATCTCAAGTCTGTCAAGGTCCCTCTGGATGGCATCCCTTCCCTCCAGCGTGTTGACTGAACTACACAGCTTTGTGTCTTCAGCAAATTTACTGAGGGTGCGCTTGATCCATGTCACTGTCAAAGACCTTAAGCAGTGCTGGTCTCAATACCAACCCCTGAAGAACACCACTCGTCACTGATCTACAGATAGACATCAAGGCATTGACTGCAACTCTTTGAGGGTGGCAATCCAGCCAATTCTTTATCCACCAAGCGGTCCATCCATTGAACCCTTGTCTCTCCAATTTAGAGACAAGGATGTCATGCGGGACAGTGTCAAATGCCTTGCACAGGTCCAAGCAGATGATGTCAGTTGTTCTTCCCTTGTCCAATGCTGCTGTAACCCCATCACAGAAGGCCACAAAATTTGTTAGGCACAATTTGCCTTTAGTGAAGCCATGTTGGCTGTCACCAATCACCTTCTTATTTTCCATGCCCCTGAGCATAGTTTCCAGGATGATCTGCTCCATGATCTTGCCTGGCACAGAGATGAGGCTGACCAGTCTACAGTTCCCCAAGTCTTCCTTTTTTTCCTTTTTGAAAATATTCTGTTTTAAAAGGGTTCTGTTTCCTCTTTTCCAGTCAGTGGGAACTTCACCAGCCTGCCACAACTTCTCAAATATGATGGACAGTGGCTTGGCCACTTCATCCTCCAGTTCCCTCAGGACCCATGGGTACATCTCATGAGGTCCCATGGACTTGTGCTCCTTACATATTCTTGAACATGATCTCCTGCAGTGGGCGGTTCTTCATTTTCCCAGTCCTTGTCTTTGCCTTCTGTGTCCTGGTCGGTGTGGCTAGAGCACTTGCTGGTGAAGAATGAAACAAAAAATTCGTTGAGTACCTCAGCCTTCTCCATATCCTGGGTAACTAGGTCACTTGTTTGATTCTGGAGGGGACCTGTGTTTTCCCTTGTCTTCAAGGGACAATAAGGAAGACCAGAGGAAACCAGACAAACAGAACCCTCAAGTATTTACCTCTGTTGAGTGTGGGAAGTCATTCCCTTGAAAAGAATACTATAGTATTTCAATAACTGTTGTGTCTTCGAAACTAGCAGTATGGCAAAACAGTATTGCATTATTACAATGACCTCTCTGTTTCCTGTCTGTTAACTGAAGCATGAATTTTGAAAAGAGCAACTAGAAATCTTCTTTCCTTGCAGTCTGTTTCCAGAAGCTAATAATCCATGCTACACGGCACCACCAATTCCCTTATACTCATTTGATGGTACTTTTTGTCTTCCATCTGTATAATGCTAGAGCTCTTACGAAATAGTTTATAGGACACATATTTTTCTTCTGCAACAGAAATATCACTAGCCTACATATCCTCTGTGGTGTCTAAGTACTTACTCTATGCTTCTGTGTGCTCCTCAGCTGTCAGCTAGATTCATAGCCCTTGCTAAACTTTGCCTAAAATCTTGTTCTAGCTTTCTTCAATATAAAAGCAAAATCCCAGTAGAAAAGTAGTCATTTGATGAGTTGACAGTCACTTGATCTTAAAAAAAAGTAATAAAAAAATACCAGTTTGGGGGATTTCTTGGGGGTTCTCTTTGAAAGTGGAGGTTCTCAGTTGCACGAACAATAAGGTATTTTGTTCTGAAATATATCACCTGGAGTCCGCCGCTCTGAAAAATTTGAATTTTGTGTATTTAACTTTTTTGTTTAATTTAGTGCTATTGCAGCTTTTACATACCATCTGTATACTCCAGAAGTGAACACGTCCGTAGACCACACACACATACAGGCACAATCACACAATGTATTTTATAATCGATCCCTGGCAACTGTTAGAAAACGGAAATTAGCCCAAAGTTTGACTGTAATGGAGACAGGAACATGGAGAATGGGATTATGTACCTCAGAGCACTGTAGTGATATAAATGAACTAGATGCATATTAATTTACAAGCAATGTTGTCACAAAGATCTCAGACCTTCCAAACTCCAGTCATTAAGCGGGGCTGGCTTGCTTTAGTTACCTGAAGAGAGACTCTCAGAAAGTCACATTAGCTTGTAGTGCATGGTGCTACTGGTGGAACGGTTTCCTCAGATTCAACCCTTTTCTAGCATCAGAGTTAACGTGCCGCTTGTGATAAAACTGTTATCTTCATACAGAGAAGCCATGAATATTTTTAAAAATAAGACCAGATCTCTTCATTAGGCCCACTAATCACAAACACTTGACTAAATTCCAATCCAAAAAGTGGTTAAATATGTAAATGCAATATATTCAGGGCATACCATACTCAGGGTAGAAAATATGCAGAGAGTACTTGACAGTGTAACTTGGAAGTCTGAATACCTAATACTACCAAATAAACCTTGAGTAAGGCACAGTATTAATTTCTGATCATTCTAATGTACTTTAATATCCCTATACGTCAGTAGGTGTGCGAATAAACTTGATTTATAAATAGAAGTCAAGACATTTGAAGCTAAAATGTCTGTAAAATTTTAAACACTGTCAAATATCCAAAAGTCAGCTTTACTGAATTTTCTTCATTATCAAATGAATACACTTAACCTACTATTATTAGGTGCAATAAAGCATTCTATTTTATCAGATAAGCAGTTCTTCTAAAACTTCTTGCCAGAAACAGCTTTGCTTTAGTAACTGATTAAGTGTTTTTCTGTGTACATTTGTAATGGATTTTGGGTGTTTTAAACTGAAGTATGATCGAAAATATATTATTTGCATAATACAGGAAAATAGACTGTCTTTCACCTTATTCTTGTACCTACTGAAGTGTTACACAGATTCATGTTTTAGGATTTTATTTCCAAGCTGTTACTCATATTTCCTGTAGTTCCTCACCATTTAAAAACATGTATCGTATAATGTTTTTTTATTTGTTTGTTTGTTTGCATCTGAATACTGTCACTTGCCATATACTTGAGAGGATTAGAAATTATTACTGTTTGTGTAGAGAAGAATCCACTCTATTCTCCTAGAGTCATGTATTATAAGCATTGTTCTTATCTAAATGCAACAGTTTTTAATTAGTGTGATTACTACAGTTAATAAGTGAGTACAACTGCAGTCTTCAGTCTGTCTACTTGGGAAAAAGCAATCCATTTGTGGTGTGTTACCTGACTCCTTGCTGTTATTTTCCACTTTACTGGGAGATAAAACAATCTCTTTGAGGCCAGACAAGTTGTCACTTCCAGTTACTGTGGGTGAGTATGATATGGCATGCAAAATTGCACACCATGTTGTTACAGCCAGAAAAATAATGGGTGTCACCAGTGTAATTACTGATAAAAATTTGGGGTGTGATACTTAAATCAATTACCTAGAAAAGATGTCATATGCCAAAGTCCTATCTAGGAAGAATATAATATAACCTACTGACCCATAGTCAATCAGCAGATATAAGGAATTATGAGTCTTTAAGGAAATATATTATACAACCACAGCATGTATTTGTGTGTTTCAATCCATGCAATGATGTTTAAGGAGTGAAATTAACATTCAAAATTCATAGTAAATAATAAAGGTAAAAAGTGTCTTTCACTGCATATGTGGTGATTACATATAGCAATGATAACTTCAGTCATTGAAAGAAGAGGAAAATAGTCCTACTTGTAGAAATGGAAATGGGTGGAAATGTGATCTTTAATTTTAAAAATCCAGGTGGTCATAATCAGCACAAATGCCTGACTGAGAACATAGAAGAGAAAATAGAACAAGAAAGGATCAGATATAGCAGCCATTAACTGTGAGAAGATATGAAACTAACCCAACTCACTTAGTACATTTAGGGCAGCACAGAACTCTGTGTGGGAAGCTGAGTGAAATGGCACAAAACTGTTATAGCAGATGAGATCACAAGGATGCTTTTTATTTATTTCTTACCCTTCTTTTGGGCCAAACCCTGAAAAGCTGGTTCACGATGGAATCTGTACATGATAGAAATAATGAAGAAATAAGCATACAGTGAATGGCAATCAGCAAAGACCCAGATCTAACATGATTAAATCAACAAATTTAATTTTATGACTGTGAAATGGTGGGTACAAGGAGAGGAAAGGTGGCGGCTGTTTGGTCCTTCTGAAGCAAGTGCTGAACTCGCTTTTGAACCAATGTAAAAAAAGTAATCATTCAGTCTGAGTGAGTGGCACAATCTCCATTGTCTACCAAACTTCTGTACCTGACACAGAAATGGGGAAAAAACAGGACAAATATTTTTGAGGTTCCTCTCTGGAAGGTTTGTGTAGTTCATATAAGCTCCTATCCTGAAGGAAAGTCCCATTTTTGAGATCTGAGACCAGAGTTCTAAATTTTCATCATGTTCAGCTGAGTGGTCTGTTCAACTTATTATAATGACAGTCCTTCCTGATGGCTTTCCGTCTCACCTCAGTCTCATGAAGCTGTCTATCTGCATAGATTACTTAACCCTGAATTATAGTGGAGCATTATATGGAGAATAAACACCTGCCTCACCACTGTGGACACTTCCATATGGAGGTAGTGCTGGAATGTAGCAGACATCACTCCACACAAGATGTTTTTTAGTTAATGGCTCTCTACAAATACACTGCTTAACATTTGTTGAGCTTACAACCCTTGACTTACAGAGTCACCAATTGCCAAAATCTGTTCAGCTTCTTCAAAAAACATTTATCTTCTTCCATCCAGTGTTCTTCAAAATGTTTGTAGTAGTCAAAATTAAGGTGTTAGATTAAGATGAATAAAAAGTTTTAATTTGTGACTTTGAAAAGCCAGCTGAAAATGGATCATCCCTGAGCAGATTCAAAAACATTTTTATTTCTGATTTATTTAATGTTTTTTTCACTAAAGCTATAGCAAAAGTTCTTCAATATGTGCAGATTGAATTGTCAGTTAATTTTGAAATAGGTGCAATGGCAAACAGGAGTGAAGACCAGCCAGTTCTTTATACAAATTTGATAACCCTGTAAATGAATTTTTGAAAACAATGCACAGACACACAACAGATACAGAAATGATGAAATGCAGGTCAAAACTATTGTATGGGAGAACATATTATGACAGAATATTGAAAAGCACTTATTTGAAGGTATAGTTAAGATTAAATTCGATTTGCTAAGTGTACCTCACTAATCTTTAATATTTTGTGAATTTTTCATGCTATGGAATTATTTATTAAATAAAATGAGTGTACTCATAAATCAAGAACATCCTTAAATAACTTTTTTGACCTGACATAAACCATAAGATGTCAATTTTCCACTATAGCTTTCATTTTTACAGTCATGCTCTCACTGTATTTGAAGCTAAGTAACTTTGTTTCCTTTTGCTCTTCATTTGGAAAAGGTTATTTTAGGAGCACACTAATTTCCCAAATGGAATATCATACAAATGTCTACCCTACCTCACAGCACAAAACAAACAAAAACTGAATAAACAAGCAAAAATTCCAATTTGGAGGTCGTTATATAGTTTCTTCTCCTGCACTGTCACACAATAGGTGCTAGAGAAAGAAAGACCAATAAATCACTGGTACCTATACATCTAACATATATACTCAGCCAGCTGTCAGTACAGTAGGGAACCTCAGCTGAATTGACCTATTTCTTGCCTAGTGTAAAATTCCTGTCTCCTTCTCCACTAATTATACCTTTAGAGACTATTCATGTTTGCTAAATATATATGTGTCTGTGTGCATTTATATCTCATCCCTTTTTTTTTTTTTGACCTTGTTACTGATACTGCACTTCTTTTTTTATTTCCCATTTCTTTCTTTGTTTCTGTAAAGACAGGTCTTTAAGCATCATTCAGAAAACTCAGGATTCTGTGAAAAAGAAGAAAGAAGTCTGTGCCCCAATAGTTAAATACTTGTTAAATATGACATTTTTATTTCAGTTCATAATAACATGATGTGTGTTTTTGGTACCATTTCGAGCAGAAAGAAGAGCTAACATGTAACTTACAGAATCTAAGATTATAAATCAGGTTCTTTTGTTATAGTCTTAGTGTTTTCACTGATTTCTGTCTTACAGCTGTTCATCCATACTGTTGTATCACACAAGGATAGAATAAGTTCATTTTTGAAAAATGCTTTGTGAAGCATTCACAGTCTAGACCAGAATGAACAGTCTTTAATGGTTATTTTAGTTTCAGAATAGCTGCATTTGAACACAATGCACCACAGAGGTGAAATGGAGGAGAAAGAGAATGAGCAGGAAAGATGGTATGCTCTATAAAAGTGTGTGTTCTCAGGTCACAGTATCTCTGGTTTTTGTAGAGGAACATTTGTTTCTTCTTTCTTTTTTTCCTGTCCTATTTTAGAGATAAAATCTGTATGGGACACAGTGAAACAAGGGGAGAAGTAATATTTTATTTTANTTTATTTTATTATATTTTATTTTATTTTATTTTATTTTATTTTATTTTATTTTATTTTATTTTATTTTATTTTATTTTATTTTATTTTATTTTGATAATGACAGTGTATTTGTACCTAGTTCAGTAAAGAGGATATGGGTGTGGGTTCAAACAGGCCCAATCTCATTTTTACATAGGATCTGGGACAGTGATATTCTCTACACAGTCCCTGGTATCTTTTCAAGGGAAACAGATGGCATGAGCTGAACTGCGTGGAAAAAGTGTTTGTGCTTTCTCACCACACCTAGAAGCATTACACCTAAGGTACAATGCTGCTGTTAATTTCTGAGGGGGCAGAACCTAAAGTAACCTCCTAAAGAGGGCCATGATTTTGCTTACTCGGCATGACAAATGCCAACTGAAATTTCTACTGCAGCTCCTCAGCTGCATGTTATTGGAAAGATTTTTTTTAACAGTCACTTCTTTTATGCAAGTGATTTTATAAATAACTTTCAACTCTGGTGGTTTTTAAGTTCCTCTGAAACTTAAGTACAAACAAAGGGGTGGGACCTTCACAGGACTTCCTGTACTTGATGTCTCCCACCAGACTCAATACAAAGAGCACAGAGACCCAGACCATACACAAAAAAAATCAACATTTAATTGTCTTTGAGTGTCCCTCCAGCATTACCTGCATTTACTGAGCAGGTATGGAAACAAGGCCCCTGCCTTGGTGCCAGCATAGGTACCAAGGTTGACACCCAGTGAATTCTTGCAGCTTCTGTGACACAAACTGCATATGACGTTTGCTTGCATTTCACTGTCTGCAGACTGCGTGATGTGTTTGGAAAAGGGAAGATCTTTTGCCCTAGCATTAACTGCTGCTCACTGAGTCAAATGGATATTTCTGCCAGGAAGCAAAGACTATGTCTTTTCAGGTAGGAGAGTGAGGTGGGCAGAGGGGAAGAAAGGGAAAGTGGGAAGGAGCTTCAGGCATGAATAAAGACAGTGAAGCCCACTGTGCACCCAGGATGACGGAAGAAGGAGGTTTCCCTGAGGACTTTGCTTCAACCCATGAAGATGCTACAAGTTGTTTGACTGGAAAGCATGACTAGAGGGAAAGGCCAATCCCAGACAGATTTAGCAAGGGCAGATTTTTGTCACCTACTTTTTCTATTTTCATATTTATACCAGTAAATCTTACCTTCTTTGTTTGCAAGATTATCCTGTTCTTGCTTTTGTCCTAATAATCCATATCTTCAAGGTCTGAAAGCCAATTCTGTGCTTTCGGAGTGCTCATTTTCAGGAAAAGGTGCAAGCAAATGTACTGCAAAGCTTTGCCTATTAGGGTCCCACCTTCACTTGAAAATGCCAATTGCATCTAAAAGTTTTCTGTGTATATATATGTTTACCTTGTTGTCTGAGATGACAGCTTTCCTATATTAGTGACTTGCGTAAGCAGTATCAATAACATTTTCACACAGAAATGCAGGTTTAACTCCATTGTCAAGGCTGATTATTTTTTACTCACACAGTAAAGACTAGTCTTCTGTAAAATAATAGTTGTGAAACAGCCATTATGCATTTCAAAGAGACCAGTAAAATTAATCCTCCTTGCAAAAATATGTGAGTGCTGTCATGAAAAAACAAATGCCACAAATAACACAATGAATGCCTTTCTTCTGCATCACACTTACTGGGTATAGTTCTATTTAATCATAAGAATAAAAATTACCTTAAACTGAAGAAATTTGGTTAACTTACTTTATTAAATCGACAGTATCTCAGATTTTTCTTCCATCTCCAAAGAAAATTAGAAAGAAGCAAAAAAAAAAAAATCTAGTTGTGGTCACTACAGTGGCAGCAAGTTCAAGAGGTCTAGTGTAAGGTTATGCTGTGCCTCATGAAAATGCCTACACACTTTTCCTTAAGATTGATTTTCTGTTAAAATGAGGAAGTATGATTTGAAGTGATTCATACGTTAACTTGGGCCCTCAGTTTATTTAATCCAAATGGGCATTTTGACCTGTACCTTACTAGGATGCTGAAAGGTCTCCAGGCCTGACTAAGCAGTTCTGCCTGTTGTAATAGTAAGCAATTTACGTATTGAAACTACAGACAAGGTTGTCTAGAATACAGTGTCTTTTCATCTTGGAAGTGACAGTCTTAATAAGAAGTACATTCCATTGTCAATATTTTAACATTTATCTGCCTTAATGTAAAATCGATACTTTAACATAAGCTAATTACTCTCAGCGTTAAGTTACAAATGTACTTCCCTATTGACTTGGAAATAAAAGAAAACACAAGATAAAGCAGCTTGTTTACTAACATAAGTTTTATCCACCACCCACCCCACCCCACTTCAAGTAAAAAAATCCTCTAACATTGTATGATTATATAGAGACTTTTAGGAAAGGAGCCAAAGTAAATAGTCATCATAGTAAAAGTTTAAATTTATGTAAAGCCAGTCATCTAACGAGTTAACACAAGTCCATCTCTCTTGTTTGACTTTATGAAAACGTGTCTTTTTATTATCATCCAATAACCATTCAAGTATGTGCAATTATTCCTGTTGTTACAGCTGAGCTTCAAATAACTCGTGTTGCTTTAAATCTAGTCATGTGTTCCTAGCTTATATATGCGATGTATGCACGTATCCTTTTGCACGTTACTGAGCTAAAACAATATCTGCTGTGAAGTTCCAACTTTTTCAGACTAAATGAAATAAAATAAATTGCACACAGTGCTAAATTTCTATTTAGGTTAAACCAAAATAAGTGAGTTCTGGGATTTACTCCAAATACTCAATATCTGTTTTAAGTTAACATATACTAACCAGATGAAATTGTAAGAGAAACTATGTGTAGGCAATAAAAAACTCCCTTCAACAAATTTTAAACCAGTAGATGATGTGAATTATTTTCTGTTTTACATATGAAAGGAAGAGATCTTAGAAGTAAAGAAAAAATGTTTTCTCTAGATGCCACTATCTTATTTCTTTTTCCTAAACAACATTAATCGGATGCCCTTTACTGGTCACCATTAGAAGCTATTACAAGGAAGCTAAAGCACATTGCCAAATGAAAAACTTGTCATTTTCAGATAATGAGATAGTATTTTATTTTTAATTTGTGCTGCAGCACATCTTACAATCTCCAACCAAGATGGAAATTGAATTGTGCTAAGAATGTATAAGCACAAAGAAGATGCAGACACTGCCCTAGAAAGCCTAGCAGCCTAAGCAGAGAAGTCAGACAAAGACAGAAAATCTGCGTACTTAGGTGCTTCTTCTTGTGTGTTCTTATTCCCCCACACACTTCTTTTTTGAATAGAGACAGGATTGATGTTGACAGTATGCCTTTCAAATATAGCAGCGTGATGAAACACTGAACCACTCATAACAGTGTGAAGTGAGAGAAAGACAGGATTGCCACTTACCATGGCAATAAGCAGGCAGTGTCACAGTAAAATACTATTTCTTCACTTACATACAGCATTTTTTTTACTTGGTTATATGAATATCAGGATGCACATATGTTCAAAGGCTAAAAGCGCAGACTTCAGTTAGTATAGAAGAAAAGATGATCTTTCTCCCTTAAGGATTTTCTCCCACCTGCAAGTACGGTATCACCTCATGCTTTTCTCCCTCATGTTTAAGTCCTAGCATTCCTGAAGAAAACAAACTTAATAGTAGTCCCTGTTTCTTCTTTTTTTATTCCTCCCCACCCCCCCACCACCCATATATGGGTTATTTCAAAACTCAGATGTCTAGAAAGCATCTTTCTGGTAGTATCTACTTCATTATAGAAACTGTATATGTCTTTCCTATGTTTTGAGGAAAGGCTGAAAATATCGACCCCCTCCATTCCACTGGTGAGTTGTTAATCACAGAAATACTCCTGAATGCATGACTGAGTACCTACTAATGGGAATAAAGGATTCACTATCTGGCTGTATAAAAGTAGTATTACTATAGATTACCAGGAATGCATGGGAGTAGGTTGTTCATAAATCTTGTGCAGATATTTTACAAAATATTTATAACTGAAGTAGTTTTCAATTAGCATATTTTTTGTGACACCCTGGTAATGCTACAGGAGCACAGGGTCAAATGCTCCTCTATTATGGTGACATAAATCAAGAATATCTGTTTTGAATTCCGAGCAAAATCAACATAGAGAAGAGCAAAATGAGGCCACATCATTACTAAAGCCCCCTGTAAAATGTTCCCATTTAATTCACATGCAGAATGTGTACTTGTGAAACAAAAGATGCACAGGATATGTCTGCCTGTTGTGGGTAACATTACAGGGCTGAGCACTGAGAATTACTCTGGTGATTTAGATCATGGTAAATACACTCTCAAAAATATCAAGCTTAAATTATATAAGGTGCCTAGCTGGACTGATGAAATGTGTTTTATACCCCTACAAAAGCTGGGGAATTTAAATCAATCACTAGGAAAAGCAAATAGATCAAGTGAGTGCCTTCCCATTAGCTCTGCAATGCTTGACAGAAATAGGACAGCAGAGAACAGTTTTTTTCTTGGTGCACATGGGGTTCTGTTGATGTCATCTGAATTTTATTCTGCGCTGCTTATGCACTGTTGCCTGGAGGAGCCCTGCAGTCTTGAGGTAAATACAGTAACTTAAAGCTTTATCACAGAACATATTCCTGCTAGTCTATTATTAAGATAATGGGCTCTTTTTCAGGCAGTGGAGTAAGTTCTGTCTGGATACTACCATAAAATTAACAGAATACATAAAAAATGGGCAATGGGACTGTTGAACTCACCCAATATAGAATCACAGAATATCTCAAATTGGAAAGGACCCATAAGGATCATAGAGTCCAACTCCCTGTTCCTCACAGGACTGCCTAAACTAAACCATATGACACTCCTTGAACTCTGACAGGCTTCATGATGTGACCATACTCCTGGGGAGCCTGTTTCAGTGACAAACCACCTTCTCAGTGAAGAACCCTTTCCCAACATCCAATCTGAACGTCCACTGATGCGGCTTCATTCCATTTCCTCATGTCCTGTTGCTTGTTATCAGAGAGAGGTGATCAGCATCTCCCCCTCCTCTGTCCCCTTTAAGGAAGTTGTAGATGGCAGTGAAATTGCCCCTCAGCCTTCTGTTCTCCAAACTGAACAAACCAAGTAACTTCAGCTGCTCCTCATAATTCTTACTTTCAAGGCCTTTCACCTTCTTGGTCACCCTTCTCTGGACACACTCCAATAGTGCTCTGTAGAGTGGGACAACCACCTCCCTTGACAGACTAGCGATGCTGTGCTTGATGCACCTCAGGACGTGGTTGGCCCTATTGACTGCCAGGGCACAGTGTTGACTTGCCATCAACTCAGGCTCCCAGATCTCTTTCCACGGGGATACTCTCCAAAGTCTTGTCCCCCAATTTGTATGTATAAGCAGGATTGCCCTGTGCCAGGTGGAGAATCCAACACTTGCTTTTGTTAGATTTCATACATCTGCTGATTGTCCAGCTCTCTAGTCTATCCAGATCTCTCTCTCTAAGGCCTGTCTACCCTCAACGGAGTCCACAGCTCCTTCCAGTTTAGTACGTATTTCCAAACTATTAAAATTTCATTATAATAAAATAACAGCAAAGAAGAAAAGTATTTCAATTTCCATGTTCATGTTACATACTTCATTAATAGCTCTATGACATTTATATCCGGTTTACCTCATGCTAAGCTGAATTACTGCCTACTAAATAGTCTTGCTTACATACCATACAGTTCCTTGCTAGAAACAGTTAGCAAAGAATTACAATATTTGCAGTTCTGTTTGAAGCAACACTAAATTCACCTTACTGTATATGATTATATGTTCATATGCTTAAATCTGTGCTTAGCGCTCTTGCAGTTTAACCCCAGCTGGTAACTGAGCACCAAGCAGCTGCTCACTCACCGCTCCCTTACAAAGGAATGAGGAGGAGAATGGAAAAAAAAACTTGTGGGTTGAGATAATGACAGTTTAATAGGATAACAAAGGAAGAGAAAAATAATAGTAACAATAGTAATAATAATATTAATATCAATAATAATACCAATAAAAATAATGCAGTCGATACACAAATACCATTGTGCACCACATGTGAAAGAAGAAAAAATACACGCTGATGCCCATATGCTCTGACTCGGCTGGTCCTGTGTGGAGCCAGGAGTTGGACTTGATGATCCTTACGGGTCCCTTCCAGCTCGGGATGTTCTACGACTCTATGCCCAGTCTGATTTCGAGCAGTGATCCCACCTCCCAGCTTGCTTCCCCAGTTGTATAGGGAGCCTGACAATATGTGTTAGGGAGCATCCCTGTGGCCAGCCTGGGGAGCTGTCCTGGCTGTGCTCTTCCAGCTTCTGTGCACCTGGCAGGGCCTGGGAAGCTGAAAAGTCCTTTACTTACTGTAGGCACTACAACTGCCTAGCAGCAACTGAAAACATCAGTGTGTTATCAACATTATTCTCATACTAAATCTAAAACACAACACTATGTCAGGTACTAGAAAGACAATTAACTCTATCTCAGCTGAAATCAGGGCATGTATTTTGATGATTTTCTAGATTTCTTTTCCTGTTGCTGTCTTCCATATCTTCCGGTCTTTTTGCAGGATACCTAACTACTAGCCTTGTAAAATGTATTAGCTGGATGTCACTGGCCTGTGTAAATAGGGGTATAGTAGCAGATTTGGTCAGTATGAGTTTACTTATTTGTGAAGACAACATAGACAAGTTGTTTGGTTTTTTTTTTATTTGTGCTAGGCTCATACACAGAGAGCTGATCAGAAGCTCTGAACTGTTATTTTTACTCTAGTGAGCAGTAAAAGGTCAGTGAATGCTAAAGTGCAGGCATAAATTTTCAGAAGTATAATGAAGAAATTTCTCAGAAATCAAATCTCCTTGTCTCATATGTCTTTCTTAAACAATATGTCGAACCCACACTTTCACAGTAGTTTCTTTTATTTATTCTGTGGTGCATTTTAAGCTCTCACCTACTTTTGTCTCCAGTCCCTGATAGTCTTCAATCTCCATGAATCATTCCCATTGGCCAAACTTCCTTATAGTTAGCTATCCTCATTTGGAAAGTATATCGTGGCTGGGTGTAAACAGCTGCGCTAGAGAATGTTTACAATTTTTTTTAAACACAAAATGTTCCGAAAGGATCCAGAACATGTCCAGAATGAGTGATAGCCTAACCACCAAAAGAATCACTGAGCTCAACCATAGTCATTTATCATTATTGTGCTCAAATTAAACAAGTTGACTTTTTAGCTGTCTTTTTTGTTGTGATTTTTTTTATTTTAATATTTATTTTCATTTAAAAATATGTCAGCGTCAGTGCAGCTTTATCTCTGTTTCTGTGTCTTATTTAGCTGAGTTGCACTAAGCCCAAATCCCCTTCTCTTTAAATAATTTGAAGAGTGTGTGGCTGAAATAAGAACAGTGCAAAGAAAACTGTGTTTCATTTTGCTGTATGTGACAAAGTCAGAAACAGTTTTATTTATCTTTTTGTTTGTGATACCATTATCAAGAAGAAATAGAAAGCTTTAGTAGCCACACAGAGAACACTTGATGACTTTACTTCACAGCTCCTTCGGCATGGTAAAATTCAATCATTCAGTAGCCAAACCCATTTATAGAGGACTTCTTTTTAACCAGAAAATTCATATAAATGTTTCTCTCTGCCTTCATCAGCATGTGTTTCAAAGTCATGTCTGTCACAGGAATAAAGCAGTGACTCTTTTAACCCTCAGGAACCAGAACTTCCCTTCAAAATTATAACCAAATACACATTGTCTTCTCTGGCAAAAAGAAAAAGGAGATTTCCCCCCTTTTGTATGTTTCATGATGCATAATTAGCAAAAAAGTACAAAGTTTCAATTGCCTAAATGTCAAAAAATAAATAAGTTCCCCTGTTTAAAGCTCCACATCTCTTCAAAACTTTTCTAGAAAGCTCCGTGGCTCTGAACTTTCTTTAGAGTCGTATTCTCAGTGCCTGTTCAGGAGAGCACCTCCTAGCTTTCTGTTTCTTCTCTAATTTTTTCAGTGATGCTTCCATACTTTCTCTCTTTTTCTCACATGCACGCGTACACCGATCTACTGAAAATAAACAAACAAAACCCCAGAAAAACTAAAACCCCAACTAACAACAAAAAACCCAAACAACAGCCCTTGTCCAAGGTCTAGCAAAGTCTTATCACCCACATAAACCTTTATTTTAGAAAGTGACATGTGCCTGGTTCTTCGGTGCTACTACTTTTTGTACAGGAATTCATAACTGGATTGTACAGCTATCTTCAAGGAAGGGTGATTGTTATTCTTACCTACTGCAGTGAGATTTTATCCAACCTGCAATTTTACTTTTATCTAATATTCATTGTTAAGATACTGTGCCACACATTTTTCTGTTATTTGTTTTTTCCTTCCCCCACCCCCCCCGTCCCCGCAGATATTTCCACAGGTAACATTAGAAGGATTTTTTTGGGTTGGTGTTTTGTTTTGTTCTGTTCTGGTTTTAGATGTACAAATACTTATAAAAATTTCTACTCAAGAAAATTATGAGATACGCCGTACCTGATTTATTACATTTATTCAAGAAACAGAAAGAACTGGCAGCACCTACAAGCTCTCCAGACAGGGACAAATTTGAAAAATTTGACACTTAAGCTGTGCTAGGTAAATATTAGTGACAAGCACATAGAGGCATGTGTTAAGTAATATATGCACTGACACAACAGAGCTAAGAAAAACAAGGGAGTTGAAAAAAACATAACCTTTTCTCTCTATTTGCACATTTAAGAATGAAGTACACAGAGAACACAAATTTATATATACAAAATAAGCAGTTAGTCAAGTAACTTATCTCCTTTCACATATTTACAAAGAAAGAGTCTTACATACTTGGATTTAAAATATAACCCATATCCCTTTTTAAGGATTTTTTTTATTATTATTACAGGAGAATGCAACTATCATAAGATTCCCACTACCCTAAATACTAAACATAGGTAAACATTCCCTGCTCTGATACATATATAGCATGGGGAAAAGCATTCTCTGTCCTGGTGAGTTTAGGCTGTAAAGGAACAGGGAAGTCAGTGGAGACAACAGGAGCATTATCCACATTTTACAGTCAGTAAATCACAGCAAAAGATTTGCAGACATTTGTCTACTCTGCACCCAGATGCTGCTGCCTTTGACATGGGGATTCAGGGTGAAAAATCTCATAATAAAGTAAGAAAGCTTGTTTCCCAACTGACAGCCAGGGCTTGAAACAGAGCATTCATTTAGTTTACTAGGCTTCTATTGGATGTTGTTTAATAATGAGGATTTTGTAACACCAATGCTCTGTGAAACAGAAAAGGGACAAAAACTACAGCATTTTGTTCATACACTCTTTCTAACTACCATCAAAGAGCAGTGATTCAAGCCCTGCCAGCCATGGCTGCACTTGAACTAATGACTTGGAAGTGAAAAGACTCTACAGTCTATTACTAATCTCCTGAGTCATCTGGGCTTTCAACCCTTTTTTTAAAGCTGTATTTACTGGGATCAGAACAGTTGCCCTTCTCAGAATAGATTTTGTGCTGCAGCCCATAGTCCAGAGTTCAAGAGTCTTCCATTTATAAAAGAATAAGTCATAGTGTCCCTGTACAGTCATTTTCTGACAGTAGGGCAAAATCTTGTTTATCCAAATAATAGAATTGAATTAAAATTTCATTCTCCCATGTTAGATATCTCAGCTGTCTATGAATTCATGCATAAAGACAAACGTTTTCTATTTTATATCTCTTTTTTTTCACTGTTATTTATCTCTATAAAATATAGAAGACTTAGTTAAATTTAAAAAAGTGCTAATTTTATATTATCCTGTTAGTTACCAGAAGAAATGAAAAAAATGAGGTTATGAGAGAAATAAAGACATACAAGAGAGAAAAAGTCTATTTACATCAATAAATTGTGTTCATCACAGTTACCACCCATTTCAGGAAGTTACTGTCAATTTATTTCACAGAACATATGGAATATGCTTTTCCATTTTCTGTCTTCCACAATTCAGAACTATTATTATTTATTCTCCCAGAGTATTTGAAATTGAGTATCAGTGTTATATGCAGGTTTAAAATACCCTCTTTATATCATGGCTTTCATGCTTATTTTGAAAGTCATGCCGCACCTTTTAAAGTGCATGTATGTGTGCTTGTGCAGTGTGCATGCATGCGAGCGGTCACACACAAGCTTATTTCTGAATTCTGGTGCTGAAATTCAGCACTGAACTGGGAGTGGAATGGGGTGCTGGTGCAGGGGTCGCTTGCGTATGTTCAGACAGCTTTTCTGTAGCAGAGAAGCAGTGAACAGAAGAAGTTTTACTGCACTGTCCTTCACACAGCATATGCCTGATTCAGATTTTAATGCTAATGCAGAAAGAGGAACGCATTCCAGTCTCTAATAGTTATAATGAAGACTATGCTGTCACGCTGAAAAGTTCCATGAAGAGGAAAAATAACATTGCCTACTCACAGCGTGAACAGTTTGCTTGGCATGAGCCTGCCCTGCTTCTAGAAATACCCAATTCTTACTAGGCACGTAGTAGACTCTGCAGTCTTAGCTCAGGCAACAGCAGTCTTGTATCATACTAACATGCTGTCATTTTATTTGTACAGTCTTTTCCATGGTCATAACTGATATTTATCCTTACATAAGTTTGACAGACACCTAGAAAAAAGCTGCACAGTTGCTAAGTGTTATCACAGCAATTGCTCTTCTCTTCTAGTAAGTACACTAACATATTGTGTTGGAGCACTGCTCCTTTGAGGGTTGGAGAAAGTTGCTAAAATCCAGAAAGTGCAAAGAAAGACAGAAGAAAAAGTTTCTTTGTGTTTGTGTCTCCCAATGTTTCAAACTTTTACAGTATCACTACACCGGTACTCGATGTATCTTAGGGTGTCACTCAGCTCTGAGTACTCACACCTCAGTGCAAGTATTTCTTGGGCATACGTGAGCTATTGTTTCTTTCTGTGTCTGGGTAGGTACAGCAGCTGTGGGTCTTTTTACTGGGGAAATCTAGGACTCTCCTCCAATTTTCTGTGAGACATTTGTCTGTTCTTCACAGAGAATAATGAAAAAGGAGCTGGAGAATATCCATCAGACAAGTTACTTCACTTATATTTTCTCCATCATGTACCAACCTGAGTCTCAATGGAGCCTATGTTCCAACCTAGGTCTTCATCTTGGTAATTCAGGTAAGATTTAAAGCACTTTTAAATCCTGCTCAGAGTTTCTCTGTTCAGATGAAAAGGGATAATGGATAAATAAGAGTTAGAATTAGCTATGCAGTAAAGATATACGCTGTCTAGGAAAATCTACAGCAAGTGAGTTACTGCATTAACTCGACCCCTAAGTGGTTTAAAAAATGTGTTTTCTATAAACATCTGTTAGTATAAACAAAGATTACTGTATCTTTTTTTGTTTTTTCTGACTTATTTTCGGCTTCAGGATATTTTAGTCATTTATAAAGCAGGTTAGAGCTCTAATTTTTATGTATGAATTCCTATTCAGCCGGAAAAATATCTATTTGCAACTGAGTTTCTTCCAAGAGTCACAACAACAAGTTCCAGTGTGTGAACATCATCACATCATGAGTGTAGTGACTCTCCAGCAATTAGAATTTTCTTAGAGAGACCATATTTCTAGGAAATTAAAAATTCCATTCAATGGAGCGGAGGGAAGGAAAAGTAAATTATGGTACAGTCTAGTATTTTGCAAATCTTCTGATAATCAAATTAGGGCTCTTAGTTTCTGTGGGGTCATTCTTTTAAGAACTTTATATTTGTAGGCTGAGTGGTAGTTTCTGTTTCTTGAAAAATGGATGTGACCAGGAGAACTACTGTCATGTTTTAAAAGATCTGTACTTGAAAACCATTTAGATGTAAAGACTAGAAAGTCCCCAAAGACTTTTAAAAGACTGAATGCAAATCTAATACTCCATCTCACAATGTTGAGCTCTTCTGGGGCCTCAAAACTGTGCTACCCTGCATGAACACAGCATGATATACAAAAATCAATGGAGAAAAAAAGCCCTCAACAAACTATTTCTAGGAACATTTAGAGCAGGCAGTCCATACATATCTAATTAGAAGGACACAAGGAGACATAAATGCATTCAGAGACACATCTACACTGGCTAAATCCTCTTCATTTTAAGTTACAGTTCAAACATCCTTACCTTATTTATTCACACATTTACTCTGAATCTAAGCCTGGAATACAATAATAAAAGAGAGTACACGGGTCAGTATAATTTACTGAGTCAATTCTTAAGGCATCTGGGAAGTCAGAAGGCTCAGTCCGGCTAGCTTTTTCCCAATATCCCCTGTTACTTAAAGCAGTTTCATTTTAGGCAGGTGATACTAAACTACTTTTTAAGGCTGATTTTATAAAACTTCTTGGGTATTTTGTGCACCTGCAATTTTATGAGAGCCATAAATGCCACAAATGACAGATAGGATATAATATTTTGATGGAAAGTATTGCTGGTACTACAGTAAAACTTGTGCTTCTGGATATTGAAACATATTCATACTTCTGTTTCTCCTTAAACCACATCAAGTTCCTTAACAGTTTGATTAGATTAGTAAAACATTATTCAGAGTATCCAAAATTATATACTTTGATTCTTTAAATACTTCTGTGCTCTTTTCTTCAGTACCTTACAATTTATATGCTGCACATCATCTCTGGTGATTTGTCAGCTAAACTAAAGCAAAGAAATCTTTACACAGACACAGGACAGGCCTACAGGTCGTCTTCAAAAGGTTCTAATAATGAAAGCAGCAGGGAATGAAAAAGGACAGAGAAAGAAGATACATTGTTCTGTCCCAAATACCCAAAGAGACTCTTTCAAATAAAATCTTTTCATTTTGATGTTTGAAAGGAAGTTAGAAACTGTAACTACACAAGGCCAAACAATAGAACAAAGATTGAAGTGTTTAAAGGTGTCATGTGCAATTTTGTGAGATGCTGCTGACAATTGACACAGTGCAAAGCAACTCAAGAAAAACACTATCAGTCAATCCTTCAGTAAAAGACTAATTTCTGTCTTGATTCCTGAAAAAAAATGAATTGGTGCTTCTTTTTGCCACCTTCTTTAGTCATACAATTTAAAAACAAACAAACAAACATACAAACAAACAAACACCAAACCCTTAATAATATGAAACAATAATCTTCTTGTGGTATCTCTTCTTAGAGTACACTTTCAAAGCTACTCTTAAAACCACTTCTACTAATTTGGTAATATTTCATATTTTCAGCAGGAAAGGGTATTATGAATGTGGCATCCACTAGAGATCTGCTTCATCTGAGATCTGGGGAAAATTATGTTTTGCTTTAATTTTTTATATAATTTTTTGAGTGAAATTGTCAAGCTTCCCTGTATAATCTCAAGTGCATGTTATTCTGACTGACTTCAACATACTGAATTCTCAAAACAAACTGTATCTGCCATAGTGCACCAGAGCCAGGGGTTGTTATAATGTTATATATTATGCACAGCCAGGATGAAGGACATATACTGTCCAGGTAAGCTCAAAGTGTGTGCTCAAGAGGAATGAAGAAGCATTAATATGTCTCACACTGTTAGATGTTGCATGAAAATTATACACCCGTATCAAATTAATTTATGCAGATCTTCTGAGCAGATCATTTGCCTTTGGAAATAATATTCATTATAAATTAATTCCTGCTGATTTTTCAAATGAGCCAATATTTAATTTAGTGTAAATGTTTGCATTTTATCTTAATAACGAAATTCATCCCGTACAACCACCCTGGCCTGATTTGTGCTCTTGGCTATACCTATCGTTACAATTATACTGCGCAGTATGCTTAAAAAGTAGTGCCACCCTTCTTACAATGGCTTTCTAGTGTAGCAAGATGGCCACTCATTTTATTTTCTTAGCAATTATACCAAAAATTTGGTACCCATGTTCCTGAAGAAGCATTACAAGAATCTCATTTTGAAGTTTAAATATATAACAGATACCTTTTGTTTTTAATGGGGACATATTGCTACAAGTAACTGAAAATTTAAAGATGAGTGAAGAACTGCATACTGTAAAGGTATTTTCTCAGGACAAAAGGGATTTAAGCCCTTTACCTGAACACTGATGATGTAATTACTGACAATTAGCAATATTGCTATCATCAAGTTTCAGAAATAACTTTAAACAAATGACAGAAGACCACTTGTTTTGTGTGTGAAAAGTCAGTATGACAAATCTGTGTCCATGTAGAGCGAGCATTTAGAGATTCTGAAACCAGTTTAGTGGAACTGTGGCTTATGTTGCACAAGTAAATTGCAAGAATTGTGGAAAAACAAAACACAAACCCAAAGGTTTTCTTCCTGTAAACCATTTGTAACTCAGTGCTTTCAGAACATATCTGACATAAAATACTTCCTTCTGTAACTAGGATAATAGATTTCATTTACTGTTCTTATTCTTGTAGGAAGACATCATATGGAACTAAAATGGAGAATATGAAATTGCTTGGAATTTTGGTCCAAAATAGGACTTTCACATATGCATAACAGAGCAGGATTTAGACAAATGTTTGACCAAAATGCTGATCTGAGGACTATATGATATATAAACTGTACTTTAAATCAACATTTTGAGTTACATTTTTTTGAATACAACAAACTGGGGCCACAACAGAAAAATATAGGCTTTTTCATATATTGATGAGTCCTATGGAACTTGTGTACTCTATACCCTTGCCACAATGAATTTTGACTAACCAATTATTTACAGCCTGAACGGACCATTCAGATCCATCAGCCTTCCCAGTCAGCTTGTCCAGTGTTTCTCTATCTGCTGCACTAAATAGCTTTCTTGATATCTAATGGAAATTTATGTTGTTGCCTTTTAAGGTCATTAGTTCCTGTTCTTTTCTTCTCATGGACATGAAATGATTCTGTTCTTGTTTTATAAACTTGAAGACTTCTGTCCTCATCCCTTTCAGTCCTTTTTTAGACTAAAGCATTAGTTATTCTCACAGATCACATGTTCTTTCTGCTACTTTTCTCTGCACTATCTCCAATTATTCTCTTGCAGTACAGTGTCAGACAGGGAAAAACATACTTCATCTAATGCCTTACAAAAATGCACTGTACTAGTGTTTTACAGGTTGTTCTGCTCCCCCTGGTTTTGGTGGGGTTTTTTGGTAACAGTATCTTTTTACTGAGATCGTTATTCTGTCACTTGTCGGTTAGTATATTAGCATCATATCAACTTTACAGTGAATAAACTTTGATTTTTTTTGTTTAGACTCAGTGACATTCAGGAATGCGGACGGGGCGGAGGAGGTGGGGTGTGCAGAGAGAGGAAGGCCAGTAAGAGACTTCATATAAAACCTCAAACCCAAGTGCTTAAACTGGTTCAGTAAAGCTCACTATAGATCCATTAATGTAACACTAACAGAAACATAAATAGTTTGTATTTATTTAGGCAGCACATAAACCTAGAATTAATGTACTGGAGACTGACAATGCAGTAAATTAAAACTTTTTTTTTTTTTTTAATTAATCCAAGGATATTGTACTGAAATGAAAACAATTTTGCTCATGTTTTTAAAATAAGAAAAAATCCATGTAGTACAATGTAACTGAAAATTATTCAGTCTTTTTAAAAAATAAAGAATCTTCATAAATTTTCATCTCTCTGCCTGAATTTCATTCAGAAAAAATACTTAGCAAATGTTGTTGGTCTTAAATAAATTCTGACATGTTCATAAAAGAAATGAAACTGTGTTGTATCAATGGCTCCCAGCTATGAAAGAACCTGTTGCTTTATCTGAACAATGCAATTGGGCTTCATTGAATTAATTTACTTTACTCCAGAGGACTGCTCACTTGTATGACAACATTGAGAGAATCCAGTCTGCTGACTCATTTGTAAATTCTTCTGCTGCTTTATTTAATCTTACTGCAATATTTGAGGGAAATTCAGCATTACAGTAAAGAGGAGTCTCTCCAGCAATGTGCACTGCCCATAGTCTTCTGACTGGTTTTCTGGAGCAGGCATGAACATGTCTATCTTCCCTCAGGGAAGTGAAAGCCTCTGTGTAATGGAGAAATAACAACATCCTCTCTTTCAAAGAGGGGAAATGGAATATACTGCAGTGCTCAGGGGCAGATGAATCCCACTTAGTAACCAGTTTAAAATCATTTGGTTGTAGAGAGACAGAGGAAGAAGAGGAGTAAAGTGTTGTACTGGTGTACAGGGCAGTACTTGCTGCCCATGGCCAATTTGATCAGCAGATTTCTCCGTGGCACAAATCTAGACAGCCAGGCAGGCCCTGGAAACAAGCAGATTTTAAGACCTGTAGCCCTGGTGAATGATACTTGCCCCACAACTCTTTTTTTTTTTTTTTTTGCCTAATATAACATCTTGCTTGATCTCAGCTGCTGCTATCACTGTTGATGAAAATAAAATATATGTTGGTACTTTAATGAACACAGAGGGAGCAAGTCAAGATGGCAGGAATAGTAGTTTTGCTTATGACTCCAGGAGAAATTACTTTAATGGTATGGCCCAGAATACAGATGGCTAATCAATGAGCCAGAAAAACTAGTCTCCATTTCTGAATATGATTCCTATTTGGAGGTGAAAAATGGCCAGCCTTACTTTCAGTGTTGTTTTTTCATTCTGGTTTTTTGTGGTTTTTTTTGGGGGGGGATATTTCTGACGTAGTTTTTATCAAAAACAAAATGGCATCAAAAGTCATAATTTTAACAGGGAAAATAGGGTAAAAAATGACGGTGTTGTCCTTCTAAAATGTTGCTTTTCACTGAGGTAGTATTAAATCATATTTTTATATGGAAATGTACTCATCTAGGGAGCACCAGGTGATATGCTGAAATGAACCTGGAACTCATGTACTATAGAATTTCAGTATATTAAATGACTTACTATTAAATGTGGTATAGCGAGTATTTGCAGTGTATGCAGATAGACTCTCCCACTGCACACAGAAGTGTACATCTTTTGGTTATTCTTGCTGGGTGTGTGTGTTTTGGGGGTGTGTGTGTTTGTTTGTCAGGGTTGTTGGGGTTTTTTTAACTTTTTTTTTTTTAAATATGGGTGAATTTAAAGTCCATGGTAAAAGATATGGTAAATAATTCTTAGTTTATGCAGAAACTTGGCAGCTGGTTTTGGTCACTTGCATAATGTGGTAAATATATCTGATAAACATCTAAATCCAAGACTCCTGCTAGCTCACTATCAAGCTGTAAAATTTATGACTGAATTCCCTAAACCCTGATTCATATCTCCTCTCTAGAGGGAATCCCAAAACAACCTAGCAAAATCAGGCCCAGCACCTTTTTTTTCATGGGTATTCTCAATATTATTGCAGTTTCTAAAGTCAATTCTTCATTCTAAGATGAGACTGACTTTCCTAGAGCATCTTCATTAAAGGGCAGGTTATGTGGAGAGTATCCAGTCACTTCCTTGATAAAGAACAGTTAGAACTGAACACTTTTTTACTTCCTTCTTTACTGACAAGTGCCATAAGAAAGTGAAGACATGCAGTTTATAGGAATAGCTTTGTGGTGTGTGCTGTAGTCACTGATCACACTGATTCTTTCATTTTGCAATACAGGAAAGCATGACCAGATAGTTGCTACTAGTAGCAGGCTCACTGTTGACTAAGTCTTTATCAAATATTTGAAACTGGAGTTTCAAATATCTAGTTTGAAACTAGATATTTTTTACCAGCCATAGTCACTAGTATCTTGCAGTGTTGTTACTTCTGTGCTTAGTACTTCATTCCTATTCTTCCCATGTGAGAAGTCCCTTCCCTTCCCTTCCCTTCCCTTCCCTTCCCTTCCCTTCCCTTAGTGCCCTTTTGGGAGATTTTTTTCCCCTTTTCTTAAAAATACCATGAAGATCTCCTTGCTCTTATCTGTTACTCTAAAACCAGTTTTATCCATTCAAATGGTGCTGAGTGAAAAACCTCTTGCGTCTTCTGCAGGCTATGCATGTTAACAATTTGCAGCATCCTTCTGTTTACAAATTACTTCCTGAAAGCCAAGAGAAATGAGAAAGAAATAAGTAAACAAAAAGGAAATAAGTTAATTTTGATGTAAAATATTAATTGAACTGATTATGTTTACAGCACCTGTGGAAACAGTTTCTTGTTAGAAATAAAAGTGTTTTCAATGCTTTCATCCTGCAGTCAAGCAAATGGGAGAACAAAAGTCTACACCAACAAATGGTATTCTGTAACTGAGGGATAGAAACACAGAGTCTTATCAAATACTCTGAAATTTGGAGTCTCTATTAGGGCCTGATTGATGAAGGCAAAGAAGGAGAAAACATGTATGGGCACAGTCTGAATACAACTGAAAACCAAAGCAAAAAAACCCCAAGAAATTGATTGAGTCACATTAATTTAGAGACAAAGTCACAAAGATGTTTACTTTTACGGTAAAATACATTTGTACATATATCTATGTATATATGTACTGGGTCAGGTTGAGCTGGAGTTAATTTCCCCGTAGCAGCCCTCACAGTGCTGTGCATTGGTAGCAGCAAGGTGCTGATAACACACCAGTGTTTTGGTTACTGCCGAGCAGTGCCGGCACACATCAGGGCTGTGTCTCCAACCCTTCTTCCACCCCCTCGGCAGTAGGCTGGGGGTGGGCAAGATCCTGGGAGGGGACACAGCTAGGGCAGCTGACCCAGACTGGCCAAACGGATATTCCATACCAGATGACATCTGCTCAGCAATGGGAATCTGAGGGAGAGGGGGAGGAACGGAAGGCATTCGTTTGGTTTTTTTTTTAACTTTTTGTCTTCTGGGGTAACCACTACGCTTTTTGAAGCCCTGCTTCCCAGGAAGTGGCTGGACATTGCCTGCTGATGGGAAGTAGAGAACAGTCTTTTGTTTTTCCTTGCTTTGCTTCTGCACGTGGTCTTCGTTTTGCTATATTAAAACTGCCTTTATCTAAACCTATGATTTTGGAGTTGTCTTTTCCATCTTTTTTTTTCTCTCCCCTCTCTGCCCTGCTGAGGAGGGGAATGATAGAGCGGCTTGGTGGGCACCTGACATTTAGTGAAGGTTAAAACACTACAATATGTTCATACCTAAGTGTATGTAAATATATGTGCAGATA
Source organism: Psophia crepitans (assembly GCA_013399095.1). NCBI lineage: Eukaryota > Metazoa > Chordata > Aves > Gruiformes > Psophiidae > Psophia > Psophia crepitans. Next base: position 58,546 of record VWZZ01007640.1, on the reverse strand, counting down.
GGTATGTGTGTACATACACATATGTGTGTGTGTGTGTATCTCTATATATGCACGGTTCTGAATTTCCCTGCCAGCAAGAAAGACCCCTGCTTGAAAAAAACCCACAAGCTGGATAATAATTTTGTGTGTGTGTGTGTGTGTGTGTGTGTGTGTGTGTGTGTGTGTGTTTTATATTTGCATACGTGGGGAAATATGAGAGAACACATCACAATTATATCATGGATGATGAATCATACACATTTTCATCTGATACATAATACAATTCAATCTCTATTACCATTGCCACTATAATCAATACATACCAACTGTAAGTGACATGTAGGAAGAGCCTTAGTATAATGAAATGGATTTTGATCAGCAAAGCCACAGCAAGTCTATCGCCATGGAGTGAAACTTCTTTAAAGTATCCAAGGAGGAAAAAAAAATCAAGTAAAATCCAGGCAGTTAAATGGACAGATTGTTCATTCCAAGACATGACTTTCTCTCCTCTGCTTTGCCTATTTCCTCCTGGACTTCATAATAACCTTGAAAAATCAACCACATCATGCTGTGAAAGCCCAGTTCTGTTACTGTCTTACATCACCTGTGAAATGTCAATTTTAGAATAGAATAGAATAGAATAGAATAGAATAGAATAGAATAGAATAGAATCAATAAGGTTGGAAGTGACCTCAAGGATCATCTAGTCCAACCATCCCCCCACCACCTATTACCCACTAAACCACGTCCCTAAGTACCACATCTAACCTTTCCTTAAACACCTTCAGGGATGGTGGCTTCACCACCTCCCTGGGCAACCTGTTCCAGTGCCCGACCACCCTTTCCGAGAAGAATTTTCTCCTCATCTCCAACCTGAACCTTCCCTGGCGCAACTTGCAGCCATTTCCCCTTGTCCTGTCACTAGTTATCTGCGAGAAGAGGCTGACCCCCAGCTCACCACAACTCCCTTTCAGGTAGTTGTAGAGGGCAATAAGGTCTGCCCTGAGCCTCCTCTTCTCCAGACTAAACAAGCCCAGTTCCTTCAGCCGCTCCTCATAAGACCTGTGCTCCAGCCCCTTCACCAGTTTCGTTGCCCTTCTCTGGACACGCTCCAGGGCTTCGATGTCTTTCTTGTGGTGAGGGGCCCAAAACTGGACACAGTACTCGAGGTGCGGCCTCACCAGGGCTGAGTACAGGGGAACAATCACCTCCCTGTTCCTGCTGGCTACACTATTCCTGATACAGGCCAGGATGCCGTTGGCCTTCTTGGCCACCTGGGCACACTGCCGACTCATGTCCAGGCAGGTTTCTACCAACACCCCCAGGTCCTTTTCCTCCACACAGCTTTACAGCCACCCCGCTCCCAGCCTGTAGCGCTGCCTGGGGTTGTTTTTTCTTCAAAATAATGATGTTTTCATAATTTCATAAAAATTGGTCCTTTGCTTCAGAAAGTGTCTAATAATATTGAAATTGTTTTAATAGATTTTCAGTATTTAAAACAAATTGATAATCTTATAAAAATATTGAACAGTTTGAATAATAATTGTTCTATTAAGAAAAGTCTACTCAGGTGACAATCAACTAACCAAGAATCTATATTACCAAACAGCTCAAGTTTTCCTAGAGCTGTCAGTGCCCTGAATGAAAATCCACTTTGTAAGGTTTTGGCTGCATGTGCTCCAAGCAAACTCTTTGATATGATTCATCTCTGCAGCCAGTTCTGTTCACCTTGTTCAGATACTGTGCGGCACTAAAAGATTGTCACTAGGGCTTCTGGTTCTTCTTCTCTTCTGGACCAGGTCAATTTTGCTGTTTTCTGAAAAAGTCAGTAAGTCTTAGTGTCTTTTTCATTTGCAGACTTGAAAGTATTTTGTGAAGAGCATGATCCTCATTCCGTTTTCCACTTGGGCAAAGAAAGACAGAGTAAATGACGTACTTAAGAATAAAAATTGAACTATTGGTGTAGAACTTCTTCTCCTACATCCTCCTTCATGTCTGCTAATATCTGTGGCATGGAGTTAAGGACAGTCTGAATAAATTTCAGAGGAGCAGTAGTGGTCTTTCCTATTCTGCATCCTTCCATAGTGTTCTGAAGGAAAAGTCTTCAGGAATGGCCCCTGAGGTCTGCATAATATCATTCATGTCATCCACAAATATTGGTTGTTTGGCCCAAGTCAATTTGGAAAGAGAGAACACTGAAAACAAATCTGTATCTGTTACAGTTTTTCACTAACTCAAGATTATCACATCAGGAGGCTAAGGTATCCCTTGTGAATACTGTTGTGAAGAAGAATGTTAGGAAGACCCACACAAATAGTCAGCCAGACCAACAAGACAGTATCCTGTATCTAAACCTTTTTGAAGGTAAAAGAAACAAACTCACCAAAAAGAATCCCTCAGAATAAAGTAATAACTAAGCTGTACTTTGACTGTTGCTTTAATGCTTTTAAGCACAGAGAACAGTTAGCTTTAAATATTAATAGTGTACCTGACACTTCTCTTGTTTACTATGCGGTTCCATTGTTTGCATATATCAATCATTTGTCTTGGGGTAACTATAACTTTGATTTATACAATGACAAGAGAACAAAATGGCTTACTTAATTGCTGCCGTCTTCTCATTATTTTTCATTACCAAGAGAATTTTCCTTGACTGGAGCTCAACCTATATATTAGTGAAGAGTAGGATTAATTTTCCAAGCTCTGCTAGGGATTTTGTCTCTCTCTTTTTATTTAAAATTCTCTTCTATAATTTTAAATGCAGACATTTGTACCTAGATGGCAGTCTTAGTCACATGGTTTAGATTTACGTAGTCCTTCAAGGAACAATGAGTTGAACTCAATAATCCTTATGGTTCTCTTCCAACTGAAGATATTCTTTGATTCTATGGTATATGATAAAACAATCTTAAAGCTACTAAATACCACACTCAGAAGTTAGACATCCCAGTTCCAGGTTGGCCTTTGTAGCTCTTCTGCACATATGTATCTAATGAGCGTTGCTAACTATAACATATTCTTTACACCATAAGACTCTCGATATAGCTGTCTAAGGCAGAGAATGCTGATTACTAAGCAGCTATTTATATATTTAGTCTGGTGGGTTTTGCTGGGTCTTTTGTTTGCTTGTTTGTTTTTTTTTCTTTAGCCTCATGCATCACCTATTGAACACTATTCAGACTATGTTCTAAAATGTAGAATTATTCATTTGGGTTTTTTTGACTGTGTTATGAGTTCAACACAATCAATGATTAGATTTTTTTAAAGCATTCTTCTGAGGAACAGATATGGCTGTAGGCATAAGCAGTCTAAAAGGCTACTCAGGATGCTAAGGAATGTGCTGGGTGTTTTTCCAGTCCTCTTTTTTACTCTCTCCTCCCCACTCACAATTTCTGAGCTATCCATGTATCTGCGGGAACTCCCTTTATGCAAGTTCTTACTCTAAAATGACTGTAAGTTTATTTGTTAATTGCCTTTCATGTAGGAGTAAAAGAACCTGAATCTTCTTACAAAGTCAAGGTATAGTTTTAAGGTTTGGAGCATGAGGAGAGAAAAATATGTTTAGGAAAATAAGAAAAGTGAAGAGATTGGACTGGTTAAAGATGTTTGATAATTCCATGTGAAATCTTTTAGAGGGAGTAAGTAGACAGATTTGCTCACTTTAAATTCTGCATTAAGTTTAAATTTAGGAATTTTATTGTTTAATCTGCTTGTTAAAGGGATTACATGACTAACCCCATACTACAGATGGAGACTAGAGGAACAGAAATCTTAAATTTAAAAACATTGCCAATGAAGTCTCTTATCCATGACATAGGACATCCCCCCTCCCCGCCCCCCACCCCCAAACTTTTATATCTGTATAAAACCAGCTTATCTGTTTGGCTTTGCAATTTGTTTATATCAGATTCCATATGTTTCAGATTTTAAATATTGGACACTTACATTAAGGAAGAACTGGAAAATGTGACAGGAATAAAATCCAAGCTCAATGAGAGATGTCAAACCTTAATTTTTTTGTAAGGATGTCATTAACATGATTAACAGCAATATCATTACAGTATATACTGAGTAGTTCCTCACACACTCTATCTGGTTTAGTCTTCATGAATACATTAACTAGATGTTTTGGAAATTTTTGGTCACTTGGGGTAGGGACTAGATGCTTCTGAAAATCTAACCTAGTCCCAGATTAGCTTTGATGTTCCAAGAGAAACAAATCCTTAAATGTGGGCATATGTGAAGAATGCTCTGCTTTATGAGGGAAGCAGACATTTTTATGGAGATACTACTGATAATCAACTGTGCTAAATTTGAACTAAATGCAAGCTGTAGTTTTTAAGACACAAGCTTCTGAAAAGCAATGCAACGTAGATCTCACCATTCAGTCGTATCACAGAACAAGTTCTGTCACCTTATAATGTGATATAGATGAAGCCTGATTGACTAGAAACATGTAATTCAATTGAACAGTTCTGCTGACACAAAAGCAGTCTTCAGGTGATCTATGAATGGAAGTAAAGCACCTAACCTGAATTACAATCTTGGTATTCAGCTTGGAACAGGTTTGAAATATACATCACTATCTTTATTCTGGGGTGAGGAGAGGAGGGGAAGTGAGAGAAGTGAAGAAAACAGAGGATAAAATCTGCCAATTGTAAACACCCTCGAAAAAATAGTTTCATCTCTGATTTTTAAAACATTGTCTATAATATTAATTTTGTTCTTTGTAGAATTCTGAAATTTGAGATCTTTGGACATAATTTTATGTTTCCCCAAAGCAAAACATTGTGGAACTTCTGACTGTATTGTAACACGTATCATGATTAACTAGCAAGTCTTTTCCACATAAAAAGTGACTAATTTACTTTTTCCTTACCAACTCTAATTTAAGAGTGCTGATCCAATAAACTAATGCTTTCCTGAAGGAAAAAAAAAAAAAGAGGCAACTGTTCCTATGCAGAGAGACTATAAGTATGTAGAAAAAACAGTCCCAATGAAAACAGATTTTCCTTTAATATAACTTGGATGGAACATATGTATACTCATGTGGCTGGTGCTGAGGAGCAGGTGAAGGCTATAGGTTGCAGCTTGCTTCGCCTCTGTGTTTGCATATATGCTCCCTGCGCAGGGTTCAAGGCTTCTGAGTCCATTAGATCCCATCTCACCCACGTGCACAGATTTCCCAGCAGATGAGAGCCTCTGAAAGTGTCCATGCAGGTGGCTTTGTGTCTTGCTGAAGTATAAATCAGACCACATCCAGCACATTCACAAGAACCCAAGAAGTCAGAGTGGGTCTTGGGTGAAAAAATGCAGTGTTAGGCTTAGAGAATTGATGCATTATGGACATTGTGTAACCCCTTCTGGAACTTTCACTGAACACAGCAATTATTTAGTCCTGAATTATTCAATCATACACAACTATCACTAAATATTTGATGGGTTCAACCATCGATGCAGCTCACCAAGTTCTTCTCATCTATTATGAATACTGCATGAGAACATGAACAGATAATAACAGTCATTATGAATAGGCAAGAAACCACAAGCTGGGGTAGCCCTGTTTGCTTACAGGGAAGCTGTCAGGTACATGCTCCTCACAGGAGTGTTCTGTGAGAAAGTTCAGACTTAAAAGAGAAACAAGTTAGGACTGTTGCTACAAGCAATTGTGCAAAACAAAGTTGCACTAATTCCCTTTCTAAGACACAGTTCCTCCTCAGTTTCTTTTGACACCGAGGGCATGGATTTTCTACTACTATACATGATATCAAGTAATTACTTCTCCTATAATAAAGATGGTGAGCTAATAAATGAGCGGCAATTAGCAGTGTTGAAGTTTAGCCTAATTCCTACCTGTTCTCTGACTACATTTTATAAATAGAGCGAATCAATGAGCTCTGCTTACTGTTTCATCTACAACAGTTCATATTTGTATGGCAGTTTGTGACAATGAGCAAGTGAGGGCACAATGTTGGAAACTACTACTGTTTTATCATTAATGTATGTTGCATCATGAATTTCATACCAACTTTCTTTCTTATCTCCACATGAAATCCAACAGGTTGTATTAAATTGCTAAGACAGAACATATTGCATAGAATGTTTGAAACTAGAATGAAGCAAACTGTACCATAGGAGTAAAAGGAAATCTGCAGTTAGAGATTCAGAGCCTGCTGTCACTGTGAAACAAATCACATGGCTTCATGAGATGAAAAGAGTTCAACTGATGCTGGAACACCAATGAGAAAATGAGAAAAAGCAAGCAACCAGCAAGAAAAATTACAGATCCCAGGGGGTAAACCAGCATGAGACAAAAAAGAAGAAAATACTGCATTCAAATGTTTAAAAATTATTTTATTGGAAACTATCAACAACAGACCAGCAAGATCTGATCATCAACTACATAAGTAGGCAGTTTTTAAACCACTGGCTTCATAGTGAGTATGATAAGGCTCATATAACTTTACCAATACTCTTCACATTAAAAAAAAAAAAAACAAAACACAAAAAAAAAACCACAAAAAAACCCCACAAACAAATATAAGGAGAGCATAATAATAAAAAAAGGAAGTTCTTGAAGTGCTGATATGTACTGAATATACTATAAAGAAGTTGTTACAGAAATCACAGAACTATGGAGTGTCTGAGACTGGACAGCACCCATGGAGGTCTTTCAGTCCCACACCTGCTCAGAGCAGTGTGAGGAATAGCATGCTATTCAGGGCTGCATCCAGGTGGGTTTGAGTATCTCCAAAGATGGAGATTCCACAGCCTTTCCGGGCAGCAAATGCTAGGGTTGGACAAGCCTTACATTAAAAAAGTCTTTTGTCCTTCCCTTCCCT
>VWZZ01007640.1:3264-51556 GCA_013399095.1 Psophia crepitans | reverse complement strand
CTCCCCTCCCCCAGCTTTGTCACCCTTTTCTAATGTGAGATGCTCCACTTTCTCAGTCATCTTTGTAGTCCTTCTCTGGTCTCATTTCAGTATGCAAATGCTTCTCCTGTACTGGGGAGCACAGAACCAGACCCAGCACTCCAGATGTGTCTCACCAATGCTGAATAGAGGGGAAAGATCATATCCCTTGACCTACTGGCAATGTTTTGTCTGATGAAGCCCAAGATGATGTTGGTTTTCTTTACCACAAGGGCACATTGTTGGCTCTTGTTCAACTTGGTGTTCACTAGGACCCCCAGGGCCTTTTCCGCAAAGCTGCTTTCCAGCTAGTCATTGCACTGATTGTGCTATTCCTCCTCAGGTGCAAGACCCTTGCACTTCCATCTGCTGACTGTTCTAAGGTTCCCGTCAGCCCATTTCTACAGTTTGTTGAGGTCTTTCTGAATAATAGGACACTGTCCTGGCTCTGGCCAGACCGGGGTTAATGCTCAGGCCCGGGCCAGGTGAGCCGGGCCGGGCCGGCCGCTATTCCACACCACGTGACGTCACGCCCCTATAAAGGGACTGGCCTGGGAGGGGCCCGGGGCTGCTCCGGGACGGTCTCGCCGCGGGCTGCGCCTCTGGTCCGTCTGGTCTGTCGGGTCGTCGGTCGGTAAAGTACTGCGTTTGTTACCGCGGTTGTTTACATCCCGGGATAATTATTGCAGCCCTATTGTCATTTCCCCTCTCCCTTTGTCGGCCCATTAAACGGTCGTTATCTCAACTCGAAGCCATTTGCCCTTTTGTTGCCTCATTCTGCCCCGTGTTTTGCTGCCGGGGCGGTGAGCGAGCGGCTGCGTGGGGCTCGGCTGGGGCTGGGGCCGAACCACGACAGACACCCATCTGTTGTATCAGCCTCTCCTCCCTGCTTGCATCATTTGCAAATTTGCTGAGGATGTGCTTTGTTCATCATTCAGTTAATTCATGATGATGTCAAACAGTATTGGATTCAATATCTACCACGAGGGAAATGCAAAATGACTGGCATTCAGCCACCTTTGTGCTGCTGATCAAAACCCTTTGAGCCTTACCATTAGCCAATTTTTAATTCAACTCATTGTCCATTTATCTGGCCTGCATTTCATCAGTTCTTGTAAGAGAGACACCACCTGGCTACTAGGCATTGGCCAACACTCTCTGAGACATGTACTCATGCTTGATGAGCTCCTGGTCTCCCCTGGCCGTATCCACAGTGCCCAGATGGAAGAGCAGCTGAGGGCAGTAGTAGACTGCTACCAGCCTCAATAAGAAAAGCCTACCCCTGTTATCCAGGAGCCAAGCCCCTGGCAAGCAGCAAATCTTGCCAGGTGGCAGGTTAAGTTGGCAGAGGTACCTCTGTCCTATCAGCAGGGAGTTTCCCACCACAGTCCTTACCTCATCCTGCCCACACTGCCTTAGGACTTGGGCACAGCCAGCTTAGAGTCTGCACTGGACAGAGCAACCTGTCTTTGCCTGCTGCCAGAGCTCAGAACCTACTCCATAGATCAGAGCTGCAAGCAGAGCAGGAAATGTCCTCCTGGTGTTGGAGCTTACAAGCACTGAGGCTTCTCCAGGCTCAATGTCTGCATGCCCAGACTGACAAGCTAAAACTCTGCCTGCATCTGCTTGGTGCAGTGGGGCTGCAGATTCCTGTAGCTGTAGGGTCTTGGAGAGCATCTTGTCCATCTCCTTGTCAGCATCCCTGCTGTTGTACTGTCTGCTCACCCCTTCCCACAGCTCCATTACTTGATGGCACAGAGCCTTCACCACCACATACCTCTTGCAAGTGCCCCTGGTCTCAGCAAGAAGTCCCAAACTTTGCCACAACTCTTTTCTGCAGAGGTAACTTCTCCTGCAGGAGCTTAGGTCTCTGATATTCCAGAAACAAGGACAGTATTTCCTTAGCCTGTATGTGGGATCATGGATTTGAAAATAAATAGAGCAAAAGAAGCCTTCCTGCAGTAAAATCTGTGGAAAATATTAACTCTTGAAATAATGCAATTCTTTTCCTGTGGCTTTTTTCCACAGGTGCTTGGGAAAGGAGGGATGATCTGACTGCATAAGGTGGCCTCACATGGAGGCACAGAACTTACTTTTATTTTTTTAATGTCATACATGAACCTGCTCAGCACTGTCTTCCAAGTCAATATGGGAGTGAAATACTTACAACTCCAAGGGTATCCTTCCTGTCACATTAGGGCTCTCTCTATCAGAGCTCCAATCTGCAATGCCACAAAACCCTGTATCTGGTGCTGCAGGAAAGCAGAGAAATAAACTGCCGATAAAGAATGAAGCCCAGCAGAGGTTGAGATTAATTTTCGGGAGTTTTGTTGTTGTTTGGTTTCTTGGTCTGGGGTTCTTTTTTTAAGTAGGTGCAGAGTGAAGGAACCTGACAATCTGAAATTCAAAAATTCTATTGATTTTTTAAAGGGCTTGAATCAAACCAATCATTTTGGATACATGCAGTCAGAAGGTTCATCATGTGGAACTGGAGAGCGATCAAGAAGTCAGAAAAATCATATTTTAGTTTAAGCCCATGGTGGTTAATTAGACTGATATGTTTTTCATCTTACCTAAGTTGCATGTGAGTAAATATCTAATCCTATCTTTCTAGCCTTGTTAAACTCAATACTATAAAATAGAATGGTAATTACACTTTCCAAAGTATATCTAGAAGCCACAGATTCATACGGATTTATTTCCTGTTCTTAGCAACAAAATGAGACATTGGGCTTTAAATCCCAGCAGGGCTGCCATGTAGTGTAAGGAGGGAAATGTAGTCTGAGAGCAGTGTGCTAATAAGATGCCACTTTCCTGACTCTCTTTCCAGTCTTCTTTACAGAAGGGGTTATTCTCAGAAGCTCTCTGAATAATGAGAAATGAATAACCTAAAGAACAAAAATACGTTAAGCCTGTGAAACAGATTAGAATGCTGCTCTTCTGCAGTACTCCTCTGCCTTAGTAGACATATTAATGGTGCTCTAAGGACAAAGATGCCATCTTTTTTTGTTGTCTGAGAGGTTTGTTTTTTTCCCAAAAAAAAGCCCTAAGGTGATGCTGTTAACAAAAACAGGGCCTTTGACACCACTTCTTCACTCTCTTCTATTTGACTTCATTCTTTTGTGTTTGGAGCTTCAGCCTGTAACTCCTTTCCCCACATTGCCTCTTTAACCCTTGTGTAATGCTGCTGCTAAACTCCATTGTTGCCGTTGCACAAGGTTCCCGTTTGGGAGTGAAAAATGTCATTCGCTGACAGTGCAGAAGGTGATGTCACCTCTGAAGTATGTTGGCTTTGATAACTTGCTCATGAAGTAAATGAACAGAATCTAAGGAACATAATGGAGGACTTTGCTTTCTTTCTTGCTTTATTCAAGACTAGTATATTATATTTTAGGATTATCTTTCCCCCTGTCTTTGACATCAACATCCTCCTATTTAAAATGGACTGACAGACACAGTTAATCTAAATCAAAAAGGATGGGCAAGTTTGAGCCTAACAGTTTGTGTAAATGATTCTGCAGCTTTGTAAACATTAATGGTACTAAGCCAGAGAAAGCAGATGCAGATGAAGCAAATTAAGTCAAGCAGTCACAGAATTAGAATGGTCCAGGTTGGAGGGGACCTCAAAGATCATCTAGTTCCAGCCCCCCTGCCATGGGCAGGGACACCCTCCACTAGACCAGGTTGCCTAAAATCTCATCCAGCCTAACCTCGAACAGTTCCAGGGAGAGCACCTCCACAGCTTCTCTGGGCAACCTGTTCCAGTGCCTCACCACCCTCACAGTAAAGAATTTCCTCCTAACATCTAATCTAAATCGCACCTGTTTTAGTTTAAACCCATTCCCTCTTGTCCTATCACTATACTCCCTAGAACAGCCTCTCTCCAGCATTTCTGTAGGCCCCCTTCAGGTACTGGAAGGCCACAATTAGGTGTCTCCAGAGCCTTCTCTTCTCCAGGCTGAACTCCAGCTCTCTTAGCCTGTCCTCATAGGAGAGGTGCTTCAACCTTCTGAATAATTTATAAAAGAGAACTATCTGACCACCTCTGTTGCAGATTATTCTTTCTGATTGTAATGATTATATTAAGAAGACAAGACTTACAGGCTCATTGACTACAGAGTTAGATGGAGCCCCTAAAACTCCTCCAATTAGGGCTGTAATGAGGATAAAATATACAGATGGGCAAGGGGTAGATGGTCATCTAGAGATCTAGTAGGGGATTATATCCTAGGGATTACTTCTTCTCTGTGAAGTATTTCCAATTAGTTTTCCTAGCTAACATCACCAAAAAATAGTGTTTTCCCTACTCACACTGGGAAATGGTCCAGAATTAATCTTCAGTGATTCAGAATTTTAGTTTTGTATCTGAGCCAAGCTATCACATCTTAATGTTTTACATTACTATGCCCAGAAGTTACCTGATGTGTAATGAAATTGCGGAACTGATGAATTGTTTGGTGAGCTAAAAAATGTAGCAGTAGCTTACACCAGTCTACAAAATCAAAGGATTGGATACATGAAAACAGGATAAATTCTAAAAAAACCACATTCCTGCAATAATTTATTAATAATTAGAACCATCTGTCAGAAAATGAAAGAAAGTGAACAGAAATAAATCTTCTGACAATATTTTTATTTTCCCTATTTATATTTTTCCATTAGAAGTACTAGTTAACATTTAGTCAGTTTTCACATTGCAAGTTAAACTGATTGTGGATTTGCATCCTTGCTTGTTGATTGTTTGTTTCATATAGCAAGTTTTGTGTGGGTCTATGGAGCATAAACTCAATCTCAATGGAACTGTATTTCGTTTAAAAATTATTTTACTCATCATTGATTGTTTTCTAGTTTATGGAGGTTAGAAACTGCATTCATGCAAAGATATGTCAATCTACGCGTTAAAAACAATACAAAGAATTACTTCCAGCAATTATATGGGGGCAGATATTTTCATTATTAATATTCCTATTAAGTAAGACTATACATTGCCTACTACCTCACTAAATAAATAAATAAAAATATTAATGAGGATGAATTATTTAAAGCTATTTCTAATGTAAAAGGTAAAAAATCAGTGTCAGTTTAACATTCGATACTGTCACCAGAACAGGAACGTTTTCAACATCTTTTCTATATACCTCAACACTTTTTGTGTGTAGGGCAAATTCTTTGCGAGCATTCATAGAAACTAAAGCATTACTTTGCAACGGTTTAAACTTCTTGTGGGAATGCCATGTGGAAAAGCCAGAAATGTACGCCAGGGGACAAATATTAATCTCAAAAAGCTCAAAATAAAATCATGGCATAGTTCCTCAATGAACATTTTGTGCTTCTGAGTAGTTCCTCCAGATTGGCAGACAAATACTGAGAAGAATGTTATACAAATTTTATACACCTTCCAGTGTTATCAGAAAAGTACTAACCTCATAAGATGTATTTCATAAAACAGTATACCACAGGTATGAACTTTATATTAATAGATAAAATATGGGTGGTTACAAAGCCATCAAGCATTTTTTCCCCTCATATACTCATCTTATCAGGTTTAAAATGTTAGGTCTCCCGACTTTCTTTTCCTTTCCATACTTTTTAGCCTTTCCCCTTGGGTATTAATTCATCACCATAACTCAATTTAGGTGTGTGCCATTTGGAAATTGATGCGAGTAACTAACAGAGACAAAAAGAGTACAGAAAAGAAGTGCACTATAACAAATCATCTGCAGTGAGGCATTCTGCATTACATTTCCAATTAAAAGCTCTCTAGATGATAGTGATGACCGACTACATCACAAAGAAAAGAAATCTGTTCACAAGGGTGAACTGAAAACTGGTTGAAGGGCTAGGCCCAGAGAGCTCTGGTCAGTGGAGCAAAGTGTAGTTGGAGGTGAGTAAGTAGTGGTATATCTCAGACGTCAATACTAGGTCTAATATTTTTAACATCTTTGTTAATGACTTGCGTAACAAGGAGTGGCTGATACACCCTGACAAACCAGAGAAACAGGCTGTCAGGGACTGCATGATGTTCAGCAAGGGGAAGTGCAAAGACGTGCACATTGGAAGGAATAACCCCATGCACCAGTGCATGTTGTGGAGGCCCTGGGAGTCCTGGGAGACCCCATGTTGAACATGAGCTGGAAAGCCAGTAGCATTCTTGGCTGTGTCAGACAAACTACTGTCAGCAGGTCAAGGGAAATGATCCTTTTCCTTTATTGAGTAGTGGTGAGAGTGCGGGACTACTGGACCATTGTGTCCTGTTCTTCACTCCCTGGGAGTGAGATATGGAGCTACTGGAAAGACACCAGCAAAGGGCCACTAAGATGATTAAGGGATTGGAGCATCTCATACATGAGGAAAAATTGAGGAACTATCTATTCCCAGAGAAGAGACAGTTCAGAGGAAATCTCATCAATGTGTACAAGTATCTGAGAACGGGTGCAAGGAAGACAGAGTCAGGCTGTTTTCAGTTGTAGTCAGCGACAGGACAATAGTCAATGGGCACAGATTGAAGCATAGGAGCGTCCATATGACCATAAGGAAATGCATTTTTTAAAGTGAGGGTAACTGACCGCTGGCACAGGTTGCCCAGAGAAGTTATGGAGTCTCCACCTGCATATTCAAAAGTCATCTGAACACAGTCCTGGGCAAGCGGCTCTAGGTAACAATGCCTGAGCAGGAGAGTTGGACAAGATAACCTCCAGAAGTCACTTCCAATCTCAATCAGTCCATGATTCTGATGTTTGCAGTCTTATTTCAGATCTGATTTTTTTAAGGAAAGGACAAAGTATCACTCATACAGAACTTCTTACCCTTTCCAGTGTGCTTCAGTAGAGCATCTTTTTTACCACTGAAGGCTTTAGAACTATTTTTTCATTATTTTCCACTAAACCTACACAGATTCTCCCATGCCGGTGCTGGAGTCAGTTAGTAGCAGTTAAAATACCCAGTCAGTGGAAAAATGCCTTGAAATGTTGAAACTACACTGTTAATAGTTTACCTGCTCGTAAAGAAAAGCCCTGCAAACTTTCATTGTGTTTTATTGTCTGTTTTAACACTCTGAAACTGGTCTATCATTCTCTGCTATAATTTTCTTTTCTTTCTTTTTGTAAGATGATTGAAATGTACTTATGGTGAATTAAGGAGCAGGGAAAATCTTGAAGACAATTTGAGATGTGTAGAGGATGCAAACAGTGAATTCATTAAGTTCCATATTGGCAGTTTTTCCATTCCTGTTTCAAACTTTGACAGAAAGCATTTATATTTTCTGTTACCATTGTATACCTTTTCTTGAGAATAAGTCACCATGACTTTTACTACTTCTATATAGCTTTCTAACTTCAGCCTTTTAGTATTTTATACTTTGATTGGCAAACATTTAAATTCCATGCTTTATTTGCCCAGACAGCTTGTAAACAGGAAAAGAGTACAGGGACCAAACACTCCCAGGCAAACTATCGATCTAAAGGTCAAAGTGAAAGAGCACTTCAGTGTTATGGTTTGAATACATGAGTTACTCAAATTATGACATCCCAGTACCACGTGAAAGAGTATAGATCAAAAAGAAATGGCCGAGCATTAATTTGTTCTTATAGTCTAGATGGTGGTGATATGAAGAACTAGAGCAGAGTCTAATGGGTTTTTTTCTGTAGCTTCTGAGGAACAGTTTACCAGCAAGTTAAGTGTAATATTAAGTGATATCAATAGCTGTTTTTGTCACTATTATCCTTGTTCCCCAACTCTNCCGTTTGTCATGTCTTGTCTAAAATTACACTGTAAGATTCTCGGAGAAAGGGTGCGTTCTTCTTCTGTTTTCACAATTCATCACATCATGGGGCCCTGATACAGATTATGGCCTCTGGATGTTGTCAGAGCACAAGCAGCTACTAAATGAAAGCACAAAGATATTTATCATAACTAGATCAGGTCAAAGGTGATGAACCCTAGCGCAGTCTCATGCATGGTAACTTGCTTTCCTCTCAAAGAGAGGGTATGTATCTGCGATGCATTTGAAAAGCTAAAGAAGACAAAATCTTATAGCTAGGGTTAATAGTAGGGCTGACTTCTGTTCTGTGGACTCCAGAGGCACAGTGTTACACTTAGATGCTGAGAAGACCCTAGTCCAAGAAAGTCAAATCAGTCGAATGGGAACTATTATAACATTAAATACATGTTTGTATATAGAAAGATGACAGTAACTTAAATCTTGCACTTTCAAGCAATTAAACTGGCCTTTCTTTTCAGCTTCTTCTACCTCATTATCTGTTTTCATAAAGATAATTAGTACATAATTTCCTTCTTAGTCCTCTGCATTCAGAGAATGTGGTTACTGGATACCTCATCAGCTTAACTCATCTCATATACAAAAAGTCTCCTTTAGACAAATCTAATGCTCTAGTCAGAGATAGTTCTTCAGATTTCAAAAGCTACAGTCCCTCCCACTCCTAGTAGTTTTGTTCTCTTGCAACTGTATATTATGCTTTTAGTTTTTTCAGTGTATGTCTACTTTAAAATGATGGGAGGGTGACCGACTGCTCTGTGACAGATCGTTAACCTGAGTGACAAGTTTTGTGCTAACTCGTTTTCCTATCACAACATCATTCTCCCTTTATCGGTGACTGCCTATGTGTTGTAAGTGGTAGGATTCTTGTTGGTTATGCAGTTTTCACTGAGGTGTAATGCAGCTACCCACACCGTTACAAGGTTAGGAAGGTAAATAGAAACCTAACTGTGAGGTGAAATGGTTGAAACCTATATTTGATGAAAAAATCCTAATGTAATATTAACAAAGTTACTTCTAAGATTCACTTTGTCTTATGTTTATCTCCTCAATCTTTCATTCTCTGCCTAAGAGAGAAAAGGGAATGTGTAACAGCAGTCTCCCCAAAATATGTGTATACAGAGAATGACATCTCAAATTATCTGGCCACCAAAAAAACAATATCCACTGAAATTATACCTTGATCATTAGCTTTAGTCAAACAGTAAAGGCAAAAATCTTTTGTTTATGCATGCTAGAATATTACAGCAACATGTGAAATTCTGCTGCACATCTTAAGGCATCCTTTCATCAATTTAATTTGAACAGAAGTTAGTTTATTCAGAAGATAGTGAGGTAATAATCCTGAACACATCACAAAGAAATGTATAGGTCCATGTCCTGTTCTGAATAAACAAATCACTTAAATCATTGTTCCTGAAGCTTTCCTATCAAACATTATCTTTTTAATTACCCTGATTTTCTTGCCTCTCTAAAATATGCAGAATTCAAGCAGGTACTAATCTAAATACTGGGGGTTTTATAGCCTTCTGTAAGTACACTACCGACTGTTTAATTCAGTAAAAAGCTCACAGACTCCTAAAGGAATTTCACTGAAAAAAACTTAAAGAGTCAGGACTTTAATTAAAGAGTTAGGTGAGGACTTCATCTAACTAGAGGATTTTGTTTGTTTATTTGTTTCGTTGTTGTTGTTGTTGTTGCTTTATTAGTTTTTTTTTAATGTTTTAATCTCAGGTTTTTATTTAGTTTTACTTTTATAACTTGCTAACTCCTCAGAGCTATTTTCTTCTTAAGAAAATTGATTGGTTAAGTATATATTTTAAGAATATATGTTTACTTTTACTCCTCCATTTTATTCTGCTGGCACCTACTCTGAAAGTACATGTATCATTCAAAAAATACAGAAAACTTTTAACTGGAAAAATGAGCAAATTATACATATATTAGAACAGAGTATATCTAGTGCTTCAAATCAATTACAGAAGTAAAATCAACCAGTTACACTTTTTCATTAGCAGTTACATTGCAGATAAACAAACTATATGATACTGGCCCTGGCAGGATTAGATATGCAATTTAATTTATAAGGAAAGATTTGAGGAGGTGGGGGGTGGGTGTGTGTGGAGTCTGTTTTAGTGTGGGTTTTTTCTTTGTTTTTAAGCACATATGACTGGACAACAAAAATATCCCTTCTGAGAGTTTCATTTAGTATTAATTCTTCTTACTATCTATGTCTATTGATTCTGCATGTTGAAAGTGCAGATTCGTGTAATTATCACCTCAGGATTATCTTAGAAACTGTTGGCCAATCGAAGGTTCCTAAATTGCTGCTTATTTACATAATAATTCCTGTATGCTTATATACCTGATATTAAAATTCCGAGGGTTAAAAAAAAAATTCGGGGAATTTCTAGAGCTGCTGTACTTTGGTTATCTCCAACCTCATCATTCACGATAAACTATTTCACTATCTGACGTGCCTCAGAGCCTGGTCTGGGTAGCACCTATAGCACAATTGACCTACTTGAAAACACAACTGAGAAAGCATTGAAGGAAACTTTTAACTTTCAGAAAGACTTCTGTCTGCAAGGCTATAAATCCCTCAGTTTCCCACCAGCATGCTATAATCACCATTTTTACATCACTACGGCACAGGCATTCATGAGCACCAGTTAGATGAAACCATTTTCTTTTCAATGAATTTTTAATGAACTGCTTTCTAGTCACCGAATCAGTAAGACCAAGAGACAAAGGGGCTATTCCCTAATTGAATGAAACTTGATTTTTTGTTGGAGTGAAATCTGAAACACGAATACCTCTTTAAATGTTATGTGCCTACCATTATGCATGTGGTTGTCCACATCTTTAATTCTAACTTCCTGGGGGTGCTTTACAGTCCTTACATGTATGGGACACACAGGAAGGACTTACATGCCATTTTTAGATAAGTCTTGATTTTCTTAAACTCATCCTGAATAAAATGTACTTTAGCTCTCAGTTCATAATAATTCTCTACTAGCAAAAGCAAAACTAGCAAAAGAAACACTAAAAAAAAAAACAGCAAACAAGTAAAGAAGTCCTTCAGAGAAATATGGTTAAGGCACACTAGATATCAAATCTAGCCACATTAGGCTTCTTAGCCCAAGCAAACATTGCTGGCTAGATCAGTGCACAGCCTCTGGCTTAAACTGAGCACAGAATTTGCACTGATGATACCAGAATCACAGCTTGTGACAATGATAAAACACCAACCATGGATCTTGTATGGAGCAGAGATTAAATCGTGATGGCTAAGGACAAGAATTGCCAGTAGGAAAGATGCATACTAGTGCCTGAACCACTTTGCTTTCTATTCATAGTGTACATTCTGTTTTATACAGCACAAGCAGTACTGGAGCACTGGGCCTTTAATATCTCTCAGACGTCTTTGTCCTCCAGGGCCAATAATGACAGGTTTTATGGGGCCATTAGGAGCACTGGATGTTGATCCATTTCAGAGGGTCTATTTAAGAGCCATTGTGCCTTCTCATCCTTAACCTTCTAGCCCTCAGATTTCCAAATCAGCTGACTGTCTTCTTTTCCATCCTTTGCAATAACTTCTGTTACACCATACAGGACAATATCTTTCATGGAACAGCTAAAAATAATGTCTCAGGGTGGCTATCACTGAACAAATATGAGAAACACTCACAAGCATGACTAGTGCCATGGAAACAGCCTGGCTACTGACCACTATTCCAGAAACCGTAGGTCTGATGACATCTTTCCCCCCCAATTTCAGCATTCTCTGAGAGCCAACTATTTGTTCTCAGTTGTCTGAAAAATGACATTTGATCTTCACAAGCATGTCCCGTATGAATCCATGGTAAATGACACACTGCTTAAAGCTGAGCTATGATCCAATGTTAAATATTTCTGTGACTTGCTTTCCTTTTTTAAAAATAGAACCTCTCCCAGGCAATTTAGGTCATAACTCAAGAAAAAGCCTGAGGGGGAGGAGTTTAAAAAAGAAGAAAGGAAAAAAAAGACATGTTATCCTCAATTAAGACATTCTCTAAATGGAATCCTTACTGTGACTATTCTTCTTTCAGTGCCTAAATGGTTTACAAAACCCAAGTGAATTGAAACCTTATAATTAAATATATCTAGACTAGCCAAAGGCAAAGAAAAAACATAGAGTTAAACAATCCCTTATGTCTCAACTATTTTACAAGCATAAATGCTGGGTATTAACTGTGTATATATGTGTTAGAAGCTATACAAGGAACTAATATTTAATCAGTCTGTGTATTAAATATTAAAACTGAATCTGATATCACATATTATGCCCTAACCAATACTCCAAGAAGCCCAATGGATACTAGCTTTTCTGACTGAAATGGAGTCTTCATTTAAAGTGTATTCTGATACAGATATCTGAATCAATATAAGATTTGTACGTTTTCTTATTAGACACCATGAGGGTATAAAGAATGTGGGAAGGCTGGAGTTCATGACTTTATATTTCAGATAAACCCATTATAATTTGCTGAGCCTCTGTAGTGGAAAAGGATGATAATGCTGATGATGACAGAAAAATGAATGGGAAGCGAAGCTGAATGAGTTTGGCTAGGGCACTTATTACTGCCTGGTGAAAGGTTAGCATAATATTCAAAACCTTTATTTAAGTGTATAGCAATATTCTTTTTGCTAGAGAATAAATTCCAAGATAAATGGCCAGTGAATCAATAAATGCTCCAATTTGTGGCCTGAGAGTTCATTTATCATGAACCATTTATCTCCTCACATACTCTCCCATAAAAACCAGCTTAATTAAATTTCATGTAGACTCCTTAGGTTGTAGTATTTATCAACACACACTAACAAATCACTGATGGAAAACCATATTTGTAAACTCACTTAAAGATAGTCAGAAAGGAGTCATTTTGTTGTGTCTATACTAACTTTCAGAAATAAACAGAATTAATAATATATTAATAGACTGCAGTATAAACAGCATGTGTTGAGGAATTAAATCAGAAAACACTCAAAACAGCATTTAAGCAGTGAATGTTGCCACAATCATCATAAAAATATTCAGCATTATCTGTACTGCAACCAACTTAGTCTTCACACAAGACTTTATTTAGGAGACCTTGTTTAGGAGATTTAAGAAGTTATTCCATCTAAAACCTAGCAGGATATTTTCAGAAATTATTGCTCTTGTTCTTCACTAAAACATCACCAAATAAAGAAAAACAGAATCTTAACCAGCAAAGAGTATCCTGTCTGGCTGTCTTTTAACACTGTTCGAAATACAGAAGTAAAATGACAAACAAATAGTGCCTGTAGGAAAAATGTTTCAGAGATTGGAAAACAGAAAGCATTGAATTTTCATATCTATCTGTACAGCAGTAGGAAACTGAGATGAAGAACTTCTATATTAGACTTTTTGTGTTCATACTAGCAACTATTAATGAAGTGATTGATAGGCATGATTATAAAAATATTGTGTTTTCTGAAACAAGAGGATGTTTTGTCAGCCTACATTGTCTGTAGCTGGTTTTAATGAAGAAAAAAAGAAGAAAAAAAAAAAGCATTTCATCCTCATGATGGGATAAGACTTGAAAAATGAGTAAAATGACTCAGGAAAGGTGTTTCATTGCCTATCCATTTATGCAGTGATAAATGCACTTAGCAAATATGAAAAACTCAGGGTCAGTTCACTCCTCTTCCTAAAGAGATACGATTGACAACTCCTACCTCTAGAAATGTGCTTTATATAGCAGACGACACGATGTTCTGCGAAGTGTGCTCATCCTCTCTTCTATATGTGCCTCCAGACTGTCCTATATTATATTTTTTGGGTACATCAAATTCTTTCTTCTATTTTTTTTTCTTTTCAAAAAAGCATGTAAATGTTCACTTTTTCCAGTTTGCAAAGAACAAAGTTTTCTGACAAACCTCCCACAACAATAAATACAGTGCAGTTTTTCATCTGAGGTCAGAACGTGTTTTATCTAATCTTTTAGTACTTTTAGGAATATGAAATTGATACAGCTATGTATATCAGTTAACACATTTTTGTGGGTACCAACATTTGGTAACGTTTTAGCTGATGTCGCTCATTTAATCATTGTAAGTTGATTCATTTCCTACAGATGTCATAGAAATGATGGGGTTTACAAAATGATGACTTGAAGAAGATTATAGTGGTCTTACTTTAATTTCGTTTGCATACTAGTATAAAGGAATGAGCTGCAGCACACGAAAGCATCTCAGTACCATACATTTTTCTTCTGAAAGGGCAGCTCTTTTATGAAAACATTCAATTCATTATATTATGCCAAGAAGTAGGACAATGTTTCCTAGGGGGAAAGATTCTCTCCAAAGAAGTGTTAGTTCCTCAGAAAAAGTAAGGGAAATTACTAAGAAGCCTCAGAGGATTCCGTATGTTTTACAGTCTCCTTAGAAACACAAAGGAAACATTCTTCACCATGCTCAGGAGGTAGCTTGAAGGTTGAATATGTAGCTGCATCAGTTAAATAAGCCCAGGTGATACTAATGATGCAAATTTGGAGTCCCTTGGAATGAGAAAGAGTTCCCAACACAGAACTCCTCAGTGCTAGGTGATTCTATTTGCTCTCATGTGGGATAAAAGAATTTCAACTTTGAAGTGATTTCACTGCCACCTTTGAACTCCTGTGTAGTGGTGTCAAACACATTGCTCAGAAACAGTCTTCCAGGGTTTTTTGGACTAAGAGGAAAACAGTTTACAATGCTCACAGCTATTATTCCTTATCAATTGATGGATGGATTGACTGAAGATTTAAATCAGTTCCCCAGATTTAGCCTTGTTTCAGTTCCTTGAAATACTTGCTTACTATGCTTAGGGGGGAAAAAAACCCACAAACAAACAAACAAAAACACCTCACCAAAAAACCTCCAAAGTAGTATTTCAAATAAGAAGGAGTTACTTCTCAAAAAAATCCAGGGTTTTGGGTTTTTTTTTATATAGTGGGATACAAGTTTACCCAGAATCTTGCCCAGATTTGCTGTCTCAGTGGTACAGCCCTGGTTAGTAAGTTGTGACATATTCGATAAGAGAAGTGTGGTTTTCTCATTTAAAATGTATTAAGGCAGCCACTTGGCCTGAGGCTTTGGGAGCACTAAGTGCATGTGCACAGTATAGAACCAAGAAGCAGGTTTTCTTCGCACAAAAGGATTGACGCACTTAGTCAAGTAGTTCTGTCACTTTTGGTGTCTGAGCTATCTCATTGGATATCTCTGCACCACTTTTGTTGTGCCAGGGAGACATACCCACTGCACTGCATTGTTGATAAACTTCTTGACTAGTATTTTAAACAGCCTAATTTCACCTATATAACAAAAATTTCCAATTAAATTTATTGATCTCTTACAGTGATCTGTCACCCTATACTACCAAGAAGAAATAAATCCAGTTTTGAAGTGGAAGTATGAAATCCTAACAGCGGCAGGTATTTCTGGATTTTTTTAAGAATACTTGTATCATGGATTGTAGAGATAACTGGAAACTTCACTATAATCCTCTATTACTATTAAACAGTGTTCTCTGACAACAAGATAATGAAAGTTATTTGTTTTACTTTATGGGTTTCTGATTTCCTTTCATCCATCATAATTTCTGATAGACTGACATCGAGAGATCAAGTATGCATGGTTCTTAGTTCCAGCCTTGGCCAAAAGGCTGGAAAACGTCACAGAAGCCTGCCATTCTCTTCTTTTGTTAATTAAATAGGTTCTGCGTCTAACTTCCTTTGTTGTGACTAGAACACGTCATCACTTTTACTGACAAGCAAGAAATTTCTAATTTTTAAAATTTTTAGAATTAAGATAATACTAAAAGGAGATCAGCTATTCCTGTAAAATAAGAAGAAAGAACAATGTGAGAAAAAGTGTTAACGGGTTTTTTGGAGGAGACCACTAAATAGATGAAAAGAATACTTACAAATGAAATCAGCAAATTTGTGTCATCTAGTTCAGATTACATGCTTTCCTTCTTTTTTTCCGTCTTATTTCAATATCACTTTGACTTTGCTTAGTTTGTAGGTGTAGAATCATGAATCATTAAGTGTGGAAGAGACCTCAAGGATCATCTAGTCCAACCGTCCCACTACCGCCTATTACTCACTAAACCATGTCCTTAAGTACCACATCCAGCCTTTCTTTAAACACCCCCAGGGACAGTGACTGCGCCACCTCCCTGGGCAACCCATTCCAATGCCCGACCACCCTTTCCAAGAAGAAATTTCTCCTCATCTCCAACCTAAACCTCCCCTGGCACAACTTGCAGCCGTTCCTCCTTGTCCTGTCACTAGTTATCTGTGAGAAGAGGCCAACCCCCAGCTCACCACAACTCCGTTTCAGGTAGTTGTAGAGGGCAATAAGGTCTCCCCTGAGCCTCTTCTTCTTCTCGTAGATCACAAGGCAGGGAGTTTTCCATGAATACCAACCTCAGGAGTCCACTTCAAATACACAAACAACAAAAAGCCCAAGCAATCTTTAATCTAGCAGACAAAGGCATAAAACCAAGTTAAACAAGCAGAATCCTGAGCAATGCGAAGTGAATATAAATTGCAAATTTTAACAGTGAGAATAATTAGCCATTAGAATAGCTCACCATGTAAGAAAAGGATCACCACTGCTTGAACTCTCTGAAGGGGTGTTTCTCTGAAAGAGGTCTTACTCAAACAAGAATTGTTAGACTCAGTGAGGGGATTACTTAGGATTTTGATGCACAACATTAGATCAAATGAACATAATCTTTAGCCTTATTGATAATATGAAAATAAACGTCATTTTGATTTAGTACTGGAGCATGATGGAAGCAAGGTCACTTAGATTTGTCTTATCAATGCCTATATGCTTGTACAGGAGGTAGAGTAGTAGATGTAGTGTGTAGCTGCTTATACATCTGACAGATAATGAATTTGACCTACTGTCCTGGTTTCAGCTGAAAGAGAGTTAATTTTCTCTCATAGCAGCCAGTATGGGGCTGTGTTTTGGGTTTGTGCTGGAAGCAGCGTTGATAGTGGCAGAGATGTTTTTGCTGTTGCTGAGCGATGCGTACACAGAGCCAAGGCCTTTGCTGCTTCTCGCACCGCCCCACCAGCGGGATGGCTGGAGGTGCATGGGGATTTGGGAGGGGTCAGACAGGACAGCTGACCCCAACGGACCAAAGGGATGTTCCATACCATATGGTGTCATGCTCGGTTTATAAGGAGCTTGGGGGAAGAGTAAGGGGGGGCAGCTGCATTCGGAGTGATGGCGTTTGTCTTCCCAAGTGACCATTACGCGTGATGGAGCCCTGCTGCCCTGGGGATGGCTGAACCCCTGCCTGCCATGGGCAGTGGGGAATGAATTCCTTGTCTTGCTTTGCTTGTGCACGCAGCTTTTGCTTCACTTATTAAACTCTTGCATCTGAACCCACAAGTTTTCTCACTTTCACTTTTCTGATTCTCTTCCCCTTTCCAATGAGGGGGACGGACCAAGCGTCTGCGTGGTGCCCAGTTGCTGGCTGGGGTCAAACCATGACACAAACGCACTGGGCGTTCTATTCAACGAGTCACAAGATTTCTACCCTGTTAAAAACAATCACTGGAAATGTTGACATTTTTTCTTTACGTTAATGTGCACTCTTTTTTTCCTTTTCCTTTTCCTTTTTTTCTTTTGTTTTGTTTTAAAGTATTTGTGAAAACAATTAATTCTGAAAATTTAATTTCTGATTCCTTTTTCCTTTTCTACTCTTTTGTTTTTGCCACCAATCTGGTACAATGAAATCTATACTGATGGCTATATTTCACTCCCATTAATCCTTTCTGTGTTTTTCATTTGTCATTTTTCCACTCCAGAAACTTTCGAAATTTCCTAGCCTCTGAAAAGCGATGTTCTGAAAACCAGAGAGTGTTACAGATCTGAAGAGGAAGAAATAAGGTTACAAAATGTAGCATTTTAGAAAGAAAAAAAATAATACAGGACATAATTAGATGCCTGTATGTATTGGCAAACGTAAAACAAACAAAATAGAAATGAAAAAATAAAAAGGAGACAAATTTTAACCTGTGAAATTCAAAAATCTTGAAGAATTGAAATCTACCACAAAACTATTTTGCAAAGAATACAGCTATGTGCCTTCTCAGTGGCACAGAATTGAAACATATTGATGTTTCCTATGTAATTATTTTTTTCACCCTTTAATGCCTGTAACATTTTGGTTGTACACATTAGTGTACATGACACCTACATTTGGTGAATGCTGTGTATTCCATTGGACAACAATGGAATTCCTAATGTCTTCAGCAGCAAAGAGAAAGTCAGTTTGCTTGGCTCAGTGGATTCAATCATAACTTGTCCTTCAAAGAAAGAACAAACTCAGGGAGAAGAGAAGTTTTAACATGATAGATATCAGATGAGGAAGATCTTTTGCCTTTGCTTTTATTGGCACAAAAGTCTGCTATTCATTATAGATGCCTTATTTAATAATGTTTTCCTCAAATTGTATTGAGTGAGATGCATTTTATCTATTACACATCCAGCTTATGGTTAGTGGAGAGGCAATTAAAGCATGCTATCAATAACTTTTGGAGAACACCATGCTGGGAAATTAAGATACGCACCTCAGTCTGTGCATAAAGGTTTGCTTACCGTGCTGTTTCCCTACCTGTGTGGAAGAACACGACTGTCAAACTGACTGTACCTAAAACAGTTTTTTCAACAAAGCACACTGAAATGGCCTCAGAGATGTCTCACAAAACGTAGGACACAGCCTCCTATGCCAAGTTCTGGAGTGATAGATGTGAACAAAATAAGCTTTTAACAACATTTGATTTGAGCTCAAAATATCAATAAATGCACCACAAGTCCCCTAATAGACATAAAAATCCGCAGATAAACTACACAATATTGAAAGAAAGAAAGGGTGAAAAAAAAGAGAAGGAAAAAAAAAAGATTACATGAAAACAAAGGCATTTAAGCTACCCTGTTAACTTTTTTTTTTTAAACAAAGACTGGGGGAGAAAAAAAGAAGAGGTGAAGACAAACTTCTTCAAACAACAGAAGAGGAGGCTCTGGAAAAAAATTACTGTCTATTCAGAAGCTGTTCTGAAGCACAACAAAATTGCAAAGAAGATTGGAAACTTAATGAAATGGCATATGTATTTCTATTACTAGTGGTAAACACAAAATATTTTGCAACCTACGTCCTATATTCTAGACAACTCATTGCATAGTTTTTTTACTGTGTATTGCCCCTTACTAGGTATATTACACTATGCTGGATATTTCAGCCTGCAGCTGTGAAGCATTTGCCTGCTTATCCTGGCCTCCTTTAAAAATTTTTTACATAAAAATCATGGATTTAACTTTTTAAAAAATATGGTGTTAGACAGTGGACATGTATCTTTCTTTGAAGCTATAGACAGGAGAAAATGAAAGGAAGTTTAAAAAAAATTAACAATAAACCCTTTAAAATTCTGGATGTAATATCAGCTGGAAACCCTGCAGGCTGGCTTAGAAAACCTCTGAGAAAATACTACACAGATGTGACAGGATGAAGAAAGATAATGAGAAGGGGCAGCAAAAGCAACACATTACGCTGTATCTCTGTTGCCAGGAAAAGTGAAATGTTGGAGAACTTCTTTTGTATCTCATAAATATATTTCCACTATATTTTGTAAAGGAAATCTGAAACACAGTCCTGGACTTGTGAAAGAAGCAAAACCTGCACAGATTTTGTCTGCCTCTGTGTTCCCTCTGATAAGTAATTTATTAATTTGTGTATTTTAAGTTACTTCAGAAAGTATTATTTCATTTAGTAAAGATTTAATGGAAAAGGATTGGTCCAGTAGAGAGGATAAACATGGAACATACAGAGGGGCAGGGTCAGTAATTTTGTCCTCCAACAAGAGCATATTATGCTAGTAGGTAAGAGTATCCAAGATAAGTCACCTGGTTTCTACACTATTTGAAAATGCAAGGAAAATTTTCACTTCATGAACACAAAAGTCTTATTTTTGAAAATTTAAAACATAGTAACTCATAAGGAAAGGAAGTTGAGCTAAAAGCCCTGTTTGCAGTGTTCATTGATGCTTGAAGGTTTTAATTGACCTTTGGTTAACCTTGAGCCTTGCTACCTTGAAGTTTGAATAACTGGGGTTGCTGAACAAGAGGAAACTCAAGACTCAAAAACTGACCTTGAGTGACTGAATTAGCAAAAGTCACTCTTCTTTTCTCTACCACAAAATTAGTGGATATTGTCAGAGTATATTTATTATGACAAATACATTCTGCTTTCAGAACTATAGATTTCCAGATAAGACCTGTGTATCCATTCATATGCACAGAATTAGGAAGGTGAATAAAATGCAATACCTATAGGAGAAAAATTTACATTGGTAACAGAAGTATAAATACCACCACCATCTCCGCTCCACACACCACCCCCGCCCCGCAATTATTTCAAGTTGAAAAAAGCTTACTAAAAGGTATTGAAAACCATAATTGCTATTAATAATGGGAGAAGCAAAGGAAGTGAGCTAACACTGAATTGAGGAACGGTGTGATCTACAGTTTATTTGACTAGAGAAATTTCAAGAGCCTCCTAGTGTTGCTACATACAGGACATTCCGATTATTAATGATCATACTAACCTGGCTTCTCTGGTGGTGACAAATGTCAGACTTTACTCTTGCATTTTCTGGGATTTCTAAATTTTGTTTTCTCTCAGCTTTTGAAAAATAGGAGCAGTATAATATATTGGTGGCTGTGCAAGGCCAAAGGAAATGTCACTCAGAGAACTACTAGACCAATTTTAACTTTTCCTCAGTATATAATAGAGTAACACCATAATATATGTTCTCCTTGTAAGCTGGTTTTAAAAATTTAACTAATTTGAAAGAAATTCTGGATTTCATATTCAATGAGTATACAGACAGACAATGAAAAGCAGTTTAAGTGTTAGGCGTTATAGCCATAGAACATGGAGAGTTCACGTACCTTTCCAGGAAGATTTAATCATACCAAGCAGCGCTAGTTTATCATAGTACCATTTCCACATCTGTTTCTGTGCCAGGGTATGCAATGCGTTTATTTGTACCTACTGCTGTTTTATGTACCCGAACTCTGAAACAGATACCATTGATTGGAGAGTAGGTAAGTACCAGACCAAAGTCCTGTGATTTTGTGTTCAGCACCTCATATCCTGCAGATTCCTACCTGGCTTTCATCCAGAGCGTTTATAACTCTCAGTGTGCCATTTACTTGACCTTTTCTGTGTAATTTCCTCCTGGTTTGCACTTAAACCTCTACTTCTCTCTGGATCCCTTGTCGTATGATCTGGGAGCTATGGGTGGAGATTCATAAATCACGTGCATGCAGACCATCCCATAGTTCTTCTGGACTTTTCCAGAGTTTTTTTCTGAGTGTCAGTCCCATGCATCAGACTACACAATATCTGACTTTCAGATGTGATGTTAGGTGTACTTAAGGATCATTAAGTAAGCTGAAAGTCATCATCTGAAAACAGGGATAGATTTGTAGTATTTTACCAGTTTCGAATGTCTACAGGATTGTTAAGGCTGCAGTAGGCAAATCCATACCCTTTCACCCTGCAAATACTTTGTGATTTTTCACAAACTTGGTCTGCATTTTTGTTGACACATGTGGCTATTGTGAGTGAAATCTTCCCTTAAAGCACTCATTTTCAGAAAAGGAAACAGACAATATTCACAAACCTAAATACACCAGCGAAGGAGGAAACCCATTTTAAGCAGGCAATTGCTGTACAAGAATACTTGTATTCAAAGGTGATGATCACTGAAATTAATAGCAATAGATGCTGTACCCTCCTAAATTATGTTGCTTTTGAGGTGTCTTAGCAAGAACATAACTGCTTAACTTCATGGGGTTTGACACAACACCAACAATGTTTGGCTTTGTAGGTTCTGAACAAATATTTTATTCAGTTTTAACCATGTAGATTTGTACACTCCTCCTCAATTTTTGCTTTGAGTTTCATGTTCAAATAAACTCAGACTCTCAAAGCAAAATTACTGAGTATCACCTGGTTTAGTGTTGAAACCTTGAAAGTGTGCATATTTCAAATCATGCAAAATCATAACATGACCCACTTTCAGAACAATTAATTAACCAAAAGGAAAATGTATATTCCACCCCCTCCCCTTGCAATATGAACATTATGCAGACACACATTCTTAATTAATCTTCAGAGCTCAGGAATGTTTGAGCCATCATCTCTTCTGGACATTCTAACATTTTTCAGCATGTAGTTAGCCTTCCTCAGTTCCAGTAAGGGACTTTCTTTTTCCGTCCAATAAATTGAGGTTACAGTAGCTGAACAGTGAAATGCTATGGGCCTCATTATTTCTTTTGACAAGCCTCATTGATTTCAATGCAACATGACCATTAATTGCTAGTAATATCTCCTAATCCAGGTGTAATTGATTAGCAGTTAGAGCTATTTTTCTGTTTGGTTTAAGAAACTACCCATCCTCATCAGAAAGCTGTGATATCATTAATTCTGCTCTGCTGCTTTAAAGGAAATTAATAATCAATTTTTCTTCTGCTCTCTTTAATTTATATTGTAATAAGGACAAAACAGTCTATTTCACATGGCAGGGAAATTATGTTGTAAAACAGATTCTTAAGCATTAACTGGAATCTTCTCATTCATGGCACTGAGTTTAAAAAAAAACAAGAAGGATCAGTGCACTTTAAATCAACTGTAGAATCAATTATGCAGAATACTGCAAGTGCCCTCCTCATTCCCAGCACAACTTCGTAACAACTGTATCGATCCTAGAGGCACATCTATAAACAAAAGGCTTTTGGGATAATTATGTTCACTTTTGACCTTCGGGGGACCAATACTAAAGATAAATCTTCCCAATTGCCAGCAATATCTAGTACAAAAACATGTCTTCAGACTCAATGCCTTAATGATGTAACGGTCTTTAGCAAAACTGATTTCAGTGTGAGCATTTGGGCTGGAAACTGTATAATATAAAGACCCTGGAATAGCTTTGCAAGCAGAGAATGGTGTCATTTTATTACTGTGTCAGCTTCATGTTTGCACCACATCAAGGAGACTAGTAGTAATCTGATGTTTATTATCTGAAGCGCTTATGCTCTAATGGCTAACGACTGATTAAAAAATGAGGTCTTAACCTACATTACATACCATAATCTTTGTGAATAATGATTTCCCCCCCCCTTTGATACTTTACAGATGTATCGTACCTATGCCAAATCCAGCAGATCGTCCACGGAACTTGCACTTCTCTGCCTGTTTTGATAGGAATGGAGTTTACACAACAGACTGTAACCAGGAAAGCTCTGCGCTAATTAGTAAATCACATCGTTAATACCTTAAGCCTGGCTACCGAGTGGAAAACAGCATACCATGCTGCCCCCTGCTGTAGTGTAACCAGCTCGTGGTCCCTTATGTCTAAGGTACCACTTAGACATGAAAAAAAAACCCAAACAACAAACACCCCACTCAACGGTGGTACATATGAATTTACAATTCTAGGTTTTTCTTTGGCTTGTGCATTCTTAAATGTCCTATTAATACCTAACTTCTTAATTGCAGGGTTGGTTGATGGCAAACTATAGCCTGGTTTCTGTAGCTATGTGATGTAGGTAATGTTGCAATCCAGATTTT
Organism: Psophia crepitans; assembly: GCA_013399095.1. Taxonomy (NCBI): domain Eukaryota; kingdom Metazoa; phylum Chordata; class Aves; order Gruiformes; family Psophiidae; genus Psophia; species Psophia crepitans. Next base: position 28,064 of record VWZZ01007640.1, on the reverse strand, counting down.
AACACTGAAGTCATGTTCTTATTTTATTTTCTTCAGTAAAATAAGGAAAGCATTCCTTTTGTTTTCCCCACAGGAAGGAGATTAGTTCTCACCACAGAAAAAAAAAAAAAATCAGCATACAGTTTCCAGCGTTAATCAAAATAATGAATACTTAGTATAGGATACTATACATAACATACATGATAGTGAATCATATACTGAAGATAGTTATTGTGCTATTGATTTTCTGAAGGTCAGCTACCAAGTGATACTAGATAGAGATAATGATCTAAAATCAATTGCTGACGAAAATTTGACTTATTGTTCACATATTGAGTAGTCCCAAATAAATACTATTCTTGGAAGAAAGGGGTTATACTCTAAGCAAACACTAACAGATTTAATTTTTAATTTCTTTAATAGCTTCTTTAACTTCTGCTTTATTAACATACTGAAATCAAAACATATAGTAATTATGACAACTTTCCCACACCTCTCACCAGTGTCAAAAGTTTAATGCAAGGTTTGTGCAAATTTCTGCCATTCTAACTTGAGAATAGGTTTTATGTCCATATTAGAAACAAGAAGGATACTGAAGAAGGAAGCTAATCATTAAGAGGAACAGGATGTGGTTTATCTCAATTTCCAAGTGCTGCCAAAACCGTCCTGAAAATGACTGGACTTAAACAACGATGCCGTGTCTCCTGAGACAAGAGGATGGAAGAGAAAGAAATGAGCAAAGACCACGAATCTGAGCAGTTGTTGGAAAATATACTTCATAGAAATCTGATGTCAAGATAGGGCGAGAGGGACTCGTGGCCTATACCTGTTGTATACAGCTTTCCTGGAAGCTTGCTGTTTCATTGGCATGCTCCGACTTATTCACCCAGTGCTGAAACACACTGTGATGCAGCAGCTACCCATTTTTATTCAGCTAGCGCTCTTTTGTTCGGAGCTAACACACCTCGAAATTTGAGCTAGATCTTAAGAGGCAACACATCGATTCCAGATCATTCCTAAAAGCTCACCACTTTGACACACACTGAAGTGTGACTTCGCCGCCTTTGCCTTTTGAGTGGACTGTGCCAGCCCTTTGTGCCTCACTTTAACTTGTGCCCATCTGCTTCCCTCCACTCTGCTTAGTGAAGGGGAACATATGGCCCTAAGTGCCTAACTCTGATTTCTTGCCACACCTTCAATTACATTGCCATATGTTCTAGTATCATACAGTAATTGCTGATAGTTAGTGCTAGAAATACAAAAGGGGCATTTCACAAGCCAACAGGTTTACTTGTGCTATATAATAAAGCAGAAACAGCTGTCACTGTACCATCCTCAGATAATCTTCTGACTTGTTCTGCACACAATGCTTTCGCAATTTTATGTATTTAAAATCACACAATCATTCCTTGCTCATTATTTCTCTCTTCATCATTTTAAAACAAGCAAAGAGAAAACATATTTTCACATTGTTCTGTTACTTCAGATTATCTCTGTACCCCACTATTCTTCATGCAAAGCTCTCTGAATCCCTGTTACTAGGGAGAATATACATCAGAGGCATCAGAGAACAATGCAACTATTTAATTTTACAAGGATTTTATATTCTGGGGAATACTTTGCTGATTTAACTACATTACATTGCTGCCTAACTGAGAAGAGCTAAAACCCACTGTTTTTGCTGTAATAAGTAGGGCAGTACTCCCTGTGATATTTTTGCATTGCAAGCATATGGTTGCAGTTTAGAAAATCTACTGGAAGAACATTTGTGCAATGTGCAGGCACTCTGGATTTCTATTATTCATGGTGACAGTATAAAAGCTTCCACCTCTCCTAACTCATGTTTAGTGCTGTCTGGCATTTTTTTTTCTTTTTCTTTTCTTTTTTTTTTTATTTTCTTCTCTCTATCTTTTTTTTTTTTAGCATGATTTTTAACGATTACAAGAACAACTTAATTAAACATGGAAAATGAAGATGTTTTAAAAATTAAACTATAACCCTAGGGAAAACTCTGTGTATGGATATCAGAGCACAAGCTCAGTTGCTGGATTACAGTCAGCAAACAAAACAGGTGACAATCCAAAAAGGAGTTACTTAGGGCACAAGCTGAGCAACATGCAACGAGCAACACATTAGTTTATTTTAAAATGGTAGTTCACCCAAAATGAGGCTTTTCACAGGAACATATATAGCAGTTTCAGCAGTAATCTCTTTTACATCCAAGGTGGAAATTAGTATAAAAGGAAAGGATAACCCACTTCACAGTAGTCTTTACTTTCTAGAGTCCTGTTTATCTGTGTGTTTACACCTGTGTTGCCCCCAAAGTGGGACTCTTTACCTGGTGTGCAGTACACCAATACATACACAGAGCAGAGGTATTTGATTTATTTCATGTCTGCACAGAGATGGGTGCTAGATGGTAATTCCACAAAGCTAGCACACCACACAAAGAAACTACAACATATTTATCTTGTTACAGAATTAGAAAACACACCTAAGTTTACTCTAATTACTTATTACTTACTGCATCATTTAGTATTGGTCAAGCATATTTAAATTAGCCTGCATGCTTCTTGAGGGTGCGTGGTGGGTAATTTTCATAGTCCTGTAATTGGGTGGGTGGTCATGAACTCTCCCAGCCACCTTTCCTTTTCCTCTTATTGCTGATTTTTGTTGCCTTCAGGACTCTCCAGCAATCACTCAGCTCTCAGTGCCTCCTGGGGCAATATGTTTCCTCTTCATCAGTTTTTCAGCTCTTCTTTAAAGATACTTTTTAGCAAACCATACTTTTTATCAGTCCTTCTGCTGTTCTTCAAAGGTATAGTTGTTAGTAAAGCAAGGTGGTGCATATAAGCCTAAGTTAAACAGTGTCTAAGCACTAACCCAAACACATTTCTGTCCTGTGAAGTGGATATCTACTTTATAGATATCACCTATACTTAATTTCTTCCTGAAAGATATGTCTGACATTATCATTTAGTTGGTAGTCACTTGACTTTCTGATTTTCAATCTTACAATGCGATGCAAGTCCTGTTGTCCAGATGGCATTATTATAAAGCCATTTCTTTCACTGTAATGTGTAATTCACGATTATGGCAGCTTAAAGTGTTTTCTTTTGCCACTACTTTGTAAGGCTGTTTGCTAGTTCAGTCCAGAAATATTTGTTACAGCATGCTGTCACCTAAATTAGCAAATTGACTGTTTACTCGTTTGGCTCTCTGAGTTGCTGCCCTCTGCTGCTCTTCCTTCATAAATTTAAACGAATTGCTCTTTATGTTGGAAAGACGAGGGCTATTTCTTCAGCCCACCAGCACGAGCCACAAGAACTGTATAATATCTGAGACATTATGTGATAATGCGCTGACATGTCAGGTAGGAATGTCTTAGAGATTGTCTTGCCTGCATTGTTGATTTCTTTATTATTTCTTTTAATTGCTTAATGTTTGCTTTGTGTGTATGCATTTGAAGAAGTTCTTGATTCCAGTTCCCAACAGGAGGTGAATCGCTGGAATTTTGTAGCACATTATCTGACCATACATGCCACCTGCAAGATGGATCTTCAATTTCCAGGTCCCAGTTCCTGTGACTGCCAGAAAGCTCTCCTTCATTGATACAATACTACAAACGTACAGCAGAAAAATATTTCCTGCCAGTGGAAGTTAGCTGTGGGAGACTTCACTGTTCTGTTTTATTTTTTATTACTGTACTCTTTCATACTTGGCTTGTTACTCTGAGCTTGATCTCTTTTTCAAGAGGCATGCCTTCTAGATGTACTTGCCCGTGCCTCCTCTCCTAGGTCTGAAGTATGAATCACAATTGTGATGTTAACTCTTAACTCTATCAGGATTATTGCTTGGTCTCCTGTAAACAAAATCCCATTTTGCACATACAGCTCATTTCTCAGTAGGTAGTAAACTCTTGTGGCACACACCCTTTGCAATCTGACCATCCCTGGAGAATGAAGTGTTTTATTGTCTACAGTATGCCTCCTGCTCAGTGATTGCTGGATTGCCTGGCACCTTTTATTAGAGATGTGAAAATATCATAACATGTTGATAGACTCTACTCCCAATCCACAGAGCCATCTGTGATGTGCTCCTGCCTTGCTTACAGTATCTTGCAGCATCACTGGCATACCTGAGCAGCATCCACTCCTCCGAACAGATCACTAACAGTCCGATAGTGTGCATTATAGCGATCCAGGTTTCATTCCTTCATTATGTTTTATAACAGCGTTTGGTGATACTGGCCACCCCTGTGTGCCAGAGTAAGTGACAAAACCATGTGGTGACAAAGAGCATTTCATGAGACCTCTTGTGATAAATGTAACAAATTTTTCCAGAACTCAGTGCTGGGAAGAAAAGATTTTTATGGCAGCTGAGAAACTCCTTTCCTAACAGGGATGGCTACATTTTTCCAGTGGCTTAGGTAGTACGTATTTGATTGGATATGGCCTGAGAAACTTTTCTGTATATATGTGAGACCACAACTCGTTATAAGTAGGGAGGCGACAAGGAAGTAACACAGATTCTTCCCCAAATACTTACCTTACAGACACTGTTTATCCTAAATTACAGTGAAGCTTCCTTACCAGAAGGTTCTGGGAATAGTGAAGGAAGTGCTGCTGTGATAGCAGTGAAGAGCCAGGTCTCACTACTGTGGGGACTGCGGGTTTGCTCTAGCCCATCACAGATGGGAGAGGATGCATCAATCTTCCCCACCAAGCATCAAGTTGGAATGTCAAATTTGGCTTGCAAATGATTCCAGTGCTACAAAGAGATGATGAATTCTAGCTGCAAAATTATTGTTTTCCAATACACCTAAATAAATGCAGTGCTCAGTTTGCACCCAGTAGATACACACAGCAATAGCTGAAAGAAAGAGACTTGTAAGAAAGGGAAATCTATGAAGAATGTGGACAGGAAAATGTAAAACATAGCCCACACAGTCTTTTGCCCAGTAAAGTAGGCAGACATTTTATTTTTAGACAGGTCTTGTGAGGTTCTCTTGATTCTCAGATTTACTTCAGGCAGTCCTGGAGTAAATGATCCTCTGACCACATTTGATTAAACACGCAACAAATAATGTCTCTTCAAGATTTATTTTTTTTTTACACTTAAATGAAATGAATTAAAAATAAAAATTAAATTCTTTGGTTAATTCAGCTCAGAGCAACGTCCTTCATCTCCTTTTTTCATCCTCAGAGAATAACCCTTTTGTGTGATTGGGCCTCCTTCTATTTCTTTCAGATGCCTAATGTAAAAGAACACTGATCTTTCTCTGTATCTTCCTCTGTACACAGTAAAAATACCCATGAATTTATAGTGTATACAAGACTGTCAGCTTTCTGCTCCATCAGCTCCAAAGAAAATGCAATGGTATGATATAATACCTAGTACATTTATTCAGTATGAGACAAAAGATCATTTATTATTGCACCAACCTTTAACAACATCCAGGGTAAATGTGGCATAATTGCGATTGTTTGGATTAGTGTCATTTTGTTCTAGGTGTCCCTTCAAATGAGATGTTGTTTACAAGGATACCTAAGATAAAATTATATTAGAGTGAATATGTTATCTAGAAATATGCATTATTAACAGTTGTGACCTCCAGGTAAAATGATAGAATAATTTACCATAACTTTCAGAGGGTTACACAAGTCATCTTCAGCTTCTACAAAATCAGCAGTCATGTATGTTATTTAGACTAGATATGTTTCATTATACTTCGTCATTTTTAGTGAATTTCTTGATTAACCTTTTGTTTTGCAAGACAGAGTCTTACTGTAACATTTACCCTAATTTGGGTGACTTGTAAATTCAGTTTCTATATTCACAGTAGTTTATGTGTGGAGTCTGAAGCTCATGACACTTGCTTTATTTCATAAATTTTAGTGCAAGTTTTATACAAATACAATAAAGAGCTCTGGGCTTTTTAACCTGATGTACTAAAGTCAGTGCCTCGTAGCTGCAAAATGACATTCCTTTAGGGATTCAAAATATAGTGTCTTTTACAGTGTTGAAAATTAAAGTAAATCTTATTTAATTATTAAAATCACATTTAATTGACTTCTATTCTTCCCTATGCTGCTAGTTTTGGTGAGGGATTGTGGAGAGCAGTACTGCTTATAGTGCTCTGGAGTGCCTGTACTGAGGAAATATTTAAAGCAAAGCGATGATTTACTACCCGTTATCTACTAAATTCCACAACATGGCAAGAAAACACTGGAAGAGACAGAGGAATAGGAAATGCATTAAAGAACACAAACACAAGCATGTACTGGAGACAAGCATATCCTTGCTATACAGAACTGTGCTTCAGACAAAAGGTTTGCCTTATTTTCCCAAATGGAAATTGGAATATTGAAAGAAACTGCAAGAGTGACAGCAAATCTGTGACCACATTAGTCATTCTGTCAAGGAAGGAAAAATCCAGAAAGAAAAATAATAATTGCCCAAGAAAACCAACTCAGGCCTCAGCAGTTATAAATTGGCAGTGCTGTTTACTCCATGCGCTCTACTCAACGTGTCCCAGCTGTGCACGTGTCATTCAACTGTCTGACTCTGTCTATGCAGACTTTTCTTACTGAGGCACCTACCTAATCAGTTTGTGGAAGCGCAGTACTACATTTGTTCAGTTTGCCTGCACAGAGGAAGACATGACAGATGCATTTGAGGTAATGCTAAAAAGTACCATCAATGGGGAAGATACCGATCTCGGCTAACAAGTGAATATTGTGAGAAATTCTAATGCAGCAGTAGCACACAATCATTCACATTTATATCCTGCTGTTTAATAGTGGCATATATCAAGGCTTCATCTACAAGAAGCTCATACAGTCAGTCAGAAGTCAGATGATAGAAGAGTATGTGGGATAAGGAACAGAGCCCTAATGAATTGTGGTAGTTTGTACGTTGTTTTTAAAAGATCCAGATTGCTTTCTGTGGCCTTCCTTCTATGTTTTGATTGTTATTATTCCTCCAATTACAGAGGAATTGTAGCATTCTATTTTATTTACAGTCATCTCGTACTGATGATGATGTGATACGATGAAGGTATAACATAAAACAGTTCCTGAAAAAAAGCACTGTACTTTAATTTAGTGTAATCTCTAAATCACCTGCAAAGCAGCTTTGCAATTCAGCAACAGTAATAATTCCATACGTGTGAGCAGTGCAAAGGAAGTTTACCCGGCAATGTCTTCATGCCCTTCATCTCTTTTGTTTCTCATTCCTCTTGTAGAATCCAAATTTATGTGAGTTATCCAGGGAGTTCTTTTCAGAAAAGACTGTTTTAAAAGGAATAGCTTGCTCCGTTCACAGGGAAATACAGAAGATGCATGGAAATACGATCCTGCCTAGAGAAAACAAAAAATTCACCAGCACTCCAGTATTTCCTAAATGCTCAATTTGCTGTGAATACACACAGCCATGTATCAAGGGTCAATTTGCCATTAAGAGTAAAATAATCATATACTTTGGATCATCCAGAAATATTAAGTAGAGGTTTGCTTTCATAAGAGCATAATCACATACAGTTCTTACAAGAATTTGGTATTTGAAATATACAGATTTTAGCCGTGACTGAAAATATATGTACTTTAACAGTGTAAGGCATTTTACAAAATATAGATTCATAACAATAATGGATTGGAAATAACTGTTCGTGGTCACTCAGTCTTATATCATAAGTACCTGAAATTGATTAATTGAAGAGGAAAAATTAAGATGTGAGTTGATTGTGTTTTGGGAAAGGCAGGGAAACCAGAAAAGGAAAGATCTTGCTTTCACACCAAGCTCCTGCTGAGAGTAGAATTCATTATGACCTGTGAGCCGGGGGCCACTTTCACACAGAGATGACACCAATCATTCAATCAACCCATTTTTGTCAGGCTTTTGCCAGATTTCAGTGGAATTATGCATGCAATTACCCACACACACAACAAAGGTGTTGACATTCAGAAGTAAGAAACACAAAGAACAAAAAACGCACCTAGTTTATGGCATACTTCTTCTTGTTTCCCCACTCACACCACTGCGTATGGACAAAAGCAGGGTGCCTGTTCCCTTTGAGCTCTGGCTTTTGAGTGCTCATCCTGCCTTGTCTTGGTACAAGCTTTTCACTAGGACTCAGCACAGGCTCAAAACAGAACTAATTCTCAGACAACTTCATCAGGCCAGCAAATGTGAATACTATGTCAGCCTTGTGCTCCAGGAAGACAGTGCTGGCTTCCGCAGTAAGCAGCACCCCCCTGCATCAGGGCTGTCATCAAACTCTCTTGCGTCAAGAGAAGCTTCAGGAATCACTCTGTTGCATGAAGGCAACATACTGCATCCTTGGGCTCCCATGAGGAAAGAGGGTACATGTCTGTAACTGCATTGTTTTAGGGGGTGCAGCTTTTTCCCATACTCATGCTATCTTTTCACATACATTCACAGTCTTGTATTAAATGGAAGACATTAGTACAGAGAAAAAATGTGTTACCTGAACCTGAATTCTGCCTGTTTTCTGAACCAGTGACCCAATGGAAGGTTAATTCCAGACATCTTTCTGCTGTCTGGATGGACTGAGGCTCAGGTCTTTTGGTTAATATAGTATTAGAAGTTCATGAATATATCTAAAATAGTTATAGGTTGCTTTCTTTAACGATGTTTTAAGGCATTCTGTTGTCATATTCGTAGTCATCTACTAATCATTGTTCTTGTATCTATAACATGCCTAAGTTTATTTCCTTCTATTTAATGTGACTCAAACAATTTTGCTGAAATGAGGATTTCCTTATGCTATTATAATTCATATTTTTTTTTCAGATAATGTTTCTCTTTCATGTGAGTGTCAAACTATTGCTTCTACCTTTGTGAACACCCTATGACAGAGGACCATTTTCTCTGCTGGCTGGATCTGATGTGCTCTGGGACTGACTGCATTTGACTGTAAAAGGGAATTCTTAAGCCTCAATACGGGGTCTTAACTAACATAATGGTTTCCTTCTCTAAATGAAATTTTTAATGTGTTTGCATTTTCTTCTCTTTTGTTTCTTTACAGAGGAAGATTGCTTAACAAATTGCTCCACTTCATTTCACACCCCCTGCAGGGGACTAACTGAATAAAATTGATGTGAAAATAAAGAACAAATAATGGAAAAAAGAACAAAGTAAAAACCTGCTTTCTGAAATACAATCTTATGTGTTAGTAAAACAGCTGCATATATAATCATGAGTACAGTAAGCTTGTTACAGCAATAGAACAACATTTATCTGTGAAAAACAAAAGATGTAAAATGCAAGAATTTCCTAAAATTTTTTGTTTATAGCATATCTTTGTAAGAGTGACTTCAGAAATTATTTTGCCTAGTTCTTGAATAGACATTTATAGTAAAAGCAATGATTTCTACCTCCTCTTCCTCTTCCATGCTACATGAGCAGAATTATTTGTTTGATTGGTCAGTATAAAAGGCACTAATAGAAAATTTATGCCTTAATATGATGAACTGTCAAAAATTACCTGAAGTTCAGGAGGTTTTTTTTTTTTGCTTTCTAACTTAAGTATCCTCTTGCATAACGCATTGAAAAAAAGCATACCGACAACCAATGAAAAACATTTAGAAGATGAGGAGAGAGAAGAGAAAGGAGATAAAAAGATCACTGAATTTTAGTTAGTTATATTGCCCTGAATAGTATTTCTGAGCTGCACAGTTGCTCTGTAAAGAAGCTGGAACAGAAGGACAAAGATATAAAACCCCATACTGATCTGACTAAAGTCTGAAAGAGCCATAAAAAAGTTTTTCATAGCAATAACAAAATAGTCTTAGAAGGATTTGTAGAAAAATGAAAATCTCTTTCTGGACTATACCATTTATATACAACTGTAAATACCAAGTCAGCAGTGAACAACCTGACGGCACTCCACTGATCAGTAGAGAATCAGTAGGAGTCAGGTACATTGGCAGTTACACAATTAGCATCTAATAGGCACATCATGTCTCCTAGAAATCTTTAGAGTAATTTCTCACAGTGAAACTGGGACATAGAAAGACAGCAATTGACCATTTTAGAATGAGGTAATGAGCCTGCAGCTTGCAGATCCTGGCACAGTGTCTAATTTTCCTATGCCAAAGCATGGATAAGAGTTCAGACAAGATTAATTGTAAGAATTTTCAGTTCTTCTACATGGCTTTCTCCATCAGATGAACACAGTGCCTTGCACCTACTTTTATGAAAGAAAAAAGCATTAAAAAATAAATAATGCTCTAAGATTTTATCATATGTGGGTTTTGCCAGTTAAGAACACAATTAGCCTTCAAATACTGTATTACTTACCTCATAATAATTTAATTACGGAAATAATGGAAATAAATTACTTAAATATCTGAAAAAGGAAGACTCTTCTAGAAAAAGCAAGAAAATTACTCTGAGAACTACTTGGAATAATAACATTAGATTAGACACTTCGAACCCAGGTTTTTTTCTTTACTATTCCTTCTTTTATGAAAGTAAATGTGCAGCTAATATATTTGTCACTCTTTTTAGTAGACAGGGATTAAGACATCATTATAAAACAGCATGTCCTATATCAAAAAATCACTGCCTCCATAGTAAAATTGTCACTAAGTATCAATAGCCATCAATAAAAAATAGCATGGGTTAATCGGAAACAAATCCATAAACTGAAGAACTATATAGTGAAGGATATCTCACGAGAAAGACATGTAAGTTTTGTAAAGAAATAGAATCATGTTAAACACAGACAGACAAATCATTATGTCGATGTAAATTTACTGAGTTTCTGCAAAAGACATGAGACCCTGAACAAGACAGCCCAAGGAACCTGTAAGGAGCACTAGAAAAAGCAGACTACATAGAACTTAATAGATACAGTTTTGGAGATTAGAAATAAAATAAAGAACATTTTGTGTCTTGTATCAGCCACTCTTTCAAAACCTGGGAAATCAAATAGCATGAGGACATGGTTACTGATTTTCATAGAGTGAATAGAAATGAAAGGAAATAACACGTGATAAGAAGTAACATAGCATTAAATTCACTTTGCCTGTTTTCTGCTGCTCATTTGCACGCAATGATTGTAGTCCCAGGGTAATAAACCCTTTCATCCATATATATGTCTGTTTCTTGTCAATGGTGTGGCACAAAATCCTCAGAACATACCAATGAACATGAGCTGCTCTTTTGAAGAAAATAACCTAATAGGAAACTTTCTGAAATAAAAAGGCAAAACAACAAAAACTTTATCTACCAAGGCTAAAAAAAAAGCAAAAAGAGTAATCTGGTTAAGAGGATGTTTAACACTGAGATGAATGTTTCCCAACCCAAGTGGCTGCAAAAAAATCTGAAATTCCCCCAAAGTAAATGTGCTTTTGAAAGGCTCATAAGTTTGCAAGATGAAACTGAGAGAAGAAAATTCTTCAGCTGGGGTAAATCAGGACAGCCATAGCACTTCTGTGGCAGCTCTGCCCATCTACCCCACCTGCATATTGATTTCTGCACTTGCAGACCTAAGCTGCAGAAAACAAGCACCAGGATACCTCACTGTGCAAGAAAGACTCTGTGTCAATGTGGGGTGCATTGATTTGTGCCCAAAATAGTGTATCCTGCTCACCTCAGTTTCATCATACAAATGTAACATATTACTCCAGGTCTACACAGTTATGCCAACTCCATATCTAATATTGTAATGCAAACGCAGCCTCTAGTTTCAGTCTCCCCCAAACTGCAGGTTCAGTCCATTTACGTGGCTTCTGTTCTTGACTGACAGTAGCTGAGTCTTTTCCCACCCTTATTAGTATTTTTTTCTGAATTTTGACTACGACGACAATGTTTCTGTGACTCATACCATTCAATTTCCAGTGAAATTCTTTATTTTTATTTTTATTCTTATTCTTTCTTTATTTCTCATTCTTTCAAAATAAATGCAAATATACATAAAATCATTTGGCAATTTTTTTTTTTTCCAGGGGTTCTTGAAGGAACATTCTTTTAGGGGTTGCTGCATTATTAGAACCTGAGTTACTGTATATTTTGGACAAGATCAAAAGCTAATGCAACTCAGTATGGCTCCATTAGTACAAAAAGGACAGCACTGCCATTTTTCAGTGTATTTGAGTAGTGCTGAACAGTAACAGGAGAGCGCTGCATGTTGCCATATGAAAAGAACTTTTTGCATCCTAGGTAACACCAGAACTATCTCTGTGTTTTTTCTTCCCTTAATCTCTTAGGGTTGGGCATACCTTGTCCCAACCGTACTTGTGACTTTGCATCTGTCTCCTGTGACCACTGTGTTCAATTTGGTGTTTAGATTGTCTTATTTGTTTTGTACACCTATTTTATAGTAGGAGCCAGTAAAATGGAATTTCTGCTCATCTTTACATCTTTTCTTGTAACAAATTACTGGCTTTGCACAGATTTCTTTTCATTCCTTATGTGCTCTCTTCTCTAAACTTCTCATCATAAGCAAAGGCTATCTCCCCTACATGCCTGTCACTCAGTTGGGCTGATATCCTTCCTTGGGAGAGGTGTGGTTTTTTCCAGCACAGCATACTACGGTCACTTAAGTATGTATTGAGGAAAGATTTCTCTATGTTTCTTTTGGATGGCTTGAATTGGGCTTCTTAACCCCTTGTGTCTGAAGGACAGATGGAATTACATCACCACAAGTAGCACAACTAGCAGCTCTTTTTCAGGGTGAAAATATCCCTTTTTCTGGGCTGCCATGATTTGCAATATAAATACGGGGTTTTGTCTTTCACTCGTGCTGGGCATTCTCCTGAGGCACTGTTGTAGCTTGAACTGCTCCCAAGGTTGAGAGACTTTAGATATAGTACTTCACTTGCTATTCCTTTCACTCTTTCAAATTCTTGATCTTAGATCTCTGACTGTTACAATGCCACAATAGCTGAAAAAGACTGTTAGCTAGCCTATAAATCAGTTGGGTTCTTTCTCATTCTTTGATTTAGCATTTCTCAGGGTCGAGCTGGAGCACCTGAAAAGTCAAAAGCTTACTGAAAAATATTTTCTTTCCAAATCTGCATGTAGGTCACCATTTTTTCCTCATTATGTGTTATTATCTGGGGTGGTTTTTTTTGTTTTGGTTTGGTTTTCTTTCCGTTTCTTTGATTTGAAGTAAAGATAATTATTTCTCTGTAGTCTTCTCTTAGTACTCATGTAAATCAGTTGTGGAAAAGTGTCTAACATGCACTTTTTATTTTTAAAACAGATTTCTTAACAAAATAAGGCTTATTTAATCATGCTATCAGACTATTCTTCTGTGTAAACGATTTTGAATCTCGGCCAATTTCAATCATATTAAAAACAGATAGGTACAACCTAAAAAAATAGCAATATTCTAAAGTTGTGAAGAGAAGTGGCTGCTTAAGAATGAAGAATATTTATTAATATTCTCAGGAGGCTAAAGGGCCATAATATGAAATCAAGAGATTATTTGGCCTGCCAGCTGGCCATTTAGCTCATTCACTAATCAGCCATACAGCACGTATGTAGCTTCAAATCAGTTGTAGTACATCCTGCCTCCTGCCCATCTAATACTTAGAAAAATAGGTGGAAATTACACGTACACTGGCTGAAAGAAGTAGGGAATGAGGAAAATTGAAAACTAACTGATAGTGGGGAGATGGTGGTGTAAGATAATGATTTCCTAAGGTTGTAGAGCATATATGAGGTTGTAGGTGAAAAGCCTGTGGGGTGTTTCATTGCACTATCTATATTTTTCTTTTCCCTCACTTTTACCCCTTGTGGCCCACTCAGATGAGCAGGTTGCATTCATTTCCACTTTATTTCCAGTTTTGATGTGGAAATACAACATGTCTTGCCAGACATTCTTCCTAGTTCCTGAATGCTTTATTTCTAGGAGCTGTCTTGTTTCCATATCACCACAGGTATGCATCATGCTGTAGTGATGTCTGTTACCATGTTTCATATGTTATAATAAGATCGACAATACAAAGAGGTTGATGTTCCTATCTAAGTGGACAGCTTAGCATCTTGGGAAGCAGCAGGCAGAGCTACTCAACAGGGGCAGCTGGCCTGAGGGAGACCCTCAGGAGAGTGAGGCAGGGCAGGGTAGGCAGGACTCTGGATGTGCCAATCAGGCAAGGTCACTCACTGAGACCAGGGCCAGCCAACAGTTCTCCTGCAAATTTGAGAAAGTGAGAGATCTAGCTAGGAAGTCCATCAAACCATATGAGGTCAGGACCGGCGAGGCCAAGCATGCTGACAGCGCAGCTCAGGTTCATTTCCCAGCCGAAGCAAGGAGGACCTAGGCAAAGCTCGCAGCACAGCTGGTTCCTCACAGTCTGCACTGCTGGAGAGATGGCCCAGCACAGAGGAAGCCCAATGCCTTGTGGGTGGCTATGGACTGAGACCTTGCAGGTGGAGATGACACTTAAACAAGCACATATTTGGGGTTTTGGTGTATTTTCCTCATCTTTGTCTTCTTGTGGTGTTGATTTAAATTTAATTAGAGACATAGAATATTGGGTGAGAAGACGGCCACTAGGACAGTGCCTAGGCACTATTCATTAAGCTGCTATCTCTATTTATGCTGGCCTATGAACTGTCTAAACAACTGTACTTCAAATGAGAAGAATTCCTTAAGTAGTTCTTTTGAGGCATCATTTTTGACATGTTGATGGAGCCATAAGAAAACATTACTTACTTCTGAGCCTTGCAAACATTTGGATGAGAAAATGAAGCTTTCTCTCTCAAAGATAACAATGAATGTCTCGCTCATGTCATAAATCCACCAAAACTACCCATGGCTTGCTTTTTTATCTTAGTTTATTTTGGTAGTGATAAGTGTGCCTTGAAACCGCCTTGAACGGAGGGTGAGTGGGACCAATGTGACTGTGTTCCCAGGGCTGCAAAGCTCTGTAACCCAACTGCATTTACCAATGGACTTGAAATTCTAGTTAAAATTACAATAAAGCTACATTAATGAAGACAGTATGAAAAGATGCAGAACTGACAGTGGTGCTCGGGTAGTGCGAAGAACAGGGATAAGACAATTAGGAAAAGTGAAGAATTTTGATAAAGGATAATGTTGCATTGAGATATAAGAATTAAGTAGGTGTTGAAATCCCAGTAGTAATAAAGACTTTCCTAGGGCTTTAACTATATGTAGAAATCTTTACAATGTGTCCTTCTGTTACTTGATTGGAAGATGGCATTGGTCACAAGACTAACAGGTATGGCAAGTTAAAAATATCACTTCTCATTTTGGCCCCTATTTTCAAAGGCAATAATTTCCATTGCAAATTATGAACATCTGACATACCCAATTTCCGTAAGTGTAGGATATTAGTGAACGATAGTGAAAAATTGGTCTTGTAAGGGTGATAATAGTCCTGTAGTTTATTGATAACCTTGAATGAATGAGATAGCTGAGTATCTGAAGATAAATTTCTTTTCACCATCTTTGGTCTGTTTTGGTTTTTTTCTTTTTCCTGTATTAAATTCCTGAGATTGTAGAAAATTTCAAAGTACAAATAAGTATGTTAGCAAGGAATCTTCAACAGCTTTCTTTTTTCTAATTAAAAATCACTTCAGATATCACAAATTTGGGAGGGCTTTTTGGTTTTCTATCTATGAAACTTTGCTTTAGACGATATTGATTGGGGTGAATGAGTTTCAGAAAATTTGTTGCTTGATTGAGAAAAAAAAGCTCCTAATCACTATTAATTTAAGACAGAGGTAACATTTGCATCTGTGCTTTAGCTTGAGGATCATCTGTTATGATACCATTTGCACGTGTACACAGTTTTTCACCTGAGTAGCATTAAAGAAAAGTCCACAAACGCTTAATTCATTTGCACGGTGTTTGTCTGTTTTCATGCATAAACATAGATGGGGAATGATCAGGAAGAAAATTACAACAACAATATCAGCTATTTCAGTATCACTTTTGAGGTGAACAGGGGTTTAATAGAAATCTTACTCTCAAACATTTTCAGCATTCTATATAGAAACATTTTTACAGTCACATATTCTGTAATGTGTAATTTCCTTTAAGTATAAATGTATTTCTGAGCAATCACACAGAAATAAAAGAGACTCACTTTGATAATCTTCCTAATAGACTGTGGTAGATAATTTGAAGTAGCCTGAGACTGTCACAGTGTTTTAAAATCTCTAGTACTCTTTTTCATTGTGAAAAGCTTGTGGATCAAAGAAAATTCAGTGCCCCAGACTAAAGATCATGAAAACAGGCACTTCTCTTTTTTTTTTTTTAATTTCAGAAGATTTAGAAACTAAAAAAAGACCTTATTATTGAAGGAAACTCAAAGTCAGCACAACTCCTTGAACAAGGCAATTTAATACTACATAAAATTATAGATGAACAAAAAGAACGGAGAAGCGTTTGGAGTAAATATATACCTTCTGTTCAGATGGTTGTGAGGGACTTTTTTCTCTTTTGCTCTTTGTGAAAAAAATCAGAACAGTATGAAAGTGCTTTGAAAGGGAGACAGAAAGGAAAAATAGGACTAAATACCTTCTGAAAAATCCTTGTGCTATTTACAAAAGCAATTGCTAACTCATTTTGTGTGTGTGTGTGTGCATTATCAAGAGGGAAAAACATCAAGATTCAGTCCAGCCCCCCCGCTGTCTTCTAATTCAGCTGTTCCACCAGCTGACGAATTAGACTTGCTGCTTTTCTGAGAAAATACCATTGTCAGCCTACCCTAGTCTCTGGGTAAAAAAGCTTTTAATAAAAGCCTAGCATCCTCTTCAATGGCCTACTTATATATTACTTAAGTATATAACGGAAACATTTGCAACATTAATGTATTCACTGTTCAATCTTCCTGGTTTTAATTAGCTGTCCTGAAGATTGGGCATTACTCAGTGATTAAAAAGCATTTCCTGAAATGGGGGAGGGAGGGACAAAACCCTCTGGGTAACCCTGTTTCCATACTCATAATTTCTTCTTATGTTAATCAGGTCTTTGCAGCATGTGTTGACTACACTGAAGATAAAAGATACTAAAACAGGTCAGACAGAAGGCAACATTAAAAAAAAATAAAATCTGTTTAATTAGCATCTATTTTTTGCAAGACTGATATCCCCATCTAGATACTACCATTACTTTAAATCTATTACATCTAAGTTGAGTCTGCACAAAAGCTGTCAGCTAAACTAATTTATTCTTTACTTGTTTAAATTTAAAAATTATTTTGCTAAATCTGAGAATTTATTTGTGAGTACTGATTTTGTTTGAAGTCCCATACATTAATTAAGCTTACAGCCAAGGAAAGAGTCCTTATTATACAGTATAAAAAGACCACTCTTCAGCAGCCAATTATCATGTTACCTATTTTGAAACAGAGCTCTTTAGAGGAATGTATCATTGAACCTACTCTGTGTGCTTGTTAATAGCCATGGTCCTCAAATGAACAAAAATGAGTTAATCAAAAGCCATTCTAGAACCTTTGAAATTAATGGGAGGCTTTCGTAGACTGAAATAAGGAAGGTGTTTCACCCATGATACCAAACGCATGCTGAAGTAACAGTCTGTTCTCCAGCATATTAAAGAAATGTACAGAATTTATCACTTAAAGGAACTACAAAAGTGAACAGATATTGTAGGAGTACAGGTGGTGTTTTCCTCTGTCCCTTCAGTGGCAGGGAGGGACACTGAGAGGACCCAGAAAACCCGGCTGATAATACGTGGCTGAGAGGCTGGTGCCATCGCAGGAATTTTGGGGTTTTTGGCCACGGGGCAGTTTACTCTGCACCCGGCCTCATGGCTGCGGGTGGGTCCTGCCTGTCTCAAAGTGGGAAGAGGACCCTCACCCAGGAGCTGGCAGGGCTCATTGAGAGGGCTTTAAACTAGGTATGAAGGGGGACAGAGGCGAAAGGAGGGCTGTCAGAGATGAGCCTGGAGGAATGGTGCCAGGCTTGGGGGTGAGGGCAACGGCACAGCTGAAGTGCATCTACACTAATGCACGCAGCATGGGCAACAAACAGGAGGAGCTGGAAGCCATCATGCAGCAAACTACAACTTAGTTGCCATTGCTGAAACGTGGTGGGACCGCTCCCATGACTGGAGCACTGCCACAGATGGCTATAAGCTCTTCAGAAGGGGCAGACAGCATAGGAGGGGTGGTGTCGTGGCTCTCTGTATTAGAGAGTGTTTTGAAGTGGTAGAGCTTGGGGCTGGGAATGACGAGGTGGAGACCCTGTGGGTAAGGATCGGGGGAAGGCCGACAGGGTGCACATTCTGGTGGGGGTCTGTTATAGACCACCAAACCAGGATGAGGAGACAGATGAAGCATTCTACAAGCAGCTGGTGGAAGCTGCGCAATCGTCAGCACTCATTCTCATGGGGGACTTCAACTTCCCGGACGTCTGCTGGGAATATACTAGAGGAAGCAGTCTAGGAGGTTCCTGGAGTGCATGGAAGACAACTTCCTGATGCAGTTGGTTAGAGAGCCTACCAGGGCAGTTACCCCACTAGACCTTCTGTTTGTGAACAGGGAAGGACTGGTGGGAGATGTGGTGGTTGGGAGCTGTCTTGGGCAGAGTGACCACAAAACAGTAGAGTTCTCTATTCTTGGCGAAGTCAGGAGGGCGCACAGCAAAACTGCTACCTTGGACTTCCGGAGGGCAGACTTTGACCTGATCAGAATTCTGGTAGGGAGGGTCCCTTGGGAGTTGATCCTGAAGGACAAAGGGGTCCAGGAAGGCTGGACGCTCCTCAAGGAGGAAGTCTCAAAGGCACAGGAGCGGGCTGTCCCTGTGTGCTGTAAGACGAGCCGGCAGAGAAGAAGACCAGCATGGCTGAACAGGGAACTTTTGCTGAGTCTCCATGAAAAAAAGAGACTATGCATCCAGTGGAAGAAGGGACAGGCTGCTCGAGGAGAGTACAAGGAAGTTGCTAGCGTATGCAGGGGAAAAATCAGTAAGGCTAAAGCCCAGCACAAGCTCAGCCTGGCCATGGTAGTAAAAGACCACAAAAAATGTTTCTACAAATATATTAACAGCAAGAGGAGGGCCAAGGAGAATCTTCATCCCTTACTGGATGTGGCGGAGAACTTGACTACCGAGAAAAAGGCTGAGATTCTCAATGCAGCCTTTACATCTGTCGTCAATAGTCAGACCAGTTGTCCTCGGGGTACTCAGCCTCCTGACCTGGAAGTCTGGGGCAGGGAGCAGAATAACAGTTAGAGATCTCCTGCTTCACCTGGACTGCCACAAGTCCATGGGGCCAGATGGGATCCACCCAAGGGTGCTGAGGGAGCTGGCAGATGTGATTGCCGAGCCGCTCTCCGTCATCTATCAGCGGTGCAGAGTACACTCTTTTCCCTGCACTCCAAGAAAATGTTTCTTCTTCTTAGTAAATGTGAATCATGTAGTATCATTCAGAATAATTTTCATCTTCCCAGTCCTAACTGCTGATTATAAATAATACTATATGACAACTATTATTTTTAGACCTAAATTTCATAGTCTCAAAGTACTAGCATGCTTCTCATAGAATGTGTTAAAAACAATGTGAAAGCACCATAATTCAAATACCTTGCTGCTGTTCATAGTAACCAGAATAGATGGACATGTGTTCAAATGGTAGAGCCTTTATCACATGAATGCAAAACAAAATAAATAGATTTCTTTAATTAATTTATCTTAATTCCCAGAGATGTCTAAGAAGCAAAATCCTGAACCCATCTTGAAAGATCTCCTTTGGAAAGGAAATACAGCAGTTTATATTCTGCTTTCCGCTGGCCTTTGTTCTGAGTAGCTTAACAAAAAGAAATTATCTTCATGTTAAAGGACTTCGCGTGTCAGTATAGAACAGTTTCACATTGGGCTCAAAATCAATTCACATTTGTGAACTGTTTAAATACATCTTTAACCAGTGATTAAGCCACTTGTAAATTTGAATCAATGCTACTAGATATGTTGTGACATCAAACAGATAAAATTAAACCAGTGAGCCAAATTTCCTACTGCCTTCCACTGTTTGCAGGTATTTCACAAAGGCAATGTAGGACACTATCAAATCATATTAATTGCTACACTTACATCAGAAATAGTAGTTGTTTATACCTGAACAAAAGAAGGAAATAAAATTTTACCTGTGCTGTAAAATAACTGGGATAACTGATGGCACTTTTGTGCTTCCTCAGCATGCATGTAAATCACCACACAAAACACCATGCAGAGAATAACTGGAGTACAGCCACGACTCGCTGCTACACTAACACAGTTCAAGCAGCACAATCAGCCTTCAGGTGGTAGACCATCTGCAGCCTCCTGAAAGCCCTGCTGAAAGTTTTTATCATTCCATTTCAAACTTACACAAGTAAAAATGGAGGCCTAAATATTCTGTAGGATCCATTATTTACCTAAAATAAAACGCAAGGCATATTCATCATATCTTCAAGTTGTGAGATATTGAAATACTTGTCGCTATTCTCTCATTCGATATTTGCTATTAATTCAACCTTAACATGATAGCAAAACTTGTAAAATAGCATTGCAAATATTTCATTATACCTTTCCTAGGTTGCTCAAGTGCTTCAGTGACTGCCTGGAGCAAATACTTTTCCCTGAGGTTGCATTGAATGATAGTAGCAGAATTTTCTGGGGTTTATAGAGTCATAGAATCATAGAATCACTAAGGTTGGAAAGGACCTCCGAGATCATCAAGTCCAACCATCAACCTAACACCACCGCGTCTGCTAGACTATGTCCTGGAGTGCCACATCTACAGGTTTTTTTAATGTCTCCAGGGGCAGCGATTCAACCACCTCTCTGGGCAGCCTGTTCCAACACCTCGCTACTCCTTTTGTGAAGAAGTTTTTCCTAATATCAAACCTAAACCTCCCCTGATGCAACTTGAGGTTATTCCCTCTTGTCCTGTTGCTTGCTACTTGGGAGAAGAGACTGACATCCTCCTCACTACAACCTCCTTTCAGGTAGCTGTAGAGAGCGATCAGGTCTCCCCTCAGCCTCCTCTTCTCCAGTCTAAACAACCCTAGTTCCCTCAGCTGCTCCTCATAAGACTTGTGCTCCAGCCCCTTCACCAGTTTTGTTGCCCTTCTCTGGACACGCTCCAGCAGCTCAATGTCCTTCTTGTATTGAGGGGCCCAAAACTGGACACAGTACTCAAGCGCGGCCTCACCAATGACAAGCACAGGGGGCAATCACTTCCCTACTCCTGCTGGCCACACCATTCCTGATGAGGCCAGGATGCTGTTGGCTTTCTTGGCCACCTGGGCACATTGCTGGCTCATGTTGAGTCGGCTGTCAACCAGTACCCCCAGGTCCTTCCCTGCCAGGCAGCTCTCCAGCCACTTTGCCCCAAGCCTGTAGCGCTGCCTGGGGTTGTCATGACCAAAGTGCGGACCCAGCACATGGCCTTGTTAAACCTCATACATTTGGCCTCGGCCCATCAATCCAACCTGTCCAGATCTCTCTGGAGACCCTTTCTGCCCTCAAGCAGACTGACACTGCCTCCCAGTTTGGTGTCATCTGCGTAATTATGAAATGATGTATTTTATGTTGGAGAAGAAACTGCAGTTTCAAGCCTAAAAAGATTAATTTTCACAATGTCATACTGCAAAGTAGAACCTGGTGATCATGTATCAAAACCTTACCTAACAGACTAAAGCTTTACAACAACTGGGCCTAACTGCTGCTCATTGGTAAGCAGAACAGTGATATTGTGCTCAGGTAATGAAACACTAAACAAAATCCACAATAAGAAGTAATTCTCTTCAGTCTTTGAGCAGTGTTACTCTCTTTAGACAACTGTAATCTCCCTCTTATGTAGGACCACTGCACTCTACACTGCACCGGTGCGGCCTCACCTTGAGTACTGTGTGCAGTTTTGGGTGCCACAGTGCAAGAAAGACATAAGGCTATTGGAGAGTTTTCAAAGGAGGGCAACTAAGATGATGAAGGGTCTAGAGGGGAAGACAAATAAGGAAAGGCTGAAGTCCCTTGGTTTCTTCAGTCTAAAGAAGAGAAGGCTGAGGGAAGACCTCATTGTGGCCTATGGCATCCTGACAAGGGGGAGCGAAGGGGCAGGTCCTGATCTCCTCCCTCTGGTGACCAGCGATGGAACCTGTGGGAATGGCATGAAGCTGCATCAGGGGAGGTATAGGTTAGATATCAGAAGAAGGTTCTTCAGCAAGAGGGTGATAGGGCATTGGAACAGGCTCCCCAGGGAGGTGGTCACAGCACCGATCTTGACTGAGTTCAAGAAATGTCTGGATGATGCTCTCAGTCGTCTGCTCTGATTGGGCTGGTCCTGTATGGAGCCAGGAGTTGGACTCAATGATCCTCATGGGCCCTTCCAACTCGGGATATTCTATCATTCTATGATTCTATGACCAGCCAGAAATGTCTAAAGCATTGAGTACTAAGCACTACAAACTAGACTCAAGTTCTTTAAAAGGAGCATTACCACGTTAAGCATCTTGTTCTGCTCATGAGATACATAGTTTTCCCACTCAGTTGTTGCTTTTTAAAATATTTTATCTCTGAATTGTTTATAAACTAACTCTTTTGTTTATACATTCCAATACTAATGATGCTTGCTTTTGGTACCACTATCTGTAATAATTATTCATGTGCATTTATTCTTCAACAATTGATATTTATGCAGATTCATGATGATTGGTTAGATGACTCATATTACAGTTTAACCTATTCCCTGTTGGACCATATTCAGAACTTTAGGAGCGTTTTTCAAGTCTTAAATAAGCACTTTAATAAACACAAGTTTAAAAGCGATTTTTGCCTTAAATTTTTGCATTGGCCTTTCGGGAAAAGAAAAAAACTCATCCAAATAACATGTAACTGGAGAAGCACTGGCCAGAATCCTTTAGCAGCTGAAGAAAACCAACGCAGTTCTGATTCTGCAATAAGCCACACATGGGCAGATGCTGGCACCTACACAGATCTCCAAAGGCGATCTGCTCCTGTTGCGGTTGTAGTAGCATTGTGAGCATAATCCATAATTTCATGATGTTTGCTTAAGTCTCATATCAATTCACAGCACCTTAAATATTTCATGGAACAGATTATTTACCTGTTATAATCTTCAGGAACAAAATGGGATGACTTAGAATTCTATATGAGGCATACTGCAAACAAATAAAGAGAAAATCAAACTATTTTCTTGAATAGAGCTGGCAAATTTTGTTCATATTGACTTTCAAGGACCATACTTCTCTTTATTTGCAATTATTTAAACACCTGCTGAGAAGAACTGGTTGCAACATGAAATATGCTGAAGTTGTTTTTAATTCACACAGTTGGAAAAAGCAATGTGTTTTCATATGAAGGAACATATCTTGTTTATCTTTTTTCTAAAAATGCTATTTTCTTCAAGTTTGAAAATTTTCTTTTCATTTCCACTCTTTTGTCAATAAATACAGTGACTTGACCAGTGTCACACAGTTTATTTGTTTAAGCTTTCATTAAAATATTTTTTTCACTCTTTTTTTTTTCTTTATCACATTTTAAGTTTATATATGGAAATATTCTGAAACAAGTAAGAAGATGACCAGTAAAACTCCAAATATATTGAGTTTAAACATTTCAAACTGATCAGAGTTAAAGGTACAGAGTTTAACTTGTCATTTTTCTATCCTACTTTCTAAAAAGGGAAAGTATAATTTTTCATTTTCCTGATCTGTCATTTTCCAATATTTCAAGAAAAAATACCTAAGGTAACTTATTATCTAAATGTCAAATATTCTTTATTAATTGAAAAAGCTTGACTTGCAAGGATACAGAGGTTGCTTCTTATTCAAGAAACACTCAAAATATTGTACTATACAATTCCTTTTTTCAAAACTTCCTTTGAAATCTGAGATTTTAAACTCATTGCATTTTTTCAGGGTGAAAGGAGTGGGTGGTTTTGTACAAAGAGGAAGGATGAGACCTGCTAGTGCTTTCATGGAGGGTTGTGAGAGGTTTTTTGTTGTTTTCTTTTTTTTCCCTCACAGCAGCATTTATTATTACAATAGTTTGGGAATTTACAATCTCATATCTTGGAGGAATAGTGATGACTAAACAGTGATCCAAAGAGATTTTAACAATCTTTACACAATTGCCTTTTGGACCCATTCTTGACTATGGTCTACTAAAGAGACTCACGATACAGACTCTAAAGAAAAGCTGATGAAACATTATTATTTCTGTTTACCTAGATACAGAAATCTCCAATGAAATTTAACTGTTTCTAAGAATGTTTTGATGAATGGACCACTCACTGGATAAGGAACTGACTGGATGGTCGCACTCAAAGAGTTTTGGGCAACAGCTCAATGTCCAAGCGGACATCAGTGACAAGTGGTGTTCCTCAGAGGTCGGTGCTGGGCCTGGCACTGTTTAACACGTTTGTTGGTGACGGGGACAGTGGAAACAAATGCACCGCAGCAAGTCTGCCGATGACACCAGGCAGTAGGGTACAGCTGACACGCTGGAGAGAAAGGATGCCATCCAGAGGGACCTTGACAGGCTGGAAAGGTGGGGCTGTGCAAACTGCATAAAGTTTCAACAAGACCAAGTGCAAAGTCCTGCACATGGATTAGAGCAATCCCAAGCACAACTACAGGCTGGGTGGAGACAGGATTGAGAGCAGTCCTAAGGAGAAGGACTTGGGGGTGCTGATGGATGAAAAACTCAACATGAGCCAGCAGTGTGCACTGGCAGCCCAGAAAGCCAACCATGTCATGGGCTGCATCAAAAACAGTGATGTGATTTTGCCTCTCTACTCCACTCTTGTGAGCCCCCACCTGGAGTACTGCATCCAGCTCTGGGGTCCCCAG
>VWZZ01007638.1:10298-141475 GCA_013399095.1 Psophia crepitans | reverse complement strand
CCAGCCAAAACCAGCACAGCTGACCGAAAATTAAAGCGTGTTAGTAAGGGCATTGTCCAAATGCTTCTTAAACACTGACAGGCTTGGGGCATCGACTGCCTCTCTAGGAAGCCTGTTCCAGTGTTTGACCACCCTCTCGATAAAGAAATGCTTTCTGATGTCAAGTCTGAATCTCCCCTGGTGCAGCTTTGAGCCATTCCCACACATTCTTTTATCCCAGGGAGCAGAGATCAGCTCCTCCCTGTTCACTTTCTCTTCTCAGGATGCTGTAAAAAGCCAGGAGGTCACCCTTTAGTGTCCTTGTCTCCGAGCAAGACAAACCCAGAGCCCTTAGCCACTCCTCACAGGACATGCCTTCCAGCCCTGTCACCAGCTTTGTTGCCCTTCTCTGGATGCACTCAAGTGCTGTAACATCCCTTTTACATTGGGGGGCCCAGCCCTGCACGCAGGACCCAAGGTGAGGCCGCACCAACACCGAGTACAGCAGGAAAATCACCTCCCTGACCGGCTGGTTACGCTGTGTTTGATGCACCCCAGCACATTGCTGGCTCATATTGGGCTGCTGCTGACCAGCACCCCCAGATCCCTCTGTGCAGAGTGGCTCTCCAGCCACCCTTTCTCCTGATTTATGCTTGTGTTTGGCATAAATAGAAATTCTAGCTTTTTTTTTGATCTTCATCAGTCTTCATCAATGCTGGACAACTGAACTGTATTCAACAGGAAGATTATTTTGAAAACATGCAGCTTGGGCTATGGAAGGAATCTCTGCTATTCTTACGGTAAATTGTCAAGTCCAGTATCAGCTGCAATGGTCCAGTGCAGTGTAAGTTTTCAGGGACCATAGATACAGGAACGTAGCATTCTCTGTCTCAGGTGAAAGACAGTATCATTCTGTGATATTTTTTTTTGCTGTCATAATCGAGGTATATGTGCTAATATACTTAAAATTATTGTGTATGCCTCTACACTAAATCAGCACATAACCTTAGAAGGGGTTGGCTTAGCAAAAAAAAAGAGCTCTCAATTTTAAAAGTGAAGAACAACATAGGCAGAAAAAAGAGGTATCAACTGATCTGAAGTTTAGGCTGGAAATGAGAAGAACAGCAAACCCTCAGGTTAGTGGGGTTTGGGGTGACTTTCAGTTGGAAAGCAGGGACAAGAAATTGACTGGTTTTTTTGGCAGATTTCAGTCAGGTCATAAAAGAGACACCATAATGTGTCTGCCAGTTATCAATGGACTGGATGTGATAATGGAGAAAGTTCTTTCAAATTTTCATAGAATCATAGAGTAGTTTGGGTTGGAAGGGAACTTTACAGGCCATCTAGTCCAACTTCTCTGCAATGAGCAGGAACATCTTCAACTAGATCAGGTTGCTCAAAGCTCCAATCAGCCTGACCTTGAATGGTTCCAGGGATGGGACACCTACTACTGTGCAACCTGCTACAGTGTTTCACCACCTTCATTGTAAAAAATGTCTTCCTTATATCTAGGCTGAATCTACCTTCATTGAGTTTAAAATCATTATGCATTGTCCTACAGGGAGCCCTACTAAAAGGGCCTTTACTTCTTAAATGGCCACTTGAAAGTTACATCAATGTCCAACATATACATCTGAATGCTACCTAAACCCTCACCCCTGTCTTTTCAACACAGAATACCTTGCTGAAAAACGTGCTTTTTATGAGTGTTGGCTAGCTTCTTGGAGAGTGCGTGTCTGTCCTATCAATAAGCGTAGGAGCTGGCTGATGTGTTAGGATACGTTTTCACTACATGTAACTCATGTTCTTGTTGAGAGTAACCACAGTACCATCCAAACCGTCCAACTGAAAACCTCTCATGGTTTTTATACTAATCGTTCTTATGAAGTTAGCTGGGCTGTTCTTTTCACCAAGGTACTTTGCATAGCTAAACTGTCAAAAGAAATGTTTGATTTTGGAATACAGTGCCATTAGTTGCCTTTACACAAAAAAATTTAACTGGTGTTGTCTAAAAGTTTTATGCAGGATAAATAAGAATGTATATTGGGGCAAGCAAATATTATAAGCAGTTAATAATAATAAAGAATATATAATAATATATTAATAAAAATAATTTCAAGTTATCTGGAAAAGCAAAAAACCCCCGGGACACAGTCTATATACATACTTTCAAATTTTCTAAGTCTCTGATTTATAAAGCGAGAACAGTACTCAGGAGGAGTCACATGATTCAAGCTAATAAATATAAACCAGTCAATCCAAAGGTAAAAGGAAATTTTAGCCCTCACAGTCCAAGAAACTTCAGTAAGGCAGGATAAATCAGAAGCTCAGTGGATTGGACTAGATAATCTTTGAAGGGCCCTTCCAACCTAAACCAATCTATGATTCCATAATATTTAAAAGGTATATTAGAAAGGACTTATGTGCTCTCTGCATTTACAGAGGATGAGAAAGTACAAAAAGGAAGATTTAAGTAAGCTATAAGTTGAACTTTCTAGTACTAATTAAAGGACTTCTATCAGCTGGGAGGCTGTTGAATCCTCATTACTGGAAGATCTTAGGGTTAGGATGGCCATTTGTCAGAAAAGATATCAGTAGAGTACATCCTGTGTTGAGTCCTTTCTGTTCTCATTTTCATTAACAGAAGGCAATTTGACTGAACAAAACACAAACAAGTTAGATGGGACTGTGAGGTCCAGTCCTTTAACCCACTGGGATCTCCTACTCAGCATCTCCTGGTGACCTGAGAGGGGCTGCTGGTATAGTCAGGTGCTGTTTGTTTGTGATCAGGGATGTAGAATCTGGTACTATAACTTTGTACGCACTTGACTTTTCTTGCAATGATGCCTTGAATGGATGCTGCTGAGGTCTAAAATCCTCCTCAGAATTAGACTTCCTCCCTGCCCCCCCCCCCGCCTTTCCTTCTTATCTCCTCACACCATACCCCACTTTCACCTCCCAAGGAAAAGGTCTGGATGCTCTTTCACCTTCTCTTTCTCCTTTCACCTACAAATCAAAACATGAACATACATTGCCAAGGATTTTCCATATTGCCTAGTTTTACATGGACTTTAGACCTCAGCCCCTGTTCTCTTGAATATGCTTGTCAGCTTTCCTGTGAATCCTAGATTCACTCTTCACTGCTTTACGTTCATACTGCAGGGGTTCCACGTGACTGACCCTCTTTAAAAAGTACTTACTGATGACAAAAGAGAAAAGGAGTGATGCTGTGAAGAAGTGTCATGCCTGTCATCAAATATTAGCATCAAAAGCCTGTCACAAGTGAAAATACTTTAATCTTAGCTAAATTTAATCAAGGAAATTATTTTAAGGATAAGTGAGGAAGTAAGCTATAGTTTCAGGAACTTAAAATATCATCTAGTCACAGCTGATTTCGCCAGAGGGCTTAATTGAATGTAAAGTTAAAAAATCAGCAATACTTTGCTTTTGAGGGGAGAAAGAGCTGCTCTTGACATAGTTAACATTTTTTGGTACCTCAGTATGAGGGAAATCCGGGCCTATTGTATTCAGATATTTCATTATATGTAGAATAGAATAGAATCATTAAGGTTGGAAGAGACCTCCAGGATCATCCAGTCCAACCGTCCCCCCCGCACCTATTAACCACTAAACAATGTCCTTCAGTACCGCGTCTAACCTTTCCTTAAATACCCGCAGGGACGGTGATGCTAACTTTGCCCTGCAGTCTCTTAATTCATGGTGCTTATAATGAAGCCAGTGAAACTTTTGCGTTGAAACTTTTGCTGACTATTTTGCCTGTGACATTTACAGTGTGCAGTGTGGCACACCTTGCGATATATTGCACTGAAATACAGAGATAGGAAGCACTGTGAAGCGCTGCAAGTCTGTCACGCATTGGACCTGTTGTTTTTATTCCCCAGCAGGCTTATGCAACGATTAAAAATGCAGCCATTCTACACAGACTTTTTATGGAGAAATGAAATGTTAAGGGTGGTGCCAAAGTAGCTTTCACACACTTGCCCTAATAAGATTTTCTTTTTAAACTATAAAATTGTATCAATAAAAACAATTGCAGAGTTACTCTGTGAGTCACAAATGGTGATGGAACAAAAAGAGAACTGGCTCTGGTGAGACTTCTGTTAAAGCAGGCTGTGGACATGCGTGTTTCTGTGTGGGATGCTTACAGGATGTGTATCTCACCACCTCAAGACCACGGATACTACACTGAATGAAAATTTGTTCTGATTCTGATAGCAAAATGGAAAAAAATCCCAAAAGACCCAAGGGCCACGTTCATTTTTTTCCTAATGGTTACACGGCTATGAATGTGAGGAAGTGCAAACCATATTGGTTAACATCAGTGTTAAGACTGACAACTTTCCGTTAAGATTTGCCTGTTTCAGATGTTTTCAGATGATTCCTCTATAAAAAGTACAAATCCCAGACAATTTCCTAGAACTGAGACTAGGCAACTTTTCAAAGGTGATCAAGTTATTTGCAATCACTGGCAATACTCCTTAATTTTTAGATTAGACTGTGAACTTGGGTGTAATGAAATTGAAAGCACCACTCCCCATCACGTGACAGCAGAATGTAACTGATAAGATAAGAAAAATTGGTGTATTTCTTTTTATTCTGCCTCTGACAGTGCCGATGGAAGATGCCATTTAGAAAGCGTGTGCAGGCCTGGCCATTGTCTGCAGTCCATCGCCTAATACTTACTAAGGTGAGGCTATTCGATTTATCTTTATAGACCTGTTACACATGAATTTCTCTAGTCCCTTCCTAAGCCTGTTGATTGACACCTACAGTCTGGTCATTTTTATTCAGTAATATATTAACTAAGGAAATCAAGGAGGTGAAAGTCAGACTTACATACCCACAAACAACACAAGAAAAACTTACTTTCCTGCTATTATAATAAATTTTGTATATATAATAGCTTTTATTTTGCTATTTATAGATGCATAATTCAGCTAGAGTGGATTTTACAGGGCAATGGCACTCATTTTAATAGACGTTCGACATCAGAGACTCAGGAAGTGTCTCCTCCATACATGCTATGGGCACATTGCTGGCAACATGGTTATATGTATTACCAAAGCACCTTAACACCTAGACGTCTTACAAACATTGATGAATTTATAATCATATTCCTAAAGGGAAGAGGTTAAGTTGCCATTCTCCTTTTCAAAGACAATTTATTGAAAATTCAGAAAAATTAAACAACTTACCGAGGCCGTATAAGGAGTACTGGGAAGCTCTTTGTATCTTGAGTCCCGGTCCGGTGTCACAAGTTGATTTACCTCCCTGACAAACTGAGCCTGCATTGACTGGTGTGCGGGCAGACCCTTGCCCAGATATTTGGTACTGGATCACTGTAAGATCAAAGCCTGCAGGTACAAAATTACTATTTATTTTACCTAGATTTTGACTGTCTAGAATCAAATCTTTAATGAATGACTTGGAAAAAAGCCTGTAAGTAGTATATATATTTGTTATTTTATTTTTTAGAGCTTTCCTAAAAACTAGGAAAAATAAAAGGACTGAACAGCTAGCTAACTAAATTTTCCCAGCAGTGTACGATGAATGTGAAAGGTCAGGGTATGTGATGGATGTCAGTTAAACAGTTTGTTTTGCTGAATTGGCTTTTCGTGACCTTTCCATTTCATACCTTATTGTGCTGCCTCCTGAATTACAAGGAACTGTCTAACCACTGGCCTCAACAGCAAAATATGACAGATTTGTCCTTATACAGAAGTGCATCCAAAACTGTCACCACCTATAATTTTGTCATTGTTCTGCTTTTCTTGCGGTTGGAATATGAAAGAACTTTATGTCTATTGACCCTTTTTTCACTTGTACATGTACTCCCATAGATTTCAACCAAGGTTCCTTAAACATAACAAATGGTTTTAGTTAAAAGAATTTTGCTTTGTTCCAACTTAAGCAGGTTCTAAATACGCAGCGGATAAATGATAACTTATCTTTGTTGCACTGGAATTAGGAGTGTCACCAGACTGATAGCTGTATCATTGCTGTAAACTGGAAGATGGACAATGATTTTTTTTGTTTTTAGTTAACCTCCTGAAAAGATATTTAAATCATTATCTGAGGTATGTGTGAGTGCTAAAAATCATGCTGTATGAAATACCGAGAAAAAAGATATCAAAATATTGAGGCATAATAAAATTATACATTAGACTTAGAAGTAAATATATGATTGTCTTTTTAAAAGCAATATTTCACTGCAGTCAAATAAACCCATTTGAAAAATCTCTATACAAAAAAATAAATCATTATTATCATGAATACTGGCCTGGAACATTAGAGGGAAGTTTGATTCAGAATTTTCAAAATGCACTGTTTTTACCATTAGAATCAAACTGGTTTTGCTTGGCTCAACTCAGCTTGCATGCACTGTGTGTACCTGCGATGCTTGTGCTGCCCAAAGACTGTCATTCAAGCGTCTTTTGCTCTCTTCCTTCTCTGTGACTTGTACTCCAGCGTTAATCTATTGCGCCTCTGAAGCACTGTTTCAGAGTTGCAGGACAGAAGGGTATCACGGAAAAGGCTGTCTAAAGAGAGAGAACAACCCAAAGAATGACGGCTTGAGGAAATTGTACTATAATTCTTGTGAGACCTGACACAAGTTTCTGCTTGAAAACCTAAACCAAACTATCCTAGTCAGCTTGACACATGAATTAGTTTCGCTCTGGGATTCCCTGACTTTCTAAAGCAATACTTTTTGTTTCTTTTTCTTTTTTTTTCTGAAAGAAAATTAAAACTAGAATTTTCTTGCACAAACCAGCAGTTTGAAGGAAACTACATTTCCCACTGATAAAGAAAAAAAAATACCCTGAGCCACTCTACTTAAAACATGATGTTCCAAATGATCATTTATTGTATTTTTTCAAGGGCTGCTCAGAAATAATTACAAACAAATCTCTAATATTTTTATTTATGAAAACACAATAACACTGTAATAGTAATTATATTTTAAATAGAATTAAAATGATGCATTTGGTTACTCAACAGTGAGAAGCATTTGAATTATGCAGTTATGATAATTCAAGCAAAACAGTAGACTTTTTTTTTAATTTTTGCTTAAATTGTGTGGTTTTTTCATATTACAAGTAGTAGGTGCTGCTCAAAACAGTTTAAATATATTATTTATTACCACAAAATAAGAACTGAGTAAAAAGAATTGAAACTGGCAGTTCAGATTCAGACAGTGCTCCCAAGAGAGAAATTTAATGAGACCCTCAGCTTGTGGCTCTGTTTTCCCCACGGCAGTATACTTTTCCTGCCAAGATCTCAGTAAGCCTGTGTAAAATTGTAGGATCCTGCTCTACAAAACCCGAGTGAAAAAAGAAAGCCATAGACTCAGTGTTGCACGCTGCTGACACTTTAATAGGAGCTTGTTGCTTGAATGGTTTAGAGCAGGATTGATATCACTACTCAAAGTTGTCTGTCTTTCCTGAAAACCATTCCTTCTTCATTATTAAACAATATGATTAAAGGCAGACAGCAAGCGGGCTTCTAAATTACAACCAAAGGAAAAGAAACAAAACTAATGTCTGCTAGTCAGGATTAAACTATATGCTATTTTTTAATAATAATAAAGCTAGAAAAAAAAATTGCACAGAATTTTTAATGAACCAAGTATTTGTTCACACCTTCAGATATATTTTTCTTCCACAATTTGTAGTAACTTAAAAATGTCCACATCTCACTAAGAAGATAATTTTAAGAAAGTTTGTAAAAATTACACAGCAATAGAAATTAATGTTCAGAAATGCACTGGAAATGCACTGAGGGATAACGTGATTGCTGTTTGATGCGAGAAACCAATATTAGAAAATGCTAGAAATATTTCAAGAAATTGTATTAAATAATAAGCTATTGATCTTCTAAAAGTTGGTAAAAGATAGTACTGGAAGTAGACCACCGAAATCTGTCCTTTGAAACAGATTTTTTTCTCTATTATTTCTTCCCCTTTCTATTTCTAGACATGCAAGAGACCACAGTTAGTTCAGACACACATACTTCACACAGCATTCCTGTTCAAAAGGGCCACAAAGAATTCAGTGTATGCTCTTGAAGACTAGTTTTCTTACTTTGAAGCACAATTAGGAAAAATATTTGTGATTCGCATAAGATGATTATGGAAATATTTACACAAGACTTCTTTTTTAAAAAAAAAATCAAAAAATATCTCTAGTGGGCTTTGACTATATTGCATAGGCTTTCTAAATGTCCAGAGAGTTATATATATTTAAAATATTTGGCTTTTTATGTAAATAGGGGTTAGCAAAATGAAAGGGAGCTTGTCAGCATTTTAGTGAATTTCAGCACAAATTCTCCAGATGTAAAAAGATAGAGCTTTATGTATTAGTGCCTATTTTCATTCTTTAAAGAATGGTTCCAAAAACCAGACTTACAGTTGGTACATAATGTATAGGAGAAACTAATCCCACTGAAGTCATTGCCATTTTAGTGATACTTAGGATAATGAAGGCTACAGGGTGAAGTTAAAATAGCAATACTTCAGGTATTATGGGGAGAGCATCTAGGACGCTTCAGCTGCTTCAGAAAAGAACTTGAAGCCATGGAAGGAACCCTTTCTCGAGGTAGTCTTGGATTTGGTCATGACTCCTGGGGATTACTGGTGTTAATGGCAGTAGCATTGACTCACAAGGCACTGCAGGTTGCCTTTGACAGCAGATCTAGTCGCACTTCCGAAAGCTTCTTTCAAAAAGCCTTTTCCTGAAACTTGTCATCCAATTCTTCTGAGATAAATTAATGTGGATACACAACTAAAAGTTTGTTTTCCATTTTATAGAGTGGGAGGTTCA
This sequence comes from Psophia crepitans, assembly GCA_013399095.1. Lineage (NCBI taxonomy): Eukaryota > Metazoa > Chordata > Aves > Gruiformes > Psophiidae > Psophia > Psophia crepitans. The sequence continues at coordinate 132,656 of VWZZ01007638.1, read as the reverse complement.
CGGACAACTCTTAAACTTTTCACTAAGCTGTCCGTCAAAGCTGAAGCAGCAAAACAATTTGATTTTGTGGTCTAGCAAAAAAAGCTAGTCCCTCTGTATAACTCTATTGTATTTACACTGAAGCGATGTTGTGTACACTATGGTTACTATACATATGATACAGAAGTAAAATGAGATAGATACTATATTTCCGTATTTTGCTCCTTGAGATCATATTCTAAGCCACATTAAGGTATTATTAGAATAACAGAGTCCAGCAGAGCTGTTTTTGTGGGAAAATAAAAGCCAGATTTAATTAAGTTTATAGAATCATAAAGACTTTTTCAATTAACACATTCAAATAAACTTTCAAAATATCAATGCAAAATACATTGACATATGAAATAACAAATCTCCACATTGCTTATTAGCAAATTTATATTACTCTCAAGTGTTTTTTTCTTTTCATGAAGGACTTCAGCTACCAGCATCAGTGAGACAAAATTATTGCCTTCCCACATCACAAAGCTTCTAAGATTTTATTTTCCTGTCAGTACTGGAAAAGAGAACTGCCACAGTATATTATAGCCCTCTTAATATAACCTGACATTGGAGACTTAAGTGGTAGTCATAGTTTGGCACAAAAATCTGACTAAGAGCTCCTGGTTGTCACTGAAGTCCTTTTAGAATTAAGTAAGGTTGTAACAGTAATGGAGAAAAGGTGCAGCCAACATCTTCCCGGGTGACAGTGTCAACGCGGCAGCGCTGGCTGTGGCAAACTGCTGGTCGTGCTCCTTGCCATGAAAGTTACAGCATGGCAGGCCATGCCAGGGTGTTTGTTTTTCTGAGAACTTCAGAAAGCAATGAAAATGTATTGTGTTTATATGATTATTATTTATAACCCTTGTTGGTGATGGGAGAAGTGATTGAAAGTGCTGTTTTGTAGCGCTTCTTGAATTACATGGAAAGTAAAATGATGCATTTGAAAGTGCTTATTTAGTCTTGAGATGACTAATTATTAATTACATTCTTTTCGTGTCTTGTCAGTGAGCTGTTATTAACCCAGATCTGCTTATTGTGGGAGATCACTCTGCAGTAGAGTATTTTAACAATCTTTTATACGACATTAATTCATGCTGATACTGTATGCACACAAGGACCCCCTCTCTCTGCTCTGCTTGGTAATCAGATCTCTCTCCAAAAACATTACTATCTGTTTGTTCACTTGTAGTGCTAGGTGGAGAGAAAGAAACAAATTTAAAGCTAACTTCAACTTTCCCTTCACTGACAAAGTTCTGCATTTGACCTTGAAACGGGGCACCCTTCAGAGATCCTCACACAAGGAGAAATCCCTGAAATTTTAGCGCTATTTCCTAGTTATAAATAATAACAATATTCTTGGTGGGTGGCAGCTAACGAGTGTCGGTGCAAATGGCGATTTTGGCAGGAAAGGGCCCCGGCAGAGGCCTTATTGATTGGAGTACTGCACGGTGCTGTACTTTGTCACTCTTCTCCGGGAGGTGCCAGGGGATGCCGTGCCCATTGCCTGGCCAAGGTGACAGTCGGCGCTGAGCATCTGACCCGTGCTGCTCAGGCCCCCCAGATTTGCACCGCCCAGGCTGCTCATCCCGGACCCTGACACTACCCTCTCGGTGACCACCACATTGTGGGCGTTCGATAACTCTGAGGGAATATTTACTAAGCTGCCTGGCATGCCAGAGGCAGGCCTGAACACCCTTTCTGTCACCACCACATTCGACCCATCTACCAAATCGGGAATGCTCAGAGAGGTTGGGAGCCGGGAGTTAGGCGCGATTACTCTTTCTGTGACGATAACATTGGATCCCTCTGTGAGATCAGGGATATCTAGCATGCCGCGCAAATCAGAGGCAGATGCAGGACCGACAACTCTTTCTGTTACAACAACGTTGGATGCACGCAGAGGGTCAACGCAAAGAGATGGGGAGCCGGAGGTGTAGGTCTCAGTCACCGTCATGTTGCCATGGAGCAAAGGATCCGGCATTGGCCTTGGGGGCTGTATGGTTGACCCAGATGTGTAGGTGTTTTCAGTAACAATTGTTGTAGTGCCAGTCGGGGGAGGCATAGGTGCACATCCATTGACAACGATGGTGGTTCCAGGTGGCGGGAGGTTTAGATCACTTTCAGGGTTGGGAAAGTTGACGTTAACGCATGGCCAGGGTGGGTTGACATCAGGGAAAGGTTCGATCTCTTTGCCCAGACAGATTTCTGCCAGCGTCTTAAATTTTGGTCCTAATGTATCCAAATATGTTTCGTCTGTATCTTCTCCAATAAAGCTGCAGCAACCCACAGAGCCAACAGGAGTACCGACTCCTTCATGGTCATATATTAATAGGCAGTCATTTGCCGGCCGACCTTCATCTTCATCTGCATACACAAATGCTTTCTGTAGTTTGCAAAAACAGAAAAAGAAAAAGAAGAAAAGAACAACAGAGTGAGTTTTCATCAGGTTTTTAACAATGAAGGCTCAAAACACAGTAAGGTTTCCCTAGCTGCAATAAGACCTAGTTGACTTGAAAAACAGGACATCAGCAGGACAAATTATATCATCAACATCTGTGTAACCTCGAAATAAGTTTTATTCAAATGTTATTGATGTTTTATTCTTGTTTCTGCCAATACTTAGCATCTCAAATTTGGTCTGTCATCAGTGGGTCTGACTGTGGGGTGAAGGGAGAAAGCAAAAGGAACAGGGCAGCAAACGTACTCTTGGACACCAGTATCCAAACAAAGCAGTAGGAAGAAGAGTGAAGCAGGATGGCGAGAGGAGCAGTGGAGAGGCCAGGACAGAGGAGATGGAACGGAGGGTTTGCCACAGTGGGGAAGGCTTGGTGAGCCCAGAGTGGAATCCATTTTGAGCAGGATGGAGGTCATTGATTTGGGATGGAGTTGAGGAAAGAGGAGAATTTAAAGTGAGTGTGTGATGAGATTGGAAGAAGCAGGGAAAGACAAAAGGAGAGGCCTGGGAGGGAGGGGCAGAAGGTTTGGAGGTGAAGATGATCAGTAGGAGGAGCAATCTGTGAAAGCCTATGGCTGGAAGACAACTAATAGGTAGTGCTCCCAGCCTAGGCAAGGAGACTGCTATCTGGAAAAAGTCCATGCTCAGGACTTCAGAACTGTTCTGTCCTCTCCTCCACTGAATCTTTTTTAGATTTTGAAATACAGCAATCCTTATATATTAATTGATATTTTGGTGACATATGCAATTATAGTATTTATGCATCACACTTCATGCTACTTATGAAAACATATCCCATTAGTCCATTAATAATGTAAACTTCATAGAATTTTTTAATCCCATATGTAAAGTCTAATTAATATGTTACCAATTACAAAAGTGCATATTTATGTCACTTACAGTTCACAAGACTTTAGGGAACAGAAATGGCAATAAAAATAAGGAAGAAAGTGAACTGATATTCACAGTTCCTTAAGGGTTAAAGTCACTTCATTAAACAATCTATACAGGAAGCACATGTGAACAATTTCACAAAGTTATCTATCTATACACTGAAAAATATGGCAAATATATACATTTGGTGGTCACTTATGAAAGCTGAAACAATTTAATTGCTTACTGGCCATAACTGGAGTGTGTCCATCAGTTTTACAGAAAGGTTGTTGAGCAGTCAAAGCTACTACTGTAGCAGCTCAAAAGCAGTACTACTAGTGTTGTAGTTTTTCCTACTAGCATGGTCAGCTTTGCTCTCACACCCGTCTTATATCATGGAAGTTTCAATTTGAGTGGAGTTGTTTCGAATTTCCACCATGTAACTTGGGGAGGAGAATCTAACAGTAAGCTCACAGATATAATGCAAAGATCAGGTAATTACCTCAGAGAAGTAGTTGTCTAGGAAGGCCATGTTCACCCCTCCTTCTCGATACTCTTTTATTGTTCCTCCAATTGACCCTTTTACTTCCCCTGTTCCAGAAATTCCTCCAGCTGTTCCATAACCAGTACCAGTGCCATAGCCAACCCCTGTTGTTTCTTCAACACCAGAAGCTACTACTCCTCCTCCTCCGTATGTGTTTGTATATATGTCTGAAAACAGAAAAAGTTATCCTTCCTGTGCTCTGTGAAAATTTACACAGAATTTGCGAGTTGTTTTTACAAATAGTACAATGACACTACTGAGTATCTAAAGGTATTTCAGACTAATTTCAGTCACAGATCCATGCCCAGGTGGCAAACATTGAAACTGCAATAAAAATTGAGCACATATTAGTAGACACCTAAGACCTAGATTTTATTCCTGAGGCTAGGCATCGTGTGCCTATGTGCTTTAGAAAAACAATGATTTACTTGTGCAATTGACTGGAGAGATTCCTCTGTCTGGTGTACGTATATGCTGTTATGGAATTTGCATTAGAAAATCAGATAATGCTTATGGATATTTATGCAAATACATAAATGTATATTTATGATCACATCAGGGTTAAAATTGTTTTGCCTTAAACTTTTTTCTAAAAGAAATAGCTTTGTAACTCCTTTCACAGTTTCTAGTTGTTAGATTGTTACAGGGGATTTGGGATAATAACAATGGATCATAATAACCACCAGTGTTCATAATGCAGAATGAAAATGATCCCTACAATAAATTATAAAGTCATACTTACAGGATTTTATCTTCTCCAGATTTTTTCATGTATGATAAAAAGGAATGAGTGGTCTTAAATATCAGCATGTAGTATAATAAACCTATTGCATACAGTAGTCTTGGCTATGATTAAGAAACATAGGCTAATTTTTTTTTTTAATTTAATCTCCTTAGTGTCAGTTTATAGAATTTGAACCAGGGGCTTTCACCATAGTGGTACTGAACAGTGGAAATAAAGTAAAATCACATGTGTAAGTTTTAAACTTTTCGATTGTCATGACAGCAGAAATTTCCTGAGAATGAAGACTCCTAATTCAGCTTTATGTCCCAGAATGTTCTCTTTTGATTTTACCTTAAGGATGAGAACATTTCTTCCTGTCAGATACTAGTGAAAATGGATCTGTGCCAGCATCCTTCCTTCCTGTTGTGGAGTAATGAGGAAAAAGAGAAAGTAACACTGCACAGCTTGACTTACTTGCTATGGCCATTGAATTTCTGAGAGTACCTTATCTCAGAAGCATGAATTTATTGTGCTATGTACCAGCTTTCTGTCTAGGCTAGTGCACAAGTGGTCAGTAATTAACAGGCTACTTGACTACTGGTTACTTTCTTCTTTGTGGGAAGCAGAGCCTGGAAACTGGGAAGAATGGAACTTTTCACCACTAAGTTATGAAATAAAACCCCCTAATTCTGGCCTCAAAATTGATTTCTGCTGAAGCTGGTGTCTTGAAAAGACCCTCCATTCATTAGCTGGAATGATAAAGAAAAATTGCCTGAGATTTGAAAGCCTTGGCAGATATTTCAAAATAAATGTAGTTTGCAGAAATTAATCTGCCTTTATTCATACTGGAAGTCCTACTAGCATCAGTTGGACTATTTACAAATGTAAGACTGGAAGAGTTGAGTTATAGCTGTGAAACCAAAGTGCTCCTTGAATCAGAAGACATGAAGTTCTGAAGGATAGCTTTATGGCAGCACACATAGAAAATTTTAGGATCTGCTTACCAGAGTGTTCACCAAAATCACCTCCTGCAGCTGTTGTTGGAGCAAGAATGTGTGAGACATCCTGTAAAACAACATTTTGGGTCCTTGAATGATGACTTTGAAATTCCCATATGAAGACCAAGACTTTGTGAATCATGCTAAGAAATTAGCAGTCTAGGCTTTTAATGATAGCTCTTAATTACCATCCCAATTGAAAAAAAAAACCAACCAACCAGCCAAATAAACAAAAAACCCAAAGCAAAACCTAAAAACCAAACTCCATTCAAGTTTTTTCCATTGTCAACATAAAAGGTGATCAAGAAAGATGGTTTGTGTACCTTGTCCTACTTTGCCCTGGAAAAACTTGCTAGTTATTGTGTTTCAGCTGAGGGAATAGTAACACCAAACTGTTGGGCCGAGCTAACTGAACACAGCCTGAAACACACAGACTCCACCTGCACGTGTTAGTTACGAATAACCTTTCGTATCTGCCTGGCCATTGTTGACAATGCCAGACTTCCTTTGGAAGATGACACAGTGCTACAATCGCTTTCTCGCTTCTAGTCAAATGCAGTCTTTTCTGTAAAGATCGTGGGTTTTAGAAACATGGGATGTACTGACCCTGTCTTCAGGCTGTGCACCTTCTATTCCCCACGGATGAATTGCCCCTTCTGTGCATTCAGGTACAGGTTCAAATCCAGTTCCAACTCTAGCTGCAGCGCCAGGTCCACAGCCACAACAGTCGCTCATTGACATCAAAATTGGAATCACTTGACAAGGAAGAAACAGGAAACAGGGATTGAGGACATCTCTTCGCCACAGGAATAGCTGCTTTTCCCAGAGCGCAGGTGCTCAAGAACTTTTGAAAATATGTCTTTTAAAACGTTTCAAACCAAGCAGCCTGCAAGTCTGGCTTTCAGAATCGTTAGCTGCTTTTGGATATGTATGCATTTGGAAATTCAGAATAATTTGTACCTTTAGTTACAGCAGAGCAAAGCAGGGGTGGAGTAGGGCTGTTACTCCAAATGTATGCCTATACATCTGGGAACAGACTTTGATCTATCTCAGCTGAATTAATGTAAGTTGTGTACATATGAAAATCAAACAAACAGAACCAGTCTTGCTATGTATAGCATTCAGTGACATATTCAGTCTTGATATATAAGCATACATTTGTCTCTTCAGATATTGTAATTGAAAAGAAATATACATTAGTAATAATAGACATACAAGAATCAGTGGAGAGAGATCCATCTGGCTACAGTGATCTTTGGCTAAGGCTCCAGTTGTATTTTTCACTTCACATATTCATAATGCTTGATTTGAAAAAACAACAGAGGCAAACCCCAAACCCCAGTTTTAACAAATGATTATAGAGTGAGTCAGGTTTCCCAGTGTGCTGCTGTATTATGCTTAGTTGTTTCAAGAACACGGCGCTAGAAATTGCTGGCTGCTATAAATGCCAACATTGAAAACATTACTCATTTAAGAAAGGCACTGCAAAACTAATTCTGGCTGTCTTTAGTTCCTTAACCTAGAGGTCTACGTAAACTCTTATCCCTGCAGAGGGAGTGGGGAGAGATGGTGGCCTCCACCAGACTGAGTGGAGCATCTACACCTCTTAGTTTAACATCAAAATGAACTAAAAAAGGGAAAGGGCTATACAATGTAAAAAGTGCTACCTCACACTGCCGTGTGAGGCTAGGGACATATTTACTCCAGACTAAAAACTAGATTTCCAAAGGCAGAGAAACAGTCTGTCCTGTAACATTAATCACCTGGGAACTACAAATAAACCAGCTTTTTTTCAGCTTCAAAACTTCGTGTTTGTTGGTTCAAAGATCAAAATGCAGAACAACACACTCCCCCCTGAAAAAATCAGGGGAAAAATGCATTTTCCTCTGCTTTTGTACTTAGTATTTCTGCACTAGGAAATTTTAGATGTTGATTGCTTGATGAGCAGGCCACAAAAAAAAGACAATCATATCTGATTGTGGTGGTCTGAGAAGTAATTGCTTGATAAAGTCTAACTTGAGTCATTCTTATCCCTGAAACTCGTATTTCTTTGAAAACACTAGGACATATGAATGAATGATCTGTTTTGATCTTGTTATCACAAATACTACTGTTTTTTAATAGATGTAATGTGTGACAGCAATAGCCAAAAGGTTCAACATTTAAGATGATTGTGCTGCTCTACTGAAACCTGGCTTTGAGTTCAAAGGAAGCTTGTTCTTTACGTCTTTTCATACCCAACTTGGAGCTTTTGATGTATGTAATATAACAGAAGTATGCATTGCAAAGCGTAAGTCATAAGTGACAGGAACAGCTCTTTCCTAAAATCTTCTGCTAAAAATTTTTACCCTGTCTGATGATCTGACAACTGAATAACACCTTAGGAAAAAATACCTAAGTCTTAGGAAGGAAATAGCTATTTCTGAATGAAATATGTATATAAATATGTAGAATATAAAATATAGAGAAATTCTTATGGTTTAAAAAACAATTTTTTTCTCCTCCAAATGGCCCATGGGAGCCAGGAGGTTAACAACTGACTAGAAAAGTCACCTTATTTTAGAAGAATTTAAAAAATACACTTTTATTAATAATTTAATTAAGAATTTTTTTCTTAATTTTATACTTACAAACAAATATTAATCCACCAAGAAACATCAGGCCAATGGCAGTACCGCTGAGTGTGGTAGAAGATGGTAAATATCTGCCATAATTTCCATTTCCATCAAAAGTATCAGTGACTGCAGTGTATACTGAACCTTCACCATAATCAGTAGCGTAAACCATCCAGTCTGTGTGGTCATCAGGTTCTGTAACTCCATAGATGTCTTCATCTTCACCAGCTCTGCCACCATCACCGACAACAATTACTTTTGTGGCCCCACTGGTGCAGTAATAACGACTATCACACTGACAAGCTTGCACAGGAATTACATGTGGTTTAGGGCAGCGTCGGCCTTGGCTATCTCTTACATTGATAAAGATCCTATAAATGTAAAAGTCAATGTTCTGACTCACTAGTTCGGCAGAGGAAGCTTTGGAGAAGAAAAAAAGAGAGAGAAAAATATTTAGATTAAGGTATTGACTGTAAATACTGTACAAATCTACAATTTTTGACTAATTTTCATAGAACAGAATTAAGAGTAAGTGTTCCCATTGTAAGATATTCAGTTACTTATGCATCTACTTACTTATTCAAAGCTGAAACTTATGATATTTATCTATGCTAGCTTTTTCTGTTGGAAAACCTGAGCCAGATCAGTCTAGTCATCACTTTTTAATGTAAGAAACATAAAAGGAGCAAATGCACTTTTTATATCTACTGCTACTGTTCCTAATTTTTATTCATACAATGGTAAATGTCAGAATTGCAAGTTTTAAATGTGTTTTGGGTTTTTTTTCTCACTCATAAAGAATTTACGTGTGTTTTTCAAAAGTTTTTCAGTAGTTTTAAAATATTTAAAGTTACACATTTTAATCTGTTTAGGACAAATAGGAGAGTAGTTGTAATTGCGATATTTACAATTTAACGTAGTCTTCTATGCATACAGTAAGTTATGCAAATTCTGTCATTTAGTAATGTATGAGCTTTAATTAGTTCATATGTTTGTTATGTCCTGTTGGAGGAAACTGGAAAAGTTGCACTGACTAAAATGGGTTTTTTTAGAAATAAATGTAAGTACAATCTGTACAATATGTTGCTAAAGCTGTAACCCTAATTTGCCATTTTTGTATGTCTCTCATAAAAGTAGAGCTCTGCCAGCTAATAACTTTATACTCTAACAGATAAATCTGAGAGCTTTGTCATGTACTTAGAATTTTTTAGATAACACAGAAATAAAAAGCTATCAAATTACTCCTTTTGAATTATCTCATTAGGTTTAGACCAATAGAGGTGCTTATCATAGCTACACTCAGTTATAGTTTTACTGTTCTATTTTTGTCAGTATATTTTTAGTTTCCTCTAAAAGATGATAACTAGATAAAACACATGTAATGATTCTGATTCTAGGTCTAATATGATATGTGTAGATATATAGATGTATATATAAATCCAGAGCAACTTCTTGGACTCATATAAGCATAAAATCACATTTCAGTGAGATTGTAATAGAGTCTAATAATTCTTTTGTTTGTTATTAAAAAGTTATCCTAACCTGTTATTTTACATAACAGCTTATTGCTATGGTTTATTCTGTTATAAAATGTAGAGTAATTTACCATTTATTGATCTGATAATCCATGTAGTTTGAGGTTCACCATGTATGCTGAATGTAAAGGGGGTCCCAGCGTATGGATCACCATTCAGATACTTTGCTGTGATAATCACTGATGGAGATTGCATGCATACTTTCCTTAATTCAGTAGTAATTCTTGGGCAATTGTCATTGATGTCTTGAATTGAAAGCACAATGGTGCCAGTAGCAGTATATCGAGGAACCCCTGTAAAAAAAAGATATTTGTGGCCAGGAGGGAATATTGATACTGTAAGGAATGCAGTTCAGGTGAGAAAACTAGAAACAGGAAAAAACACTGAGAGAAATCTGGAACAGAGTTTTGTTTCAGAAAACTTAATCTCTTTTCTTACCTCTGGTGATAGCCAGAACCTCTGCTCTGTACTGCCCATTGATTACATAGATTGATTCCCGGTCAATAACTTTGTTCAGTGTGATTTCACCAGTATTTTGATTGATTCTGAACCAGGCAGCAGGATCACGTCCTATACTATATCTGTGTTTGGTGAAGTAAAAATACTCAGAATTATATTATGAATATACGTACTACATATTCATTTTTAAAATAATATCTGTCACTTTGGAATAAGAAGAAAAAAAGAGAGAGAGGCCCTATTCCTTTTCACCTATTTCACACAAAATTTCTGTAGACATCAGAAGATGTAGGCCAGAAAAATAATTGGTAATAAAATAAATGTGTAGAAGTCCATTATAATTTGAAAAAGGTATCATAGTCTAAAAGTAAAATCTTTCTGGACCCTGTAAACCTTTACCAGAACCCTTGCTGATACCAGTAGTCAAATACACAGCTCTTTCTAGAAAATAGAATGATTTGGGTTGGAAGGGACCTCAAAGATCACCTCGTTCCAACCCCCTTGCCATGGGCAGGGACACCCTCTGCTACACAAGGTTGCCCAAAGCCCCATCCAGCCTGGCCTTGAACACTGCCAGGGATGGGGCATCCACAGCTTCTTTGGGCAACTTGTCCAATGCCTTTAACATTCTACAGTTGTATTTACTAACATATTTCTCTGTTTTATGAAAACTTTTCCAACCTTTGTAAATCAGCTGTATCTATTTCTACACACATTAAAAAGCAAACTATAGACTATAGATCATTTAGGGTGGAAAAGACCTTTAAGATCATTGAGTTCAACCATTAACTGCCAAGTCCACCACTAAACCATGTCCCTAAGCACCACATCTACGTGTCTTTTCAATACCTCCAGGTAGGGTGACTCAACCACTTCCCTGGGGAGCCTGTTCCAATGCTTGACAAGCCTTTTGGTGAAGAATTTTTTCCTAATATCCAACCTAAACCTCCCCTGGTATAACTTGAGGCCATTTCCTCTCATCCTATCACTTGTTACTTGGGAGAAGAGACCAACACCCACCTGGCTACAACCTCCTTTCAGGTAGTTGTAGAGAGTGATAAGGTCTCCCCTCAGCCTCCTTTTCTCCAGACTAATTATTATTTATAATTATTAATTATCATTAATTTCAGCAGAAATAAACATAAAATAATGTCTTTTTTTACTACAGAATGAGCTGGTAGTGACCTCTTCTATTGTGATTGTATAATAATGCCCATTATTGGGGTTTTCTGCTGTTTTTTTTAGAGATGCTAATAAATTCCCTATTTTTAGCAAACATTTAAAGAAAAACTACTCTTAGGCTGGGTTAGAAAACACATCTCTTCTGATTTATGTAAGTTCCAGCCTGTTAGAAAAAGGCTATTTTCTTTGTCCTGCGTACAGGGCTAAGTAAGGAAAGTAATTCAGGAAACAAAACCAATCATAGCAAAAAAAAAAAGGGCTGAAGAAGACCCTATTCTATTGCTATTACTCTACTGCTAGTTTAATAACATTTTTAAAGTTGTTTTTTAAAGCATCCTTTAAAATACCTATTCCTCATCTCATTGAAGTCTCAATTAAAATAACTATTCCATGCAGGGAGTTAAGCAGACCAGAGCTTACATAACATTTGATGCAATAAGTCCGGTGTCCTCATCGATGGCTGTGTATGTTCCCACAATATAATTCACTTTTTGGCTTTGTGATACAGAAAACGTAACTGAAGACGGATTAAATCTTGGCGGTTCAATCACATTTTTTACTTCTACTATGAGAGGTGTTCCAGTGGCTTGGAATTGACTCGCAACAGAGTGGTGGAAGGCAGCTACGTTCCTGACACCAATCACCAGTGAGTGAGTTTGGAGATGTTCATAATTCAGTTCCTAAAACATAAACCACAGAGAACTAGATAGAAAATAAAGTTTCCTTTAATATTATTTAAATATTTTCTATTTTAAATGGTTGAATGACAGTGTTTTTACTGCTTGTTTAATTTTGTTAATAATTAATTAAAACTATTTTAAGATGATTATTTCAACAGTTGAATCACAATATTTATCCATACCTTAATTACTCTAAGGATTCCTTGATTTGTAGCTCGATCTGTAACAATTTCAAACCAGTTGTCTTCATTACCGGATATAAAGAAAAACTCTGCTAACCAATTGTCTGTAAACTCTTCATCAGCATCCAGAGCTTGTATTCGCAGCAGTTCTGAACTGAGTGAATTTTCTGAAATACTTACTGAAAACTGGAATGACAGATAAATACCTGTTAGCAAACACTAAAATATATAATGTGAGGAAAACACAGCTGATTGCAGAGTTTTTTCTGAAGGATGTCTTGCCCACAGTCCATGCCAATTTAATAAAAATCATGTGTTCCGGGTAAATTATGAACCTGATTGCAGATCTGAAGAGCTGTATTACCTCAAGCATTTACAGAGACAGCTCAGGGGAAATGGATTTGTGCTTTCTATACAAAAAAATCATACAAAGATTGAGTTAATCTATGTAATCTGCCTGTATTGCATGGGTCTGGACATCTGGATGACTGGATTTCTCTGAATACAGAGGAGACAGTGTCAGGACTGACTTCTCTGAATACAAAAATAATCTATGTGTATGTTATCAGAAACGGATTGGATTTTGAGCACACTTCGAAGAAACAACCCTGTTAATCAAGTGGAGCATTCAAACGTGAAAGCACTCCATGGGTTCAGTTATCAACTGGGTTTTTGAACAGGATTTTTAAACAGCAATGCTGCTTTTGGTATTAAAAACTTACAGAGCTTTGAGCAAGAGTTGGGAAGTTGTCATTGACATCAATAACTTTAACGTTACAGCTGCAAAGGGATGATATTCCATCTGCAGCTCCATCCCGGTCTGATGCCTTCACAACAAGAGTGTAGCTGCTATGTTGCTGTCACAGAAAGAGAAATGAGCGTGTTAGAAGGACTACCTGTACATCTAAACGTTGTGAGTACTCATGTCTTGCTACTATTTCCCAATGCAGGAGTTTGCCTTAGATATTTTATTGTTACGTATAGAAAAAATACATTTCTCCCTTAATTTCTGTAAAAACTGCCACCTTTTTTTTTCTTTTTTCTTTTTTTTTTCCCTTCCCACTCTCATAACACATATACACCACAACTTCATGTTATTAACTTTGCAAAGGGAAATGTTACCTCTCTGTCAAGATAATTTGCAAGATGGAGTTCTCCAGTATATTTATTCATAATGAACATGGGTGGACCTGAAGGTTCCTGACTCTCTATCTTGAAGGCAATTTTAGAATTCAAGTGATTAGGTTCATCTGCATCTGATGCAATTATTTTCATCACCAGCGTGTCTAAGAGTAAAAAATAATAATTAAAAAAAACAAATCAGAAAATGTTTTGTACCTGCAAACAACTTATCACGACAATGCTAAAACTTGGTGTGTAAAAATGATAGAATGCTATCTATTTATTGACATTTACAAAGAAATACAACTTTAATTTTGTAGTACTGATTCTGACTGAATGTTAACGACTTGAAAATGCATTAAAAACTAAGGTCAGGTGGAGTAATGCAGATTTTTACTGAAATTCTTTAAGTCAACATAGGGACTATGTAAAAATAGTAAGTACTGAGCTTGTAGATATTCATGTAAGAAATCTCCACAGTTTGAAATGAGAATTTCTACAAAGTAGAAAATGAGCATTAGGCACCATTGCCTTAGTGCTATTTGCATGTCTAATGTTGATTGCTGTAGTTCTAGTGAAAAGAACTATTTTAGTGGTTTAAATAAGGGTTTATTTAGTAATATCCAACTGCAACTGAAATGTTGAAGGTACAAATACAAATATTTGAAACAGAAAAAAAAAGAGAAAAAAATATTATTTATACACTCTCAAAGAAAATAAGTGTAGATCTAATGTCTTTTTTTTAATGAGAAGGAATGAACTGATTTATTTTAAATTTTCACATCTGAAAGTATTTGCATGATGATATGGTTGGAAACTGAAACATTCAGTGTTCATGTGTGGGAGGAAAAGGGAAAGGAAACATTGCTGCTTGATTTTAGGCAATGAGCTTGGGCCCCAGTTCAAATACCACGCAGAGAAGCATCTCCTGCTCCTTCCTCTGCAGTAGCCCTGGTAAATACATATGTCACTGCCTTAGAAAATGTAGAATAAGCACCCCATGCTTGTATTAACTCTATTCTGGGAGCTTCGCTAATGATGCTATAATAGGCATAATGTAGTTACTTACTGTCCATACTGCATTCTTCAATAGATCCTGTGAATACAGTTTGTGAAAATATAGGAGGGTTATCATTTATATCCAGAACTCTCACTCGAAGTTCAAGAGGTGGCTCCAAATCTACACCCGTCACTGAGTGTTTAGCAAAGCAACGTATCTAGATAAAGAGATTTACTTGTTTTAAAACCAAAAGTGAAGTAAGCAAAGTAATAAACTGAAACAAATGAATTTGTCTCCTTCTGCTATCCCTGCTCCACATGCTCCCTCCCCCAGCCCAGATCCATCATTATAATGGTAAAAGAAAAATGGGAGTACTTACAACAAATACTGGGGTTACTTCCCTATCCACTATTGATGTTATATTAATGTCTCCAGTTCTTGGGTTAACAACAAATATTCCATAAGGGGCACGATCAATTCCAACTCCAGAGATGCTGTATGTTATCGGATGGTTTTCTTCACAATCTGATCGGATCTACAATAATAGATAATAATAATAATAATTTATACCAATTTACTGAGGATACCTGCAGGGCTTTTTTTCCTATTATTAGTTCCTGTAAAAAATTCTATATAATTTCAATCGCATATCACAAGGTTCAGTTGACAGAACCAATGGAAGGCTCTTTAGCAAAACAGCCAGCCTAGAGATCCATCTCCTCTTAGGTGCCAGCCAGATTTTCTTTTTCTCTTAAGTCTTCTGGCAAGGAAGTGGAGAGAGAAACTTCCACGAGTATCACACTGTAGCTGGACTTCAGTAAGGGTACAGTCATGGTGAGAAGATAGGAAGACATCTATTCTATCATCTTTGCCCTGTTGCCCACAAGAGTCAGGCAGCATCCTTGAACTTCTGCCCAGGGGTTTCTCAGGATGAGAGAGAAAAATCAGGTATCGTGATCTAATACACAGATCCTGCACACAAAGAGACTGTGGTGGGAGCTGTCTAGGATGTAGACTGGTTGCAATGTTCTAGGAAGCCTTTTGTCACTCCTCAGCAGCTACATGGGTTCACCATATGAGGCTGTCTCAGCAGAGCTGGAAATATTGCATCGTCTGTCTTTTATTCTACATTCCTTGCTTTGACTACTGTAAGCAAATACACTTTTAAATCTCTGCTTTTATCAGTCTGTCTTTAGAAAAACTTCCTTGCCAGTAAACACTTCTGTTTTTCTTTCTACTTACTCTGGCAATTGGATTCCTCTTAGAATTATCTTCTCCTTCTCTACAAGCTGCAGCAAATTTAATCCATTCACGTTTTTGTCTTCTGAAGGTTTTCCATCTTGCCGTTCCATTTTCATCCCATTCTTTTACCTTTGACAGAGAGTTCCAGTATGATATGACCAGTAACCTCAATACAGACATTTAAAATTTCCAACAATAAGGAGAAAAGGCATTTTTATAGATCACATGCTTTTTTATATGTCTGCAGGTCGCAAACTCTAACACTGTACATGTTTACTTTAAAATTATTCATGCATATGAGATATTAATTGAGAAGAACTTCTCTTGAGAAGGTGAGCAGGTTATTACCTGCTACTGTTTAATATTTAAATAAATTTTCAATCTTCAAGTTCAGAAATGTCTTAGTTCAGTATTTTCCCTTTCATTTTTGCATGGGTTACAGTTTATTTGATTAGAAAATCAGTTTCTAAAGAAATATATATTACCTCTACATGAAATCCTGCGCTGAAATCCAAGAGCACCTGCAAGAACAATAAGAAGATTGGCATATAAAAATGCAGGGCAAAATCCAGTAAGCAAAACCCAACTGCCATACATGGCTGTACTGCAGGACTGGAGCAGTATTTTTTCTCAAGTGTGCTGGTTTTGGCTGCAATAAAGTTAATTTTCTTCATAGTTACTATTATGATGCTATAATTTGGGTTTGTGCTGAAAATAGTTTCGATAACAGAGGGATGTTGTCATTACTGCTGAGCAGTGCTTACACAGAGCCAAGGCCTTTGCTGCTTCTCACCCCACCAGTGAGCAGGCTGGGGGTGCACAAGGAGTTGGGAGGGGACACAGCTGGGACAGCTGACCCCAACTGACCAGAGGGATATCCCATACCATATGGCGTCATGCTCAGCATATAAAACTGGGGGAAGAAGGAGGACAGGAGGGATATTCGGAGTGATGTTGTTTATCTTCCCAAGTACCATTACGCGTGACGGAGCCCTGCTGTCCTGGGGATGGCTGAACCCCTGCCTGCCGTGGGCAGTGGGGAATGAATTCCTTGTGTTGCTTTGCTTGCATGCAGGGCTTTTGCTTTACCTGTTAAACTGTCTTTACCTCAACCCAGGAGCTTTTTCACTTTTACCCTTCTGATTCTCTCCCCCGTCCCACCAAGGGGGGCGTGAATGAATGGCTGTGTGGGGCTTAATTGTCAGCTGGGATTAAGCCACAACATCAAGTCTATTGCAATAGCCTATCTAGGTAGTAGCTACAGGATTTCCATACATGGTTTTGTGCAGTTCATCTTTTCTGTATCCCGCACTTGAATTCCTTGACAGTTAACACCTTCAAAATCAATTTTGTCATTCAAGGCAGAACTTTGAGTTTCAATAGGTGTGACATAGCAAATTTCAAGTTATATCTACATTAAAATAGAGTTCACACAGACTTTTAGGTTGTAACACCTTAGCTGAAGAGAGAAGTTGTTGCAAAACTTGTTATTAAAAAGTTTAGAAAACCAGAAAAGGGAGCATTTATTTATTCTAAAGAATTTATTTTTTATTCTTTCTTTTTTCTTATTTGGAAAATCTACAGTAGACCTGGAGTAATTCACTATCTAGTTTAACCAAAAAGAATGAAAATGTTTTCTTGAAACTTCCCACTGCGGTTAAAGAGATTCAGTGTAAGATAGAAAGCCAACAGTAGTCATCAGGCAGATTTCCCTGGAGTGCAGTGGGCTGTGATTTGAGTTCTAACTATGCAACCAAAGTCCAGAGTAAATAAAGGTGGGTGGATCAGATGCAAAATTAATTTACTTTAATCTTAAAACTAAAATAATAGAGAATTCTTGATTTCTTGATTAGCACAATTTTAAAAAAGGCACAGTTTAATTAACCTTGTTCCTAAATAAGGTGTGAAAATGAAGATCACTTGGTGAATGTACTTCTTCAAAGCATCTCGTTTGGGTTTGGGATCTGACTCTGCTCTCCTCAGATGATAAAGGGTGAAGAATATGAAGCAGGCCTGGATGCTCGTTTCATTCATCATCAGGGGAAACAAAATATCCAGGTGACTCAAAAAGTGTTGCAGTTTCTCTTTTCTCACCAAATGTGGTTAACAGCTGCAGCTATCAATTTTCCACTTTCCTTTTAATTTCCCAGTACTAGTCAATACTTTTTATATTTCTTTCCTTTTTTTTTTTTTTTCCCCTGTGTGTGTCTGACATGTTTTATCTGGTGGTTTTTATGTCAGTTGGATTATACTTGGATAAAATCTATGACAATCTTTTTCTCTACAGTAACTTTACCTCATGGGACTTTCCTCGCTTCAAATTTATTGCATTGTTCTGTCAAGGCTGGAAGATGGTCACAGACTTTGTTCCACTTACTTCATGTTAAAACAATGTCTTACAGGCAACAAATCAAGGAAGAGCAGCTTCACCTTCCTTCCTTTCTCCTCCTTTCCCTGTTTACCTATACCCTGTAAAAGGTCCATCATGTGCCATTTACAAAGAAATGTCTCCAACAATCTGATCTTGCCCAGTATGTTCCCTGAGACCTCAGCACACAATGGCTGCCCTAATCTGTTTTAGAAGGAAGGAATTTAAACTGTAGGTTTGCTTATTTGCTGTGCATAGCACCTTGAAATTTGTAGGACTATTCATGGAGTGAGGAGTATTCTTCTTGTTTCTTTGAGCAAGCTATTGACATAAATGGTTAAGAAAAGTCCTCTGCGGGAAAATCATTATAATATGTTCATGTTGTGCTAAATGCATCAATACCTCTTTTAATTTGAGTTTATGTTTTAGTGGCTATTTAAATCTTCAGCTGCAGAATGGGTTTGAAGTTCACGTGCAGCCATTAGTCTCCTCAAGAAGGGCCAATATCAGACTCATTTTAAACTACAGGTGTTGTTTTCACTCAAGCCTGTCCTGTCATAATCCCCTTTGGAGCTCGGGGAAATGTGGGAGAATAGAAGGGAGAGATCACACCCTCACCAGAGAAGCTGAGTGAAGTCCACCACAAATAGCACTGATTCAATATCTCTTATCAGTTGATCCCGCAGGTAGAGAAAAGCCTCCTTTGGTGAGCACAGAGAAATCCTCTCCACCCTTAGGATGAAATTCCCTCTGGCATGCAAGCAATTGTCTTGACCCAGAAAAGTATGAGTAGACACCTCCCAGTGCAATGTTAGTGAATCTTGTCTACTGCCTACATCTAATATCTCACATCCAGCCACATCACTCTCGTATTCAGCTGGCCTAACTGAAAAACTGCGTTGAGTACCTCTGCACTAAGAACAATGCCTGTAAAGAATTCTGTTCTTTAAGGACATGAATATTCATAAAACACTTGCTTTCAGCCTATAGGGAGTTTTGTTTCAAGCAGTGAAGAATATACATTTTATACTGGAGTTTCATCCTTTGTTTTTGAGCACCAATAATGGGAATATCAGGAATTTGTTCATTAGTAATACTGGGGGTTGAAAGTTTAGACCCTGTATTTCTACAGTTGTCCCATGCTAGCTAAGGAAAAACACATTCTACTACATGTTGCTAATGGAAGCACTTGAAAGAAGTCTTCATGGTTTTGAATCCAAAGTCCTTAGTAAAGTTTGTGATGTTATTTGGAAAGGCTGATCTGATGGACTTGATGTGTGCGTTTGATATGCCTCTCTCGGGGAGTGCCATGTTATAGGAAGGAGGGCAGGCAGACACAGACAAAGTTGTCTAGTTCACCAGCTAAACTTCAACAATTCTGGAGTGACATCTATCCAGCTTGATTCAAGAGTGGAGGTTCCTCTGCGTCCCCCATGAATGTTTTCCAGTTCTCCACTCCCATCAGCAGTTAGAAGGCTCCCCCCACTCCAGCTGTCTATTTCTAGTCTCTCTCTGTGGTGCAAACCCTTTTTTTCTAGCGCTGTTTCCAGCAGAGAAGTAATGTCTCCTAGCAGCTGACTTCAGCATACTGTTTGTTCGGGTCGCGAACAAATTTTCCTTCTGAACTAGTGTCTGAGTATTTACATGAAGTACTTTCCATAGATCCGGTGATTAACGATAATTAAAGCAACAGGAGCCACTGAAACGTGTGGGATGCATTCTGAGGACCTTGGGGTAGGCAAGCTGATCAGAATGGTGCCAAGGTTTGCTGTCCTGTGAGTCTCTAAGAGACTGAAAAAAATGGAAACTGGAGAGAAGCTGGAGGCTCGTTGCACAAGCTGTTTCTGGTTTGGGTAGGGAGAGGCGCGGGCCGGAACCATGGTTATGGTGGCTGTCCTTTCCACAGCGGCCTGCCTGAAAGCTTGTAATTTATTGTAATGATCCAGAGCCTGAACCTGGTGCCCAAAATGACACCTTAGAGTCACACCGGAGTTATTCTGAATTTATTCTGATGTAATTCTGGAACAGAATTAGGCCCATAGGATGTGTATGGTTCTTTGTACCTTCAAAGCAATTTACAAACAAGAATTAACTAATCATTAATTGACTGCCAAGCAATGTTATACGCAATTACAGAATCCTCCCTCCTCCACCTACTCAAATCTAAATGACTGAACACGCCTTTAACATCTTCCCAGCATTATTCATATTGGATCTGTTTCTCTCTCTTTGAAGTCAACAGCGGTATTGTTATTGGTGGGGATGGGAGGACTGCTGAGAACTCACACATACGATGTTAGTCATCAAGGTGCCATGGTAGCTTGGTTGTGTCAGCGTTTTGGGACTTTTACGTGTTTCTTACTCAGCCAAAGCTCTGACCAGTAAAGGGTTGAATAACCTTTCCTTTTATTCTTTCTGCATCTCTTTAAAAACTGATAAATCAGTGCATATGAAATAATGAGAAGCAGAGTTAAAACATAAGACCAAAGCTCCTATTTTAAAAAGAAGCCATTTAATCACTTTTAAATTGAAACATGAATGTGTTTTTGTCTATACTTTTCATTTTTGTACCTCACTAATGAATGTGCTTCTTCATTTTAAAGGGGAAGTTTTACAGGATGATTTTCTGGCATTTTGTTTTCTAATTCTGCAGAAGCCAAGTGTTTCTATTGCTTCCTGTGTTAGCAATTGACATCAATGTTTTGTACTGCACCCAGGATGGAGAATCCATTGCTATTTCAGCAGAAGTACAAAAATGCTCATGTAAGTCAGAAGAATATATTCCAAAGTTTTATTTATTTAAAAAAAAATATATTCAAAGAACTGACTGCTTTGGGAAAGTTTCCACTGAGATTATTTCTGTTCTGTTGGGTCATATAGAAATAATGACTTTCCATAGAGTAACTGAGCTTAACCATCAGAAAAATGAACAGAAAAGTAATTTCAATACAGGGTGTATGCCATTATAATTCAAATTTGAGTTTTTCATGCTAAGTTTCCTCAATAAATCTCCTCAATAAAACCTGAATTTTAATATGGCTTAGAGTGCTCTAGCTGCAAATGCACATTTGCTAGAGGCCATTTTTATTTTGGAATGTAAAACTGCAGACTTAAGAATATAATCTTAGGTGGTAATTCCTGGATGTGGAATTGCTTTAATTTCTATTTCTACAACAGAATTTTTGGGCAGAAGAGCCTGCAGGTTCCCGGCTACATCCTGGCAGAGGTTTCGTGTGCGTATGCGAGGAGGCGATTTGGCCCCTTAATATTTTTATGTGCAACCAAGCTATGAGTAGGAGGTGTAACCATAGCCTAACAACTGGGGAGAAAAAAAAAAAAAAGGAGGGTAGATAACACATGGGAAAATGTAGCCAGACAAATGTGCATATAAAAGATGTGGTGAATTTAAAATTATTAGCTGTCACATGATAGCTGGCAGGAGAAGAGTCATACCTGATCAAACAGGTTATTTCCATAAACGTGTCTGTGCAAGTATCACAAACAGAACTCCCTTACTCATGAGAATAACGCCTTTGAAGTCACGTGAGCAAGGGTTGCAGAATCAGTCCCACCAATGGTGAAATGCATATAGAAAATTGTTAGTTTCAGGGCTGGCTAGTTTTCTTTTTCTGAAAGTGTAGTAGTGTTGTAAAATATGTATAACTCCACGCCAATTGTGTTTGATACAACGTATTAACAGTGTACTAACCAGACACACCATTCAGACAGGTGACTTCCATGAAAGATAAATCAAACTGAAAACCAAGGCTGTTTCTCAGAATACACTAACATTGGATACATAATTTACAATTTATTTAATCTCTACGGTTTGTCCATCAGCTTTCTATAAAGTGCTGAAAGGTGCTATTAAGCTTTATAGGCCACCATGAACACTGCTGTGCGGAAGAATGCATAGTAAGAACAGCAGTTGTTTCCTCTGTTCAAATATTTGATAGTCATCAACACATCATGGCAATTTTCACAATTAGTCCTTTTTCCTGACCAAACACATATCCTTCACCAGTCACAGCTGTAACCATAATATACTGGAAAAATGAAAATGACTCCAGAGCTGCCGAGAGAAGGAAAGCAGGAAAATCCCTTTTGAATGGACAGATCTTAGATACAGGATAGTCAACTTCTTTTTTTTGAATTTCGACACATCAGGAGTATGCATCACCTGGTAACTGAGTAAAACAAATAGTCACTAATGCCACAAGAAAAATCCAGAAGTGTTAGCGTGATGTGCAACACGCCAATCTCAGGGACTTCTGTGTTGCGTTAGACAAGCAGAAACTCATCCAAAACGTAACTCACTTTTGCCAAGTTTTGTCATTGTTTGCTTGGTAGCTGCTCTGTGGTGGTTAGTTCTATTTTACTGACTGCAGAGCTGTCACCTAAAATTAATGGATTATCTTTTCAAAATAAGTCTTAGGATTTCAGATTCAATAACAGCAAACACTTTTCCCCTGACTAGAACATTTCTAGAAGGGTCAGTAACAAAAAGTTAACAAACACCTACACCTACTAATACATTGTGTAAAATGAAAGCCACAAAAGCACATAACTATAATACAAAATTCAACCTTCAGGACCTTAAACCTCTACCTAATTTGAGAAAAGCAGCACAAACAAGTAAAAATAATCCATCCAAAAATCAAATTGCAGGAGTAGAAGGGCCTCCATAATTCTTTTAAGCCCTTTTTGGGTAATTTCCATGCCTTGATGAGTGCATTGTACAACTATGCCGCTTGACCATAGCCACAACTTTCCATTTACAGTGAGAAAAACAAACCCGAAGAACGACGCTTTCATCATGCATTCACTTGCTCAGCACATGGCGGCTCAAACACTAATGCACTACAAGACAGGAATTCTTTCCCATGTGAAACAACAAGCCAAGTCTTGATTCTTCCTCGGCTAAGGTCCGCAATAAATTTCATGTTTTTCACTTAAATATAGCCATAGGAATTGGTCCGCTCTGAAGCGCTCTTGCTATCAGGTTAGAAAAAGAGATTTGCTCTTCATATTTCCTCAACTTGATAACAAAAAAAAAGGACATAGAACCAAATAATATTCAGTCAAGTTTTAGGATTTTTATAATGATAAGATTTTCATTAATAACAGTGACTCCTTAAATAGTAGCCACAGACAACATTCACCTGAAAAGTCATGCATTAAACATAAAGTCACACATTGAACATAACAGACTGCAGAAAGGCATAATCAGAACAAACATTTGTCAGCATTTAATGAAAAACTAAATTATCTGTATATAACCCTCAGAAGTGCAGTTTAAAATAAGCGCAGCTTTATTTTTTTTATGCTAAATTTCACAAGATTTTACACTGTAAAATGTAATGCTGTGCCGAGGAAGATTCAGCTGGCGTAACCACAGAGTTTACAAATATTGTTTTAAAATCAAACTTACCAATAAAAGGAACAGAGAAGCAGGCGTTCGGTGAGGGAGCCAATCCATGGCATCTGCCTTCTCGGATACAAGTCCAACTGAGTTATGGCTACAAACCTGTTCCTTTTCNCTCCAAACCTGTTCCTTCCCCCCCCCCCCCCCCCCAATGCCGGTGTCTATTTAAAAAGACACTCGGTAGATGTCCTTACACTCAGCTCTTCAAGGTGTCTCTGCCTCCCTCTGAGGGAA
Source organism: Psophia crepitans (assembly GCA_013399095.1). Lineage (NCBI taxonomy): Eukaryota > Metazoa > Chordata > Aves > Gruiformes > Psophiidae > Psophia > Psophia crepitans. The sequence continues at coordinate 108,997 of VWZZ01007638.1, read as the reverse complement.
GCACTGAAGATGCTGTATAACAGAGTGTCTTTCCCCACCCCAAAATCCTGGGCTGGTCTCACCTGAAACGCTTGACAACATCATTATTGCTTGCAGGTAAAAGCTAAGAGACACACCTTAATTCTTATTGCACTGAAACCCTTTGTTGGATACGAAAAGGTACGTTTTAAAAACAGAAGGCAAGCCTTGCTGGGAAGATACCGGGTGATTTATAAATTACTCACAACATAAGGAATCATTAAAATGGTAACTTATCATTGCTTTGAATGCAATTACCAGTTTCCTCCTTACACCAAGTATAACAGAAGAGCTTAATGAATATTACTGCAAAGAATATGGACTTTACCGAATGATTAGTTTGAATTAAAATATAAGTCCATTTGTTTACTTCCAGGCATGAAGAAATCAGTTCCATATACATCCTTCACAGAAGTGCAGCACTTGGAGAATAATGGGCTTGTCATTAGAGAGGTAATATTAATTTGGGGGGAAAAGCAGTGGTTTACACATTAGGCCGCAAGAATATCTGAAGCAGGGGAAGGAGACCTGCTTTCACCAACTGCAAAGCCTCCTCATGCTGTACCTTCCCTTTCCTATGGGCTGTGCTCTCGCTGACCCAGCGGAGAGGGCCATGCACCCATGCTCTGCAGCAGAGAAACCGAAGAGCTGCTCAAAGCAGCAGCAAAGGGAGGATGTGCTGCACAGCTCACTCCTGGACTCATTTGGGGTGGCAAGAGCACAGATATGTGAGGGATGGAGACCTCCAAGAGGATTCCTCACATTGCTCAGCAGTAGGTCACTCTGTCCTGCAGCGGAGGCATTATAAATACCTCCTTTCATCCTTGGGACACCTGAACGGCCCTGCAAAGGGCAAAAAAAAAGATGGAGTGAGCTTCTGCTCTGTCACTGAACCTGGGAGGAGGGCGCATGCTTCATCCCCAAAAGTGCTCGGTGTGCTCCCGAGCCCGCCGAGCCCACCACGGTGCTCGGCATTTCCCAGGACCGAATTCAAGCTCAGCACCTCTGAGGTTACTCAGCACCTCCCAGAATGAGGTCCCATGCTCCTGCTGGGTAAGCAGCTTTGCAGCATGCCCTGCCCACACGCCACTTAGCATGGGTGCTTCGCTGCCTTGCAGCTGGCTGGTGCTGCCAAAGCCAGTCATGAACGTCCCTGCTGTCACTCAGCTTTCCGTCCTGAGCTCGACACGCCCGGCAGTGAGTCACTGAGGCGAACCCGGACAGGCTGTGTTAAATGGATCCCATCTAGATTTTCCCTTTCCTGGGAAATTTTCAACAACCTGAAATTTGCTTGTAGATTACGTGAAAATAAAGAGTTATTTGTTGCACATATTAAATATGCATATTATTTTATGAACCAAAGTATCTTATTTCAGAAGTTTTGCTTAATCAAATATTCCAAAAAGTGCCATTTTAAAAACATTTTGCAGTCTAGATTTTTCAAATGTTTGGCTCAGAGGGTTTATTTTTTATTTTGCAGAATTTTTAACATTATTTTTGTATGTTTTTTAATGTTTCATACCATACTGATATCATCATTGCCGCAGTAACACGTAAAATTTCCATATTACTAATGCAACAGTCAGTGGTTGAAGTGGGCCAATATTCTGACATTTCAGAGTTAGTTCTATACGTTCTGTATAGGGGAAATACACAGAATAAGGGCAAACACAGCTTCAGAATGAGTAGTTCTCAAACTTCTTTATGGCCCTTTAGAGAGTTGAGTCAGTAGACTATTTTTGGAGTATCCTTGAAAGAAAACTTATTTTATTTAGATTATTGAGAAATCATCACATGTGAAAGTCATATAGGAGCCTTGATAAAGAACCAAGAAAGGCTGAAACTGCATCACTCAAAACTGCTCCTGGCAGTTCTGTTTTTCCATTACGACCACTGGATAGAAGAAGTTATTTCTTGCAAATGTAAAATATGCATGTTATTTTACAGACCAAAATATCTCAGTTTTGTTGTGTCAAATTTTTTATTATAACAGAAGATAATTTGATCTACAAAAGATGATAAAATGCCTCAAACAATAATAGTCCCAGCAAAAGTGATGACAAAAGCTCCAGCTGTTATACTATATGTCTCTCTGCCATACCTTATTTTTAAGAAGAGTGCACATGGAATCATCAGAAAAGGTAAATATGAACAAATTGTTCAGCTGGAAAACTTGTCACGTAATTTCAAATGGGATTTCAAAACAAATGTTCGAACTTTCAAAAATATAATTTGTGCATTAATATTTTTTAAAAAGTAGTTTAGTCTAAATAAAAATGACTAAAAAAGGTACAGCAGTAGTTTGATCTAGCTTGAAGAAGAAATCCTAAACCACTGACCATTATTACCCTTTGGGACTGCTGGGAATAATAAGACAGAATTAGTGGCATCCACCTAACAGTATGTTGTGCTCCTGGAGCTTTACTTTCCTTTGCATTTTTTATTAAGATTTTTTTTGTGTTTTTTCTCTTACTCCTGTTAGCACCTTACAGAACAGCAGAGGAGAGGGCCTTGGGTCACTGTGCAAACAGAACTGTATAACTGAAAATGTAATTGGCGTATAATGCAGTTAATTAAAATATCACTTTTCATGAAAAGATTTTTCAAACATATTTTGGCGTGTAAAAATTCAGCCAGTCACCTACTGATATTGCAAAGCCAGCTCAGACTCCAATCCCTAGTGACCTCCATTTGCATAACACATTTGAGTGCTTCAGAAAGCACCTTTTTCCTATTGCAGTGGTCTCTTTACTTTTAAAACACTGTTCTTGAGTCATTTTTTTAAAATGGGGTGTAAGCTTTTAAGTCTCCAAGACTGCATCATCAGCCCAAGCCCGCAGATGATTTTGAACCTGTTTCATTCGTATTTGATGCAGTCTACTTTCACACAATTACACGCATACGCTTAGGTCAACTTTCTGAGCATCTCACTGGAAAAGGTTTGGTCCTGCACCCCTCCTGGCACAATCCCCAATATGACTTACACATGCCCCTGTTGTGGGACTTGGAGGGGGACTCGTCAGCAACGAGCAAGTCCCCCAGTTGAGGGTCAGTTGCTGCACTGAGTCAGCGCCCACTCAGTGCATTTCTGAATTTCAAGATAAATAAATCTGCTCCACACTCAGAAAGGCTGCTTTACTTCCTATATTATTTTTATACTAAAAAAAATTGAAGAGACATTATATTTTAATATTTCCCATGGTGCACAATATGCAGGAGCAAAAATAAGCTTCATGGGACCTAGGAAAAAAGACCAGGAAATAACAAAGAATGACACGATGAAGTAATAATAAATACCTCCATTTCAGAAAGGCTAGAGATATTTGTGTATTCTGATAAAAGTTTGGTACTCTTTGGATTTTGATATCCTGGGAATAATTTAGGTAATGTGCTAAGGTAGCCCTTCTATAAAGTGGCCATGTTTCATGGACACAATTTTCTCAGAATCAGTAAGATGTACCGTGAGAGGGAGACATGCAGAAAAGTTAGTGGTGTAAGATACATATAAAAGCAGTAATAACAATAATACAATGCTGCTCTGTGCTTTTAATTTCAAAAAAAGAAATCTCAATGTTTCAGTGGCTAAGTACAACTGTTGTGTCTCATCTAGATGGCTAAACATGATAAAATTTTTCACTTGACAAAATTTCTGGCAATATTCTGTGATTGTTAATTGCATCTCCAAATTAGTGCTCTTCATTGAACAAAACTGACCAACACATTATCTGCCATGTATAAAATGCATGGAAATGAAATCAATACGATATGAGGTTATGCATGAGCTTGTTCACACTACAGATGGGTTGAAGAATCAAACAGTATCATCCTACAGTGTGATGTGACTACAAAAGGAAAGGCAATGCAATTTCTTTGACTTGTTTGTGTCACAGGTGAAGGAGGAGGTAGTCACTGATGATGAACAGAGAACCGAGTTGCAGATAAAAAATTCATACCGGCAGAAGTCCATCTGCTTCACTTGCTTCAGTCTGGAGGTTGTGGAAAAACTTTGCACAAGGAGAGCTAATCCTGGAGAGCTAAAGCAGCTCCCAAGGCCCCTTCCCTTCAGGAGGGGTGATGAGGTTACCAAGCGGGAATGCTAGAGGCCTCAGGCAGATGGGGTGTCAGAGCAAGTATCTCAATCACATGTATGTTGCAAGTATTTTCATACATGGCTAACATTATTGTTCCTGTAGACTAAAGCTCACGACTTCAACTCAAGTGTTCTACTGTAAGGGGAAACACATAAAAGAAACTAAAAGTGCCTTTAAAAGTAAGCATAGTACAGTCTGGGATGACAAACCCAGAACTGACTTATTCATAACTTCATCATAATTCTATTAGACTGCTACAGAGCAGGCTAATGTGGATGTCCTAATAGAATTTTTAAATTAGAAATTTATCACTCCTAATGTATTCCCTTTAGTTTTTCAGTTTCATAATATTGATCACATCTTGTAAGTTTTTTCTTTTTTAATAATATTTATTTTTCAGTATAACTTTTTTTTTCCTTTGCTTCTCTTCAGTCTGTGTTTTTTAGGGGGAGTTTCATTCTGATTTTTTTCCTAGAAGTTTAGGTTAAATATTTTCTGTTTTTCTTTCTTAACTAAGCATATGTATTTATGCAATTTTATATTACCCACAACTGTAAAGAACAGCCATATACTCAGTTGTGTGAGAGGCTGCATATAGTTTTCAGATTTCCTAAATAGCTTAAATCCCGTATTTTTTAGAGATGCTAAACATCCAGATCAGATGATGGCAGGGAGGAAGAGCTGAGGGTGCCAAGCCAGGGGCAGAGGACAGGTAGGACAGCCCCTCTGGGCTGTAGCAAGGGCTTGGATCTACATGAGATAACCATGAACACACCCCCTCATACTGCAGTCTCAGACTTAGCCTTGAGTGAAAGTCTCCTGTGTGGGAAGTGAAAAACCTCGACAACTTAAATAATTAAACTTTTCTGCTCTAGCCTTACTGTCTTGATTAAAGGAAGCATGTTTCCCCAGCAGTTACCTGGAGGATCTGTCATTCCTAAGTTAATACAGACCCCCATTCTGAACGAGGAAGCCAGCCTAAGACTTTCCTAAATTATTTGTTTTCTGGCAAGCACCCAGGAGCGTAGATTTAAATTCTTTTATCAATGCTATATTCAGACCTACATGGAAGCCTCAGAAAGAGAGTTTCTGTAATAGCAAGAGAAGGCAAATGGGAATGCCGTTAGCTCTATCAAAGCAGTGTATGATGAAGTCGACCCTACCCTAGGGCCATGGAGATGATCAAAGGGCTGGAGTATCTGTCCTGTAAGGACAGGCTGAGAGAGTTGGAGTTGTTCCGCCTGGAGAAGAGAAGCCTCCAGGGAGAGCTTAGGGCAGCCTTCCAGTACCTAAAGGGGGTCTACAAGAAACCTGGAGAGGGACTGTTTACAAGGGCAGGGAGCAATAGGACAAGGGGGAATGGGTTTAAACTAAAAGAGGGGAGGTTTATATTGGACATTAGGAAGAAATTCTTCCCTATGAGGGTGGTGAGGCACTGGAACAGGTTGCCCAGAGAAGCTGTGGAGGCCTCATCCCTGGCAGTGTTCAAGGCCAGGCTGGATGGGGCTTTGGGCAACCTGGTCTAGTGGAGGGTGTCCCTGGCCATGGCAGGGGGGTTGGAACTAGATGATCTTTGAGGTCCCTTCCAACCCAAACCATTTTATGATTCTATTATTCACTGGTCAGCAGCTGGTGTTTTCTCTCATATCACCTCCCAGCTGTTGACACCATGGAGACATGTCAGTGAATTTTCTATTTTATAGTAAAAGTCTGTGCTTTGTGGCTGCAGACATACCTTATACGGAGAACTCTGTTTAAGCCACTCTACCTCTTAGAGGAAAAGAGGATAAGCAGATTATTTTTTTCTCTTATTAAGTTTAATTAGAGTATCTTCAGTGTCTAGAAAGGATGAACTGAAAGTGAGGTGATAGACTTCAAATAGGCTCTAGAAAGCAGCAGCAAGCCAGGATCAGTAAAGATCAAAGAGATCTATGCTCAGGTGGCAAGGTTCATACATGGTGGCCAGTCTCAAAAGTTATTCCTTTAAAGATGGGGATGGTGACCACCTTAATTTCCTTTTCTGGGTTTCACTGCTGATTGATGTCTTCTCTGGTTTTCAGAAACAGCCCAGATGCAGAATTTCCCACTCCCTCCTGCAAGATCCAAGGGTGCTTGGCCTTGGCCTTGTAGCAACATGGGTCTTCAAAGCAGTAGCTGTGGTTATGTATAAAAGGTTTCTGGTGTTTGTCCAGACTAGATTTTGCTTTGTTTCTGGTGAAAGAGTATCTGTTTGTACAGAATGGGCTGTGCCTTGCTCCTGTCTCTCTTTGACCAGAGAGAGCAGCAGAGAGGCCCAGGATCATAGCTCTGAGTAGAGGTGCGAGCGCTGGAGGAAGGTGAAGGCAATGGCCTCTTGGCACAGAGAGAAATTCTAAATGCATCTGTCATGAACAAAGCTAAGCCTAACTTTTACTTCAAAGTCAAACAAAAGGAAGGAGACAGTAACTTCTGCACAGTTTTTACTCAGACATCACAGAAAATAATAATGTTAGAGACTTAGGATTCATATTAATAAAAGACGAACATCTCGTTCTTCTGGTGGGATTTGCGAAGTCATTATGAATCCATATCTTCACTAGCTTCAGCCTGTGACAGCGATTTTGAAGCAGTTGTTTTGGAGATGGTTAGGTATGAAGACAAGCAGCTTAGAGCAGGGACCTGATACCTGGGGAGAGGCATCCCTGTTGCTGAGCTGAGGGAGGAAACGGTATCAGAAAGTTAGACAGGTCAGTGGCAGGACTTGTGTGCTGCTTCGCTGCAGGTTGCTAATATCTGGGACGCTACATGGAAAGAGCAAAGCTGCCTGTATGGTGGTCTGGTTTCTCCTAATTTACTAAATACAGAAAAAAATTATAAAAAGTTCTGATACAGTAGGAGAAAGAAAACTTGTTTAATTCAGGCAGTAAGGAAAGGTTGTGAGAGTGCAAAATAAATGGTTTATGTTACTGTTCTGTTAATATTCACAACAGTTAAAACATCATTTGCAGTGTATGATGAACTTCCTTCTTGTTAATCTAATTTGGCTTAAGCGTTTTATCTGAAGACCAGTCAATTTATAAATCTCAGCTGATAACTGGCCTGACTTGCTTTGGGCATGGCTGAAGTTGATGTACTTTCTTGTGCTCTGCCGACATCTCGTCAGCATTTGGAAGCTTCTGAACATAATCCACTGCAAGTTTCTGTGCTGAGGTAGGCTTGGAGAACCAAACTTACAATACAGATGCATAGATTCAGGAGTAAAGGGGACACTGTTATTTGTTTTGACTTCAGAGGTACCAAACAGCAATCTGTCTTTCACCTTAAAAACGCAAGAAAAAGCAAAAAGCAGATTTGTAAAAACGTATGTGAGGAAACCCCCCTATGCTTCTGGAATTATTTCATAAAACATCGTACTTCATTAAAAGCTATCGGAAATTTGGCTGTTGCAGTACTGCGACATACATATAGGCAGCTAGATAAATAATGAAAGACTATTGGAATTAAAGAGACATCCATCAGAAACCATGAAATATATGTCTTATTAAAGGCCAATGCTGTATTTGGTGTGACACTGAGCACCAAAATCAAACTGAAGGCGCATCACAGCTCCTGTGGCTGAACCGGTGTGTTGCAGTAGCACACCGAGGCGGCCCAGAGGCTGCCCTCGGCTGCTGGCCACGTTGTGTTTGTTGCTACGTATGGCGTACTGACAGGGTCCCCCTTCTGAGGAGCTCGCAGTACAGAAAACGGATTCACAGTTTTAAAAAAGAGTATTAAATCCCAATATTTCAAAGCAGTCAGAAGTCCACTTCTCCACTTGTAATCCTGCTTTCCTTTCTGTCCGCTGAATTGAGGATGCACTTCAAATTATATTTATAGGTGATTATAATATCACAGTTTCAGAATAAATGATATATTCACTATACGGTTGCTGTAAACCAAACCTATAATTATTCAGGTGATATTATGTTCCATGTATCCATGTATGTACATGGGTATGTACGTGATGTGTACAAAGAAGCAGAGCACAGAGAGAATCGTGTCTCAGGAACATCATCCTTCTGCTTCCCTCAGAGAGGGTGTAGTTCTTTCCAAAGGCTTGTGTCTTACCGTTAAAATAAAACATCAATACACATTTGGTTCCCAACATCTTGCAGCCATTACAGCTTATTAAACAACAACAAAATTCTACCATTTATATTAAATTGCAAATATTCTTACAGTATTATCGCTTCAATTAGTTATTTCAGTTTTTTGAATGGTGTTATATGAAAGATAATTAGTAGTAACTGATTACATTTCTGGAATATAAATAGTGGCAAAAGCTCATATTATATCCATAGAATCCCCCTCCCCCCCAAAAGAAAGAGGGAAGTGCATGCAAGGGAAATTAAATCTAGGTTTTGGAATAGTATGGTGGCTAAACCCATATGGATAAATAAAACTCAGTCCTAATGTTTGAAATATGTTCTATATTTTACTTTTTGGGTCAGGCTTTTCAGTGGCTAGAGTAAAACACTAGCATTCATTTGGAAAATGTGTTTTTAGATCTCCTGAGCTATTCTGCTTACAGATAAAGAAGAGAACCTCTGTGCTGGGACAAAGAACAATTATGATCCTAGGTTTAAGAGAGAAAGAAGTCAAAGAAGCAAGAAAAGAAATAAGTTCTATGAGCAATAGGAGCAATGTGGAGCTACACAGGACCAAGTCTGTGACAAGTGGAGGCTCAACTTCAAGCAACATTTCTAAAAGTTCTTACCAAGTAACAAGCTTGTAAAGTCACGTCCAAGCATCTAAGTAGTATGAATTTCAAACATGTCAAGCATCACCAGATTAGTGCTGCTAAAATCAGGCTTGCTGATTGTAAAACCAAGTTGGGTAACAGCATCACAACATCACTTCAAAAGAAGACTCAAAAGATTTTGAGTCTAACTTCAGCAGACACTAAAAAACCCCAAACCTCCAAAAAAACCAAACAGAAAATCCTGTCTTGGCAATCTAAAGCATGAACACCCATGCGTACATGATTTAAAGGTTAATTTGCTTTAGATAGTGCAAAGTTAGGTATCACTTTCAACAGGTGTGACTGCAGATAAGCAACTGGAAGAGCAGCAGCATGCCTAAGCATAAAGGACAAAGTTATAAAACTGTGTCTGGACCCCTTTTTCACTCTTCCAGTGTGCTTTCCTCAGCCGACTTGCTAACCTTTTGCACATGGTAAGGAGAATTTTTTTCTGGGCTTTAGGAATAATTTCACTGACTTTCAGTGTTGTTAAAATGTGGGGTTCTCATTTCAGTTTTGCACTTTGTTCTCTCTACTAAAAAGAAAAATCTATACTGATGTTTCACATTTCTACAATGTGGATGTTAGTAAGACCCAAAGGTATGTGCAGTTGACCTTTTGATATCAGTTGCAGCTAAAAATTCCCATCTTACTTGAAAGTAAGCTACTTTCTGAATGGTGGTGCTACCTCATGCATGCTGCAGAAGTTTTGTCTTCACAGGTGAAAGGTATGCAAGGACACACACTTATGAACTGGAGAAGTAAACAGCAAGGATAAGGTCTGTGTATTGCTTGAGAAGTTCAACATTCATGACAGGATAATTTGGATTTTTTTTGATATATACTTATATATATATTTATATATGTATTTCAGGTCCATGGTCAGCCCCACATGAGCCAGGAATGTATGTCTAAACTCAGACAAGGAACCTCACCATCTCTATTTAAATATGTTGTACTAAAACAGCCATGGAGTCGAAACTCCGAGCAATGCAGCAATGTTATATTGATATCCAATCTTACTGCTTTCAGTACCCAAAGGCAAGTAAACCCCTGAAGCACAGTGCTCTCATTCTTTGTTTACTTTAAATTTTTTTCCACCTTTGCCAAGAGAATGTGATTAAAAGTCATATTCTCATCTTGTCTCAAGCAAAGTCCTGGTTGCCTGGATAGTTGTGTTATCTAGACACCCTGCACAAGTTCTGCACCTGGATCCTTCCCCTTGAAAGCTGCTGGGCAGGATGGGCAGACCAGAGGGTGCGGAAGGCAAAAACTGGTGAAGACAATAGGTCTGAGGGGGGCTGTGCATTAGGAGCGGCACTAGAGCTGGGCACCTGTGATGGCACTGGCGTGCTTTGCCTAACTCTGGACAGTGGCTCAGAGGAGACATCTTATGGTTTTTCACCTGTGGGTTTTAAAAGACAAGGCATTTTAATGAGCTTTTCCCATCCTAATCTCCATTGGCTAGCATCTTAGAACTTCATACATACACACTTGATTCTGGTTTTAATTAGCAGTGAAATACCTGATTAGACTATCTAGTATGCTGCCCTGCCCCACTTCTATTTCTAGCATAATTTGAGAATATCTCTTCCTCCCAGCCTATGTATGGCTCTGGTCATCTGATTACACCTACAAGTTGTGTGAGAGACAGACAGACAGACAGGCCTGCTCTCCCTCCAGCTCTCACTGCAGTGGAGCTAGAGGAGAGATAGCTGGAATTTTCTGGGCGGATGCTCCTCACAGTGTTTTCACACATGGTGAGAGGAGAGCTAATCCTTTAACTGCCTCTTCTTCCTGGGAAGAAAGGAAGGATGGATGAGAGAAAGGGAACCAATGCCTTTCCTTCCAGCTTTGAGAAGCCTGTACTCTAATTAATGGAGTATGCTTGAAGGTGATTACAGAAATCCCAGCACAGGCTTTAGATAGCAATGACCAGGCATTTGTATACACAGCTGCAGGGCACGGTCAGCAGTCTTCCTCTGCTGCCTTTGCTGGGGTTCAGGGAGCATTTACACTTCCACAGCACTCACAAACCAGCTGTCATGACACTGCTGGGAGTGTGATTGCTTCTTTTCAACTGACTGTATAGAGCAGGTATGTGAGCCACAAGCAAAGCATGCAGTTTCTTGTCTAATCTGACTGCTCAGGCAGTGATTGCTGTGTGAATTGCATGACTAATAGCACAGAGACATTCCAAATCCAGCCTTATTCAAGTATGAACTGGGTCCCTGGAGAAGTAGCCATTTGCTTGGATGTTTTTGCTGTCTTAGTCATCACTACACTGATAATGACTTCAGGTGCTGCCCTGCCCCTCCAAATTATTTTGGTGCGTGGATACCCATGTCTTTTTTTCAGAGCAGATCTTTGTGGTGTAGCCTGCATCTGAGTGTAGAGGCAATGAGAAAGTGGAAGTCATATGGTTCAGCAATCCTCATGAAAATATCACCACTGGCAACAGTAACTAGTAAAGTCAAAAACGTCTCTCTAATACAGTGCTTTACTAAAAACTAGTAATTAGACATGGAAATCATTGAGTAAAATTAAGGTTATTTTCTTCTGAAGAGGGAGAACTGTGGTATTTCAATACTCTGCTACCAATAGAAAATACTGAATTCCTAAGTAGTAACCCCTGCTCTTTCCATTTCAACAATGAGCTTTTGTGAAATGATTAAAAATTTACACATCATCCACAAAAAATATGTTAAGACGTCAGATTTTTTATTTATTTTCTTCAGGAAAAAGCCAATGCCCAGGCTTGAGATTGAAGTACATATTTTAGTGTTTTCCAAAATGTAATACTTCTGTTTTACATTTTATTTACATAAAATATTACACATCATCATCTTTAATGTAATGGCATTGTTATTTTCTGGTTTTATATGAGCACTAGTAATTTAGGCATCTGAATTGTTTTTATGTTTCAGACAAAGCCTCTAAAGCATTATATCTGGCTGAGGAGCTTTGCATATTCTATGCTTGTATACTGAATTTGTGAGAAGATGTCTTAATAAAAATATAATGACATAAGAATGTATCATGTCCCTAGCTGTAGACATCAGACCAAAGTTCCGTCTCACCTAACAGCTTGCATTTCAGAGTGGCCAACAGCAGCCGCTTAGTGTAATAGCCAAGCTCAGAGAGGAACTCCCAGAAAAGGGTCATTGGTGGTTAGAAACCTCATGAGCTGGAAATTGCATCCATACAGCTATACCTGACAGTATTTGATGCACCTTTCTTCCATTAATTTGTTTTAACACTTTTATACCACCAAAACATCCTCTGGCAATGAGTTCTTCGGATTTAGTTATGTGCAATGTGACAAAGTTCTTCCTTCTGTTGTTTTAAACATGAGGACCGGTTATTTCACTGAATGCACTCTGTTATGAGAAACAGCAAGTAGTCGTTCATTAGTCACCTTCTCCAGGTCATTTACTGGCATCCTACTGAGCGATGGGGACTTACACAACAGAATAAATGCATACCTTCTAAGAATAACTACTAAACTTCTCTTTTAATCAAGAGTGAGCCTTCCCTGTAAACAACAGTCATTATGTACCATTAAGGATGAACGTGGTGCGTTGCTGGAAACACAGAGCAGCTTGTTTTATCTCTCCAGTTGTTCTGGATTTTGTCTTTCATCTCTGGGAAGTGACTGACCCAGAGAATATTGAATTCACGGGAAAAGATGTCTTTGTGTTTGCTGAACTTTGGAACAGGTCTCATGAGGGGAAATCTGCTTCTGTAGGTGAAGTGGGTTTCCCTAATTTATGTAATCAAGGAGAACAAAAAGTGCCTCAACAAGAGGCTTGAACACAGATTGATGAATTCAGAGTCCTAAATTATATAAATTATGCTTGTAATTTATTCTCTTGACACAGATGCATTTGAACACTGTACAGGGAGACCTGAAACGCCACCTGTGCTAGGCCTTGCAAATACTCTGCTGAAGAACAGATGGTGGAGATTTCTCACATCCCTAAATTCAAGATATAAACCCCCACAGGGCCTAAAGTTGATCACCAGAGACTGAGCAGCATTTACTAAGTTGTGTGTCTGCTATTGGTGTGATACAGTCCATTTCCCATAGCCTATCATGCCTGCCCTGTGGACCAGCTTCCCCTTATATCCCTCCACAGCCTAGATTAATATAACCTGCCTAATATAAGCATCACAAATACATATGTAGTCAATAGAGTGTCACCTGCTAAAGGCACCTCAAAGATGAGCCTCCAGAGACGGCTTTTTCTGACTATTTAGAAAGTTGAAGTGGCTGTGCTTCTTATTTTGGTGTCTTTGTTGGGTGGGCGCTTAGGCAGGTGGGATTTATCTGTGGCTGAGTCCCAAACTCTGCATGAACTGAAGATGCAGCTGACCCTTGCACTGGTCACTTAATGACAGACAACCTCACTGTGCGTTGCTCCACCGTTCCTGTGTCAGCTTCTGTTGCAATCTGGCCCACGGACATCTCAGACAAGTTGCTGAAGAACATCTAGACTGGGTTGGGTACTTATTACAAGTCTAATTAGAAGGAAGCAATTACTGGGATTACATGTACAATTGAGATTCTGTGCAAGCAAATATCCACTTTGGCATTTATTGAAGATTCTCTTTTAAAATAATTATTACAAAAATGTTTGTCTATTAATTTCCATTAATTGTGTATACAATGTGTTAGTTACAAAGTTCTGCATTTTATGCAGGTCTTTCTCACAAAATCAATCTGGTTTTGTTTCCTCTTCAATCTCAAGAGACTCATCGTCTAATTTGGTCACAGAAACATGGAGGAAAGGCATTGCCCTTCTGAAAAGTTTCGGTTCCTATTGCTTTCCAGTTTAATTAACGCATCTTTTACTACACCTCTTAAAACCCCTTGCTCTCTGTTGTCTACTCTCAGTCTTCCCAGATACTGCGTACCACAGCAGCACAGTGATGACAGGGCTGCCCGGAGCACAGGGGGAGCCAACGGGACTGCAGAAATTGATGCCAGGTGCTCGCTCGCCCTGTGTATGTTATCTAAAGGACACATTATATTTTTTAAATCATGTTTCCTTTAAGTCACTTGAACAGTCATTGTAGGTATACTAGAAAATCTAGAGAAATATGTATTCTCCATGTTGACATTTTTCTCCTTTTTTGTTATTTTTCCCCGTTCTGGTGGTTTATGGGGGAAAACTGACTCTAGAAATCCCTTTTAAACCAGCAGATATATATTTCTCTGATTTTGTTTGCATGGTGTTTTGCCTAAAATGGTTCAGACCTGAGCCATACAAACCTAAAAGTGACCATTTTTCATTAGCGCCTTCTACATGCTCCCCCACCCCCCGCCCTGTGGCAGTACGTACTTGCAGGGGATGGTGCTGAGCCCTGTGGCATCTTGGTGTATGTGTGTGTCTCAGGAATCTCCCTCAGGTGGGCAGACTTTGTAACCGTGGTAGGTACTTCCTTGGCACATGCGGTGGGGGATCTTCACCCTCCAGACCTTTACAGCCCCCTCAGTGTCCTCTCCTGGTTGTCCTGTCTGAGGAGAGCTCCCTCACCACTGTGGAAGATACACAGGTTATGCCATGTGCTATTTCTGATCATTAGGTGTATCTAATGCATGCAAGAAATATGACAGCATACTTGAGCACATATTCACAAATGAGTGACTATAATGGTAATGTATAAACACCTTGCATCTGCCAAAAGATGGTGAGATACCTGTGTAACTTCAGACAATATTAAATTGTCTTCCATTTGGCTGAATTCAGTCATCCTCTCCTCACCTCCCCCCCTGCATGCATTCCTCACTAGGGATGTACCAAACTTCGACCTTGAGACAAAGCTTCCTCTTGTAGAAAATGAAAAAAAAAATAATCACATGACACTAATCCACAGATTGCCGTCTTTGATTTTCTGAGGTACTTTTAACCCATTTGGCTTTCTTCACACACAAAGACAAAGGGTGAGAAAGTGAAGCCCAAAAGAGAAAAGCAAAACAAAGTTAAGTCTTAATATATTTTATACTAGTGTTTTGTTCTGAAAAAAGTAAATCATTACTGGCAGTTTATATCTTTATGACTGTAATGAATAAAGGATGTTGTCAGGAGAAGCAAAGATTAAACAGTAAAAATGTCGTAGTCATTTTTAGATATAAAACTGATGCCTCAACAATAACAAACAACAAAAAAAGAAGAAGAGAAAGAAAAAGAGTTGTTATCCACTTGGTTTCTCAAGAGTATGACAGTGCACATGCAATTAGACAGGGAATGAGAGTGGTGAAAACGGAGAGGTGTGGCTTTATAAGTGCACTGACTACAGGCACACACCTAAGAAAACAGCCAGTCACTCGGGAAACTGATAAACAGTTTCTGTGCCCCACGTCCAGGGTGATAAGCCAAACTCGGGCTAGGCAGAACGCTTCATCCACTGTTTCAGCTCTGTACCTGAGACGTGCAGGCCTGCCAAAGTGGCTTCAGAAAGGTGCACGAACCCCAGGCGTACTTCAGCAATGCTCTGACTTCGGGTCGACTGGGAGACCACAGCTCCAGGAAGCAATGCACAGGGTGCTGCATGCTGTGCAAGGATATGCCACTTTGCTCAATATATATATGCTTTTTTTTTTTTTCCCCTACCACCTTTGGACTATGATCTGACTGTGTCTTTTTTGTTAATGAATGACAAGCCTCTTTGGGAATGAAAATTTTATTTTAGTCATCTTTATAAAAATTACAGTGCGGTGTAAACGCTTTATATTTTTAGTAGTATTATTAATAATGGTAATAACAATGGGGAAACAGGAAAACTTTTATGTGGTGCACAACAGAAACTTTCTTGAAAAGAAATTCGTGGGTTTACCCTCTAAGTAATTGCTCAGTTATTTCAACTTGAGAGGAACAGCAAACAAAACCAGAAATGTAAAGAATCTATAAGAAATAGAAAAAGAAAAATCTGTTAAAATAATATATTTTGGATAATGGGAACTTGGTGCCTATAATAAGCTTGTAAGAGATTGTTGTATATTATGAATGCTATTGGTTCTCTCTGTGTAAAATACATCATTTTTCTAAAATAACCTAATAGTCTTTTTCTTAACAATTGTCAAAAAAGCTAAAAGAAGGGTAATAAATCAACCTCACTCTACTGGTAAAACTGGATTTACGAAACTGATGAGAAAGGCAGTGACGCAGCTGGTAGTTTGGTATGGAAATTGCTAAGAAAGCAAAAAGCAGGCTGTCATTGTCTTCAGTGAACATAGCTCTTTCAGCTTCCACCAAATCCGTAGATTAGCGGTGGAAACAGCTTTTCTAAGAATCCTGTTAAAATTCAATCATGATTTATGATGAATAAAAGGCCAATCCCTAAAAAAAAACAACCCTACCAAAATCAGCTCCCACTATGGACACTATTTCTGCTCTTTGCTGTCAACCACTAGAAATGGCTGGAAAACACTACCTAATATACTTATACACATTGGCACAGTCTTGGAGTTTCTGATTTTCTGGAGGAAAAAAACCCCAACATTTTGAAGTCTGATTTAACCCTAAAGTTGAAATGATTTGAGGAAAAGTCATCAATACCTTCACATTTTCCTAAATCACTTCAGATTTTAGTCTTTACCTTAGAAAGGTATATAGTGCAGGTTCAACCAGTTTTTGAATAGGAGGAGGTCATCTGGAAAAGTTTGACAAATCTGCAAGTAAGTAATTTGTGGTGGCTGTGGTGAGCTGAGTTTGCGCCTGCAAGCTTTTTCACTTTGTACATTTTCCTGGACCTTCAAGAAAGGTGGTACTTGGCTAGTGTCTCTGCACAGGCATAGCAAGCAAAACAAAAGGGTTGGGCCACAAGCACCAATGGAAGAACATTCCTAAATCCTGGTGTTCACCCTCAGTTGCAATTTCCCAGATGCTTCTCCTGGTCCTCCTGCCCCTGCTGGTGCAAATGGTACTCGTACAGAAAGCAGTATAGATGAATCTTCTTTTTGTGTTGGTCACTGTTGCCTTTCATTAACCTACTGCACCAATTTCCTCCCAAGCACCTTTCCTTTGGGGTGTGGTTTTAAGAGCAGCAGCGGTGGATGACACCATAAACTCCTTCTCCCCTCAGCCCGCTGAGTTAGGTTGCTACACCAGAGGAAGCAGTTCACACGTTTTAAGGCTAGAGGGGACCATTACAATAATTTTACTTGCTGTGCATTAGAAACAGAGTACATAATTTGGAAATATACATATGGTCTCAAATTAAAGTCTTTGCGTGCTGAAGACTCCATCACTCCCCCTGGTTATTTGTTTAATATTTATTATACACCCACCTGAAAAGTTGGCACTGCATTTACAGCTTGTGTTTGGCATACAGATTCCAGATTCTGAGTCTTGCTATTGCTCAGTTTACAGAAGTTAGAGAGTCCTCTAACGTAAAAATCTTCCACTCAGGTACATAATTACGGCACAGGAAAATGCCTATGGACATCGCTGCTCGCTTCTCGTCCTAGAAGACATGATGAGCTGCAAGACCTTTTCCCCAGTCTCTGTTTACAAAAGCAGTCTCCATCTTTTAATCGAGAGCTCTGTTTTCCTTCACTTTGCATCTGAACTATGCAATTAGATTTAAATACATAGATGGCCAATTACATACTACCAACAGCAGACTTTGAGAGGAGAGAAGCGAGAAAGGTGAGCAACAGACATTAAAAAACTCCTAGTAACCAGCTGTCATTTTAAGAGTGATTGGTGTAAGATTGTAAGAGTGACTGATGAGCCAGAGTTGGACTCTGTAGTCAAACGCTCCTGTGCCATTGCCTTTCTACCCACCATAATTCCCGCACACACCAGGCCACAATCTGCTTTGCTCTCCCTTCTCCTTTCCTCCTTATGCAATCATTCACTGGAAAATGATCCCTCAGAGAGCTTACTTCTGACAGAAGGAAGTACCCAGAAAGGCAACAGGCATATCTGAGGAGGAGGAGGAACCTTTTTGTCTTCTTCCATCCTCTAAACTGGGTCCATCAGTAAGGCTGGAAACTCCAGTTGTAGGAGCATAAGATTTATAGCTAAAGAGGAAAGGAGCCAAGTGGTCCCAAACCATTCCCAAATTCTTTGGAGTAAAGTCTTAGTGCAGTTTAGGATAATGATAAAAAACCCCTGTATTTCTGTGACAGAAGGATATCATGCCCAGTCTATATATGCTTTTCTCATATGCAGAAGGAAATACACATATTTTAAATATAAATTCTGTGTAACTTGCTTTCCAGGACAAGAAAGGAAACGGGGAAGAATACACTGGAATTCACCTGGCTAATCTGGAGGAATCTAGTTCATTTAACTTTATGCACCTAATTCATAGAATCATAGAATAACAGAACGGTTTGGGTTGGAAAGGACCTCAAAGACCATCTAGTTCCAATCACCCTGCCATGGGCAGGGACAATTCAGGTAAATCAAACATGAGAACAGTCTTCCTGTGCAGTCAGTGGAGGGTAAGTCAACCTTTAGAAGATGAATCAGAGCGTCCAAGATCTCAATTACTCGGCTTATCTCCTCCCAGTGACTACAGAGGGAGCACAGAATGATGACGGTGAGCAAGTCAGAGCATCAGCTAGAGGCATGCCGTGAGCTGGCTTTCCATTCCACTGTGCAGATATTTCCCCACTCACAGAAGTTATTCTGCATGGTGTGACTACAGAAACAGTGTTGAGTGACTTAAGTGAGCTGCATGGAAGGTCCAACTCTAAACTTTGTCTTTTGGATGTTGAAATGAATTCTTCAGCAGCCTTTGCAGTGACCTTGCAGCATCACAGTGCCATTTTGGCTAAATTTAGAGCAAATACATAAAGGAATAAACGGCTCTTAACTTCTAAGCAGTTTGCAATAAGTCTGATTATGTACAGTATTAGCTGCAAATTAGTCACAGATCTTTGCGGGCACTTAGCCCAAAGCTCTCCTAAAAGGAGAGAAGGATGATTCTGTGGTTAGGGTGCATGTGTGGCTCGTTCCCTCTTCTGCCACGCTTCCTCTGTGACACAGGGTCAGGCATCTACTCACGTTTCTGCTTCAGTGCTCAAACTATCCATTAAATGGAAAATACTGCCCTTTTCTAGAGTGCTTGTTATAAATCATACCAGAGTCGAGCACCATCAGGGTGCAATCCGGCCAGGTGCAAGGTCAATTGTTCATCCCTCTGAATATTTTCAACGAAGTACTGAAAGTTTTGCTCAGTGAACTCGAGCTTTCAAGCAGCTTGTATTACTGCAGAGGCTCTTACTCCTTTGCAGCTTCTTTCACCTTTTACTTCGTCATTTTCTAGCTCTAATTTATCAAGCAGCACATGTAAAGTTCCAGAGATAAATGAATACCACACATTCCATCAGGCTCATGCTCCACAGTCCTTTCAGTGCCTTAAACATACGATAGTTTCAAAGCTTTGACAGCTGGCTGGAAGAGAAGCCTCTAGGCTTACGCTCTGTTTAGATAAGTTACCAGCCCGCTTCTGCACAGCTCGCTAAACAAGCTCCAGCGTCTATGCCGCAGCTGAATTCACGAGAAATTCCATGGAGGTATGGGAAGGCAAAAGAAAATTTATTCTATCATTTTCAGATTACAAATTCAGCCAACAAGGAGGCATTCGTGCCTCTTAAACTTGTAAATTAACCATATAATCCGCAACAATGGCAGATGAACCCTTTTTTTGGCCTAGAAACCGTATGTAAGTGGAAATATGCTGATTTCGAGCATGCTTGGAGACATGGGCACGAGAAGGGTGAACCACCCCTGTGACAGCTGGCGTAATTCAAACAGCCCCAGCCAGTGTCAGCAGCAGTCACTGAGCCCGAGGGACAGCTGAGCTTCTTGGTGAGGGGAGAGGAGTCTGCGCAGCAATTTTTGCAGCGCTACGCAAGGCAAAGGAAGTTTGAGAGAGTTGTGCGTTTCCTGCAATTCCTGCGTGTCTGGTTGCCACAGATACATCTCTCATAAGGTTATGCCAGTAGTCTGCAGACACCCTAAAGATATACAGGTGACTGAGGGCACTGCATTGCACTGGAGTCCTCTGCTAGGAAGGTTGCCTTGGCTAGGGACTGCAGGCACCAGCACAGCAGGCTTCCTCTGGGTTGCCTTGTGGTTTAACATGGTAGGAGTCAAAGCAGTGTTTCCCTCTGCAAAACACACTCCTGCTTTTCCTCCTCGTCTGAGCAGTCAGTCCCACGGAGCCAGAGGAACAAGCTGGGCTTGTAGATTACATGTATATCAGCCTTTGAACTAAACTCTGCCTTCAGTTACACCTCTGTGAATCGGAGTAAGTCTTGCATTTCACTGAAACTAGCTGGGATGTTTCATTGCTGTTACAGAGGAAAGAGGGCAGCTCTAGAACTCTTCAGTAATTTTGGAGTTCCAAGAACAATTTCCTAGTACAACAGCAAAGGGCCAAGGGAAACAAATTATTATTAATGTAGTCATTTGGTCATCCTTGCTTTCTGCAGCCAGATCTGCTCAGAAAAATAAATATTTCTCACCAGGCTTCTATAATAAGGCATTTGTTGAGCAGAATTGAGCTACAGCTTTAAGCAACCCTGAAATGTTTTATTCAGAACTCCAAGGAAGCTTATAGAGCATTTATTTGATTTACTGACCTTGTGCAAGTATGTTTTATTTTAAGTTTTAAAAAAACCAAGGTAGCAGGACTTTTCTGCAAGAGAGGGGTACAGTTTTTCTTCCAGTTGGGAGAAACAGAAAATAAGAAGGATAAGAAGATGTGCCCATGAGGCAAAGGAGTCTGCTGTGAACATTGTGATTTTACTTGTTTTCCCTAAAGCAAGGGATTTTAGCGTAGTTTCTGAAATAAATGTTCTCAGAAATCATATTGGCTGAGAAGAGCAGAGGAAACCTGTGAGGCGAGAAACAACAGCTCATGTAGAAACTTAGTTTTAATAAGATCAAGTTTTGCCCTGTCGTGTTTTGAAACTATCTGGAAGAGCCTGTTGCCTTCCACAAAGAACAAACACAGCTAAAATTACTAACGCAATGACTCTACTTAACAAACAACTTAATACCTGCAGACTTTCTAACTGGGTGTGGAGGTGTAATTTGCTCTTTTGGATCTTTCTGCTTGGACAGAAGCCAATGTAAACTCCCAAGCCAAGTCACCTTGATTTAAAAACCATTTTTTGAAGCTCTCGGTTCCCATGAAAGCCTGATATTTATTTAATATCTGGAGATTCAGATACAATTGAAACACTCCATTTGGAGTTTTTTTCTGAGTCCATAAAAGCAGAAGCATAACATGCTTTAGAACACACAAATCCCTATGCAGCATGATTTGGTCCTTCTATATTAGTAAAAGGAAAAATTTACGAACTGAAATTATCTGTTTATAGCTATTAGATCACCAAGCATGTGCATTAAAAAGTTTTTTTTATATGAAGGTTGTGTTGTACTTCTAATGTCTTTGCACATCAGGCGTTGTTTATAATTTTAACCGGAGAAAATCTCTGCAATGGATTCTAGCCACTTTCACATTGTCACAAAAATATTGTGAATATTTTTTGAAGGCACAGCAGCCAGATGTAATGGTAAAACTTTCTACTTATGACTAAGATATCATGTATGGTTTTGTTTATCTTTTTATGAAATACCCTTGGACATCTTTAACCTGTGAATGCTGGAAAGACTCCAAGCGCAATTGCATTGACTTCCCCCCCCCAAATACAGATTCATTTCCACTCATCAAAATGTGTGCTATACTTTCATCTGGCATGTAAAACAGGCGAAACTGTAAATTAATTTAAAAATACAAGGATTTAAATCAGTAATTGGAAAAACTTTAAAACAGCAGGTAATTTGGTGACCTACCTTATAATTCAGCTAGATCTGAATGGTCTGTAAAGTATTTATGGCATATCTAAGTCATAGCCTGGGTGAAAGCTGAGGGCAGAAATTGCGAAAATACATTTGTCATAGAATCATAGAATGGTTTGGGTTGGAACAGACCACAAGGATCACCTAGTTCCAACTCCCCTGCCATGGGCAGGGACACCTTCCACTAGACCAGGTTGCCCAAAGCCCCATCCAACCTGGCCTTGAACACTGCCAGGGATGGGGCAGCTTCTCCGGGCAACCTGTCCCAGTGCCTCACCACCCTCACAGGGATGAATTTCTTCCTACTTATCAAAGTATTGCTCTTCTGAGAAAAAGGAGTTGAAGGAGAAATAGAGAGCTGGGATTCTCGCCTTCTTTGTGTGACAGTCATGAGAAATGAGCAGATACAGAGGCAGGAGACAGACAAACTGTCACTGCATGAAGGACTGTGTTCTAGAGATGGACTGTGCCGTGTCTGGGCATAGCCCAGTTTATACACTCAGTTACACTCAGGGCTCTTCTACAAGTCTATGTTTATTTCAGAAAGAGAAGGAAGCCACAGGCCTCATTTCCACTCATTTTAACTGGTGCTTTTTGTTATATATATATTTTTTCTCCTTGTCATAATTATTTTTTATTCTGCTGATTATTCAGAATGGCAGGTCAGTAACATTTGCCATTAGTTGTGGTAATACTACTCAGCCATTCCAGTTTTCTTTGCGATACACTCTGAAATGTTATCGTCACTTCTCAATCTACAACCACATCTGGAGTGCAAGGGGGCCCAAGCGAAAAGAAAACCACAGCTAAAATACTGGTGATCGTGCAACCGCACCAGAGATGAGCTAATTCTGCCTTGGCAGAGCTGGGGCCAGAGGCAATGAAGTGGATCTCTGACAGCTGTGTTTTTGCCAGAGAGAAGTGATAAAATTTTTTTTTTGGAGTAAAATTCTAAAGCAGCTGCATCAGGAACTCCTCAACACAAATAAGAGGTTGCCATCACCAGTGTAGTTTCATCTGTGCTAATGTTGCGGGTATTATAGGAGCACAGAACATTCAGTACCAACTACCTTGACTTTACTGACGTTATATACACATTTTTTTACAGATCTGTTTTTTTAAGTCTTCCCGGCTTAGCAGTTAATGCAGGGAATGCTTGCTGTAGGAACTAAAAAATAATGAGAGTAAATTGCAATACTAAAGCAGGAAAAAAATGCCTTTTGAAGTATTGCCCTGTGAGACTAGCTTAGACTAGTTTGGTCAGGTTTGGGAAGCATTAGAACATGGAGAATCTTAAAATGCGGAGAATCTTGGTTCCGACTTGAGAGAAAAGGCATTTTACCCATCTCATCACTGACAGATGTAAGACAAAGCAAGACAGAGACAAACCTTCTAAAGGATTTCAGTGTGGAAAAAAGCATGTGACAAGCAGGTAAGCTACGTATTATTCATGCTATTTCAACATTTTTAAGGCATGTTTTCTCCTAAATGCTTTTCTATTGAAATAGAATGGGGTTTTTTTGCGGAGCTGGCTAGTTTCTGAGTGCCTCTGAGAGAGCAGCACGCCAGGAGAGGCTGGGGGAAGCCAGGCTACTCTCGCCAGCTGAACGAGACCCAAACGCAAAACGTTGGTCTGGAGGTTTCTGCTCCAGGAACCTGACAAGCAGAGTCCTGTGCTACAGAGGAGCGAGAGACCTGTTGGACTGGAAAATGTGCTCTGCATACCAGAAAATGGCTAGGAAGAACTAAAGGCCATTTTGCAACATTTAGATGTAGCCATTATTAAGGAAGGATGCAAATTCTTTGTTCCAGGAGGAAGCACCGAGGAAGGTGCCCACACGTTGCTTTACCTGCCTGTAGCTATGCCACCTTGCACCAGGTGGTGTGTCCTGCTTACCCAAGCATGAAAGGCTGGACTCCCCTTCTCTGAAAAGTCTGTTTTTTTCTAAGGAGGTGGGGATGGTGTAAAGCTTGCGTTCCTCTGGGGTCAGAGTTAGATTCCTTCTGGCTGTCTAATGAACTTTGCAAGAGCATTCTGTACCTCTTCTCTGCTTTTTCTGATTTGAGTCTAGTTAAATAAAAGGTTTATCCTATAATCTTGGGGGAAAAAAAAGAAAATAGTTGTAGACAAACAGGGACTCCATACAGTGTGCTTTTCACATTATGAAGAGCGCTTTAAAGTGGACAGAGAAGACAGTACGTCTGTGATGTGACTCTTTTCACAGTGCTGTGTTATGTAAAATGGCCTTCGTGAAATAAAAAATCAGGTCAAAAATGTTCAAAATTCACCATATCTGGTATGCAACGCTTATCATAATTCATGAAGACCAGTAGCATGAAATGCTAAAAGGCATCTAAGAGAAAGGGTGTTCATTTTAAGTATTATAGCTCAAGAGAAAAACATGGGAAATAGTGCAAACCTTGAATCAGCAGCTAGCACAGAACTTACTCTGTTATACATATTAAAAGGTCATATGTGGCACTACTGTTAAGTTCACACTTATAATTACATGGTCATGTTCTGGGTTTTTGCATGCACTGAAGGCTGTATATAGATTTGATCATGATGCTGCCACCTTCAGGAATTAAGTTTTATGTAAATTTAAGGTAATTGTAGTTGTGAGATGAAATAACTCTAGCGGTAATCTGTTTATCTAATTTTCCAGGCATATAAACGACCTTAGATCCACACTGGATTCCCTGTACATCTGATAGATCATCTCTGATTTTAGCCTTCATAGTCTAAGGCTAAGAAATGCTAAGGCACTCTGAGGCTGGTTTAATTAGTGTGCCAAGGGATCGGGTAACGATGTGCCATGTTAAGCAGATAGAAAAAAGCTATATGAATGTGTAAATTAAAGTAAATTAACTACCTTTTAAAATTACTCCGTCTCTGTGTATGTATTCCACCAGATGGATCAAAAGGGTTAGATGTTCAAACATGCCTTGGAGGCACAGATTGTAGCAAAAGGTGTGGAACTGAAATAAGCAAATATATTTTTTCCATCTCTATTAGGGATTTTCACATGAATCTCGTACTGCACTGGAACGAAAAGGGCATCTTCCAAAGTTCCAAATGCCATTCATATCAGAATAGTAACTGTAGTAGCCCCTTAGTTAGTAGACATTGATAAGATGCAACATACAGGGATTTCAGTCTTTGCTCTGAATAATTAAGCACAGAGATTTGCCCCAAGGTCTTTCCTATTTCAAGAAAGTAACCTAAACAGTTGGCTATTTTAAACTATGTCTTGCTCAGGCTCTTTTCACACAGAGGTGAATCTTCCAAAAATTCTGTTCACAAAGGTCCATATTCATTTATCTGACATTTTGGTGTCTGAGGTGTAGATGTCTGCCTCTGAGCTGGTCACACAGGTAACCGAGGGTGACCTAGTCATGATCTGTAGTCAGCTGAAGTAGAGTAAATATGTTCAATGCCACACAGGGCAAAATTAATCTGACTAAATGTCGGTATCTAGTTTAGGATGAGACATTTCCTACAACTACTGGCCACAACTCTGCTGACTATAAAAAAATCCCTAAGCTCAGATGTTTGTGTCAGGGTAGTAAATATTCATTTAGTCAGATGAGTCTCACACAATTCCCCACATTAACTAAATTTCAGGGATTGGTTATGATACTTGGGGTTTTGGGAACAAGGGTTAAATGTTTCCTTTACCAACTTTCTCACATCCTTCCAACCTGACAGACCTGGTCCACACTCTAAAACCAATTAAATACTTTTTGGTCAGCAAGCCTGATTTTGTGATTGATCTGATTTTTGTAGGATATAGCTCCAGCTTGGGTTTGTAAGCAAATATTGTCCCAACTCTTTCTCTGTCCTTTAAACTATGTTTCAGCTGAAATAAAAAATTGCATATATGCATTTTATTACTTAATCTTCCTACAAATTTGCTCAGAAATGGAAACTCCTGCCTAAAACTGAATATATGTGATAAGAAAAGGCTTTCAGCTTATGAAAGGTATTTTGTCTGGTATCAGAAGTAAAATTCATCCTTCCGTACTTTCACTTTTTAAAAATTTCATGTAATGTAGTATCGTGGCATCTGTGTATCATAACTTTAAAGTTATCATAAGGGAAAACATGTAAGTGTCATGAAAATTATTATTATTTTTGTTAGCCAGTTCCTATTTTATGCTGTCCATTTTCCAGATAATATAGTAAACAGAAAGTTAATTATCTTGTAGGAAGAAAAAAACCCCCAACAACTCCATAATAGCCTTGTGTACCCTACAGATTTTATCTGCTTCTATTATCTGATGATCTCAGTTTTATAATTATATATAGGTACCTAAAATAAGACTTTGCTTTGAACTCCTTGAAATGCAACATAAAAGAACTACACACTCCAAGTGCAGTATTAACTTGGATTGCTATAATATTGGAAGGTAGCATGCAGATAAATTAATTATGGGACAGAAGGTTTGTGCCTTGCCCAAGGCTATACCACAAACCCAAGAAAGCCCAATTTAATATCTTGCTCAAGCCAGAGGGATTCTTTCTGGTGACTTCAGTGGGAATTGGCCTGGATCTGGCAGAGAAAGAGAGGATGTTATCAGGCATCAACCACTTTGTCTTGATAGGAACCTGGGACAGATATGTTTTTGGAGAGTTACTTTTAACAGCAAGGGAAGAGCCTTGATGGTGTAAATACATGGATGCAGCCTAACCCTGAAATACTTCCCTTTCTGAATCTGCAATAAAGGGGTTGCAGTGTTGGTTTTCAAATATGGCCCTTTATCATTTGACCGCAACTTCTGTTGTATTAACAGCACTGTTTTTTCTTTTTGGTGTGTGAATTTAAGGAAAATAGTGTAAATGAAGGTGGAAATGACAGAGGAATCCAGTCAGCTGTTAACCCCATGGAATAATAACAATTTTCATTTTAGCATCTCCTAATAGGAAGACACATTTTGTAGTTACAGGGCAATGTTTTTGTCTTCTCCAAACCCAAGAGATCATTTTGGTTGATTGTACTTTTCTAAGTCACTATATTTTATACAAGAATGCACAGAAAGAGAAATAAATACAAATAAAGACAAACGCTGAGGCAATTCAGAAGACCTTCAAAATCAAAGGTTATGTGCATTTAACATATTTTTTTTTTCTGTTAAGAATCTAAAAGTTGTGCTAAAAGCTTGGATGTGAGTTAGGTCATGGAATATGGCCCTTTGGCTTCAGAATTGCATGTAATAATAATAATTTTACTATGGGAAGGGCTAATTTCTACATGCAATAGAAAATAAAAGATCCCTGCAAGGTACCTTCCAGTGTAGTGGATTAACTCAACAACATGATTTTGTCATCACAATATCATCACCGTATGCAATATCTAACATATAAAAGGTTTGGTGCAATGCCATCTCTAGTCCATCATATTCAGAATATATACATTTATTTTATTTCAGTTCTTTACTTCCCCCTTTGCAAGAAAAAGAGTAACCACCTTCTCTATAAATAAAAGCTTTAGAATGAAAAATAAAGAATTTTGTCAGAGGAGATTTCACTTTGTAGAGCAATTCAAGTTTAAAGTACAGATAGTTGCAGTCATGATAGAAATGTGTGCTTTATTCAAAAGGGGGAGTAATATTCTTTATTGCATCCACTAAACACAAAAACAGACAGACAAACTCCTAGCCGTGTTTCTTACATTTTTGTTTTCTGGCCACAATGCATCTTTCAGGAACTAACAAAATGCATTCAGACTTTATATAAATCAGCAAGTATGCCTGGTTAGTTAAAACAATCCAAAATTTACGAAATGATATCACAGATAAGTGAAGTAGTACTTTAAGGTTATGGACCTCAGAAAGCACGTGGATGATCTGCAGTTTGCCAAGCATCTGATAACAGAGGAATGTGGGGCCTGGTTTTGAGCCTTTACAAAATGAGTGATGAGTTCACAAAATAATGAATGAACCTGTTTTTCAGGAGAGAGAAAAGAACTTATTATGAGCAAGCCATCTAAATATAGGCAGAAATGAGACAAACAGTTAACACTGAAATCGGCCAGTCCAAACAAAGGGGCGCTTTAAGTAAGTCTCTCTTTTACATGCATTTTGGGTCAGTTTTCAGGTATATAAAGGTATGGACTGAATGTAAGTCTACCAAATAACAAAATGCTTCCTTTTTCTGGAGAGACAAATTTCCTGTTATGAGTTCAGAGGTTGAAGCCCAAGGCCCAGGAGTTCCCATCTTGTATCTCCTGACATCAATTACTTCTGCAATCAAAGAAGTGTGGCAAGACACACCACTTCCGGGATCTATTTTCCCCTCTGAAATCCAAACGGACTGTATAACAGTATTTAAAAAGCCATTGTGAGTGCTCAGGTAGTTAATGTTTCTGCGATGCTTTAGGCTTCCCCAAAAACAAACTTGCAAGTTAAGTTGTCCTGTAAGTATACAGAACTTCACTATTTGGCTGTCATGAAATCCTTGAGGGACTTCACAGAGAGCCTGTTCAAGGCTCTTTGGAAATATATGCCCAATTCAGGGGGTGGGGGTGGTGGCTAAGCAAGGCACAAGGGAAGGGGTTGTTCCTGTGCCAAAGGGGGCCAGTGGTGCTCTCGGACAGCTCTACCTCTCCAGGAGTTAGTGAGGGATGTGAGAGATGGTCCAGGAGGGTGAAGGTAAGGAAAGAAAGCTAGGCAGCCACACTGCCCATGTTGAGGGGCTGGGAGATGCTCAGAAATGGCATGGAAAAGGATCTTCCTCTGTTTTATCTCAGACCACCTTACCTTTCCATAGAGATCCTTCTGCAGATCCTCCCACAGTTTCACTTATCTTGTAACTATCTTCCTCCTCTTCTATTTTCTTCTTCCTGCAGCAGCTTTGAACAACTTATGATGCCTCTTCGGGATCTTCTCTTCTTTGGACTAAGCAATACAATTTCTTTCAAACTGTTATCACCAGCCAAATTTCTCAGGCCTTTGATCAACTTTTTAGCTCTCTTGTAGGCATCTTTCAAATGATCCACATGAAATGAAGCCTTATCAGAGATTAGGAGGTCAGAAAGTTGGGTTGTATGCCTTACAAACAGTGCTTCTGTTTGTATATCAGGGTTATCAGGACGATAGTAATTTTGTTGTTCCTATAGGTTGTTTTTCTGCAGTGGTTGAAAACGTTGGGTCTAACTCAGCTTGTGATCCTCAAAAACTTAGAGCCTATTTTGCATACTTGTGGCTTAGTTAGCCATTCTCCATCTCATATTTGTGAAGTATTTTTATGCAGAAGCAGTATACTTTTGACATAACTCACACAGTTATGTCCAACAAAGTGGAATTACTTTCACCTTTAAGATTTAAAAACTACATGTATTTCTGAATAATATTAAAGTGAAACTTACTGTTGTTACACTGAATAGAATTTGTTCCCATAGACACAAGTTTTCTAGTAGTACATTTGAATGTGTATTTTGTGTTTGTTGATGTGGGTTGAATAGCGTACCTGAGTATGTGGAAATCACGTTGATAAATCACTACTAGCATTTGTACACCAACATGCATGTTGCAGCTTGGTTTTTGTAGCATTCCACTAAGAAGGATCAGAGCATTCCTTGCTCTTTTCAGTACCTATTAGCCTCATTTAGGAGTACAACACATCTGCATATCTCTGAAAAGAAAAGAAGGAAAAGAAAGGCAAAACTGGTAAGAAAACTTTCAGTCTTTATAGTCTTCTGAAGGTGGAATACATTTGCTGTTTAACATTAATTTATAAAATATTGTTTTCATCTGACTTTTTGCAAAAAAAGAGATAAGTAAGGGCAGGTAAAACTGTCTGGAGGTAGACTTGGTTTGCTAAATCATTCCTCCTGGATTTCATGTAACTGCACAAAGGACAACTGCATGTTTCAGATCTGAGTGGGATTTTTTTACGATCTTTGATGGAATGGTTATCATGAAAGTGATAAACACACCAGGAAAACATAAACAGTGAAAAGGACAGGTTGCCTTCTTCAGGTTTGATGTGGTTTGATATGGTGTAAATATGGCGAATTGTGAAGAAATGTATCAGAGAGCCCTGGAGAACTTCAGAGGTTGTGCAGAACCTTATGGCATCCATACTTTAAATAGAGAACAAGATACTGCCTGTTGCTTAGCTTTGACTGAATAGCACAGTCCAAGCAAACAGCAGAAAAACAGTCTTGACAAGTTGCTCTCTACTTACTTGGCATGCAATCCAATGTGTTTCATCATGCATATTAATATTTTTGAAGAATAATGAGTAGGTTTGTTTCTCAATTCGCTTTGTTACTATCAATGCTATCAGAAAAAAAAAATCAACAGTATTATGCAGATGTAAAAAGGTGCAATTGATTAAGAAACAAGACCCACTGTGCTTACACTTGTTCACGGAAGGTACCTTTAGGTAGTTACTCTCTGCTCCATTACTCTCTACTACATCTTTCCTTGTACAGTCATTTATATAGTGAGAAGTAGCAATTATATATTTCGCATTACAAGTGTTTATAACTGTAATTATTTTCTGCACACTTTCCATAGGGAAAAATGGCTACACAAGCTAGAGTACTTGAATCTGAAGGTCATTTTGACTGAGTAAGGGCTGTAGCATTTGACCGTCAATCAAAGTATTTTGGAAGACTGCAAAGGGAGTTAAATTGTTCTGGAGACATCTTTCTTTATATTCTTCAAAGCATTTCCTGTCTGAAAGACTACTATGGCCAATGACACGCAACATGATCATGCTTATAAAGTAGGTGTGAATGACAGTGCCCCCGGTTGGCTCAAAATTGTTTATTATGCATTATGTTGAATAATGATACTGAAAGTAAGGACACAAAGAGCTAATATTTCCTGATATAAATGTGTTACGGAAATCTTACATGCAATTGACTCTTCCCCTAAGAGTAATTTCTTGAATGGAAATAAACCATCTCTGTTGACCATAATTAAATGAAATACTAAATTAAGAGTTTGTTATGCCCTAAGATCAGTCATACCTTGAGAGGCTTCTTCTCTAATGATGTTAGTGCCATCAGCCATTTTTGGCTTCAGTTTGCACAAAATGTACTCTCACACTTAGAGAAAAATCCTTTCTTTATTAACATGACTGGAATGAAAAGAGAGAGCATCTTGAGCCTCAAAACTGTCCCAGCAGACTCAGCTGAGAAACGAGTATACTTAAAGCCTGATAAAGAGTAATCAAACAACAGATAAGGACTGAAATAGCATTGGGTGGTAACCAGACAAACGCTAAAATCAGTTTTTGACAAACATTTTTTCAATACCTGGAAGGAAGCAATTTTTAAACATAGAAGAAACTGACAGATTTCCTGCAGAAAATGCAGGATCAATTCATTGTTGTCAAGTTTTTGTATAAAAACTTTAACCACGAATCTCTTATATAACAAAAAATTGGTTTGAAATGGTGCTGTAGATCAAAGAAGAAATATCTACTCTAAATGATCAAATATTAGTATTGACTGTGCCATAAATCAGTGTATGAAGCAGTGAAAAGGCTACACGGAAGACTGCAGCTGTGAGCTTGTTTTTACACTCATTACCTATTTAGCAATAAGATGAGAGAAAAAAAATTCATCAAGTGCGTTTATTACTGACATAAATTTAAGTCACATTCTCTTTGCTTTGGAGGAAGAAAAGCACAGAGAATTTGAAGGTCTTCCATGTCAGATATATTGAGAGAAAAACACACTTGGGAATTACATGCACAATCCAAACTGGTGTTAAAAAGGTTACAGCAGTATAATTTTTGCATTTATAGAAACACTGGATTTTTATTTGCTGGGTGAAGGTGCATGATCATTTTCTTAGCTGTATTACTCATTCTTTCAATAATAACTAAATGCTTGGCTTATTATTTCTGTGAATTTTAATTTTGCCGAAGCTGGTATCCTACTGACAAGAGAAGCACCCTGCCACCTCGGTGTGTTTCGTTGAGTGCTCTGTTTTTCCCCAGCTCTCACTCCAGAGTATCCAGCCCTCTGTACATCTGTAGTCCTTTGCTGTAGTCCTCCCAGGACCAAACAACGCCTCAGGTGACGGAGAAGCTGTAGGCCCCGAGCCCTGCCACGGCACCTCAGGTGGGCTGGGGCGAGCCCAGCGCCGCTCGCAGCTGGCCGTGGATCCGTGTGCTTCCATAGCGAAAACGTGGAGACTGAACCTACCCTGAGGAATGTGGTGGGAGGGGTGTTAGTATTTATTCTACTTACATTATCAGTCCTAAACAGCCAATGAAGCACTACTAACAAGAAAGACCTTTTGTTTGCCTGATTACACAGAAATACTTCCAGAAGAAATTATTCCTGTTTGTGCAAAAAACTGCTTAGAAATACTCCTGGAATAAATCATTCCTGCTCACTAATCAAAGCGGATATTTTGTAAATGAACATGTGATTACCAGTGCAGTAAACGTTTTACTTGCAATTATATTAGTAATTTTTATATTTAGTCGCATATCTATTGCATGTGTGTTGCATACATGTTGTACATATGCATGCAAAATCCATATGTAAAAGACATATTTTCAAACAAATAAAAAAATATTCCTCACTTTAACTACCTTAGGCCGCCAGCGTGCCGTATTAACTGTCTGAAGGTGATAACCACATGAGGAAATAAAACATTTCACCTGGCAAGCTTGAAATGTTTTTAGCACCACAGAGTGAAACGTGAGCCTCCCGTGAGTGCGGAGAAGCCTGCGTCTGCAACCATCAGCGCAGCCCAGAGCCCCGCTCTGCCCGCTTCCTCAAAGAGGTGATCCCAGCCGTAAGTGAAAGAGAGTGTGTGAAGAAGAGCCATAGAGCATGGCCTAGGTAACCGCAGCAAGTCAGGTACAATCTCACCTTTCTAAAGTGAATCTTGCTTATGGAGATACCAGCTGGGACAAAGTAACAGCTTAACTTGTTTAACTAGTTGCGTTTTATTTAGAGTAAAAGGTGAAGTTTACACTGAAGCCTGAAAGCTTAATCTTCTTTTCCTGTATTTTCTCAGCCCCATTATGCTGGCTACTTTTTTTGCCAATTCTAGAATCACAAGCACCTCATACTAAAATGAATGCCGAGACATTTTAAAAGGATAGCACTGGGGATGTCTGCCCCACATTTCTGCTCGTGGTCACCTCCCCAGAGCCGGGTCACAGAAGCATACGTGAACCAGTTCCTCAAGCATGGCCGTTCACAGCCCGGCGTGTTAACGTCAGCCAAAGTGGATGTTGGTTAATGCACCCGACTGCGAACTACAGCAGCTGAACACTGACCTGATCTTGCTGACTCTGTAAGAAATCTGGGGGAGGCCCAAGAAATTCTTTACACCTTCTGTTCCTTATAGATTATAGAGGTTTCTCATCTTTCCCCACCAGGGTTTTTTTGCAGATGGGCAACATCATTCTCAAACCTGTAACTAAGCGGGAATTGTGTTTTGTCCAGGGTTCGCGTTGGAGTGTGTGTCATAATACCGCAGAATTTTATGGGCTGCGGTTTAACAGAACAGGGCAAATGAGGGAGAAAGAACGAAAAATAAATAGCGATTCATTGAGCATGCAAGTGAAAAGTTCATGCTGGAGTCACAGCTTTTAAAAATCATACTTGAGAAACACACTGCACCCACAGAAGGAACAGAAGACTATAGAAAGATCTGTGCAGTGTGGTTGGAAATAAGACTGATGAGGAGACCAGGTAGCATGCTGCCTCGGAGCGATATGCTGCACAAACCACCCTGGTCCTCCAGTTCTGTTCCCACCAACACTGTTAGCAAAAGTTTTAATGTGCTTGAATATATGAATCCTGAACTAAAATGCTAACTGAAGTGGATTTTAGCCCCGTAACAGCTTCCCAAAAATATTTTGTGTGGGTCTTAAAAAGAAACTGCGCACTGACCATGTTACTTGGTATCTCAGCATGAGAGACAGCGTGTAGCCAAGCAAAACCACATTCCCCTACTCTTCAAGCCTCTTAAAAAATTTATTGCCCGTGAAATATTTGTTTTATCAGCCTGAAGTCAGAAATACAGCACTGTTAACATTGTTAACAAATGCTATTTGAGATTTTGACAGAAACCTCACTTGGACTTTCTCAGAGAATCAGCCGTGAGTCTGAGCATGAAAACAAGCCCAGGTGATGACAGGCTGCACGTATCGTGCTGCTGGGGCTGAAAAGCCATGCGGGCTTTTATCCCTCACCCGGGTATTCTCGCAGACAAGTTCCATGCCAGGCACTCTGTGTGACTGAGCCATCATTGCTGAGCAGAGGGTTCAAGAAGAAAGATTCACAGCTTTTTTTTTTTGCAGTTTGAAAATAAGAGAAATCTTCTATTCAGAGCCTCCTGGCATCCATGGGATCATGAAATCAGGTTTTTATTTGCCCTTAGAAATATGCTTTTTTGGTGGTTTTTTTTGAGATAAAAATGGACGAAACAATTGAATTAATTTAAAAATTATCTATTAAACAAAGGTGAAATTTACTGTGTTAAAGCAGCATTATTTTTTAAATCCTTTTTTACACATTTAGTCCAGCCTAGTACGGAACTCCCCAGAGCTGACATTAGAGAATAAACTGTGCTGTGTTTCTGAGATAAAAGCTGGCATGAAAGCTGAAGTGAAGGAAAATACATGCATATTCATGAGTTATATCTGGAAATAGGAGTATACATCACTTTATTTTTGTCTATAAGTAAAAACATTAGTGTATTTTTATCAGATGCATTGTAATATGGTCATTACAAAATGC
Organism: Psophia crepitans; assembly: GCA_013399095.1. Classification (NCBI taxonomy): domain Eukaryota; kingdom Metazoa; phylum Chordata; class Aves; order Gruiformes; family Psophiidae; genus Psophia; species Psophia crepitans. The sequence goes on along the minus strand of VWZZ01007638.1, from coordinate 74,571 downwards.
TCAGAAAGTGTTGCTAAAAGGCTGTTTCTACCTGCCTGTAAAGCACTTAATTCACTAAAGCTTAAAGAAGAGATAGGTATTATTCTAAATGAATCAAGCTCATAAATATTTTGTTTTTAAATAAATAATCTCAATTTCAAAAAAAGTCAGAACGTGTAAAATGTTTCTCTGTCAGTATGTCGATGTTGTAAGTAAAATGAAATTAAAGGATCCTCATCTTCAGTTTCTTGTTGGCTGTGCAAGCTAGCCCGACTTCTTCAACATTCTAAAAGATATGAAAGAATTATAATTTACAGATACTCGCCTGATGATTTATCCACTAGTCAGATGGTTACTTCTTAATGGTATCATCAGTTCAGTAAATCTGAGTATTCATGTGAGCAGTGTGACTGAAGCAAATTCAACAGCCCGGCCATACAGATATGTGCTGATGCTATTGGAAAACTAGAGAGAGCAAAAAGTTAACACTCATGACAAAATGTTGGGCCTATTTTATTAACTGAATTCACAATGGTCTGGTGAACTTCTCAGATCAGTGGGCAAAGAAACCAAACGTCTAATAATTTTGTATGAGAATAATTTTTCTAATTGTCCTAGAACTTTAATACATAGTTGGTACGCAATTATTTTTACTTTTTTTTTTAGTCAGAAGCAATTATTGCTACTCAGGGTGAAAGAAGAAAGTCTTTTATTCTTGACAATTTTCATAACAACATAGGCATTTCCCATGTGTATTTGCAGAAATTAATGATAGAAGAGTTCTACGAGGTTAAGCATGAGGGTAGGAACCGTGTTTGAATTTTTCTAAATTACACAGTCACAAATTCATTCACTTGGGATATTACATTGGTATAAACAAGAGAAGAATGTAGCTAACAATCTTCAAAATGGCAAACAAATAACCAATTAGTTGTATGTTATTATAATTTTTATTGCTTGTGTAAGATAGAGAAGTTTAGGGATTTGCCCAAGGCCACAGGTAGAGCTGGAAATGTATGAAGGATTAAAATAGAGGACAAATTAACATTCAGTGCACACTTCTTCTAGACTGTCCAGTAAAGACCATATGCAACTAAATCAGATACATGAGACTACTTGACCCTTTCCCTTATTTAAGAAAACCTGTCTAAAAAAAATGGGTATTATGTGTAAAAAAATAAACAAACATACACATTGTAAATGATTAATATAGTTCATTTTACAATCTTTGAGAAGTGTACCTGCTAAATAGGTCAGGTAAAGATTCTGCCCTGTCAGCACACTGGTTATTGTACGTATTGTTCTGATGCCATCAAGAATGAATGTGTCATTAAGTTTCATCTTTTATGTGAAAGAAAGAAAAAATAACAAATCCCAAAAGTGATTGAACCACACCAGAATGAACAATGGAGAAACATAATTGAATGGTGAACCTTAACATCCATTTTTACCATATATATATATATATATGAGGGATATATCTACACGTATACATACACACACACATATGTGTTTGTTGCAGTATGTATGCAAGAGTAAAGATTTTATCGCCTGCAACATCAGGATAATACATAAACTCTATAACGTGGTTCTAGCTGTATAAAGAGAGATCAAAGATTCAGCCCAGGTGTGGCTCTGGAGTTTCATTGCTCAAGGCTAATTATTCACAAAAAATCCCCACCCTAGAGAGTTGTCTAGCAGGTTTATCTTTTGGCTGGTAGACATTTTAGAGAAGACGCTACCTAAGCTCAGCTATTTTGTATGACACACTACAACATCCAAAACAATTTCACAGATTTTAAGAGATATTTGACCAACTGGAAATTACACATGAATGTAGTTTTCTCACCCAGAAGCAGACTGAAATTTCCAAGACCTTGAGCTCATGCTGACCTCTAATTCAAACCAATTTCAGTGAACAGGCAAAAGCACAACACCATAAAGACTGCTGAAACTTTTAACTTCATAAAGAGCAAAGCTACTAAAAACATTTATTCTGAACATGACCAAAATATGCAAAACATTACACTACATACAACGAAGTAACTCATTTAAGAATGCACCAACTATCATCATAGTTTAAAAAAATTACTTTTAGAGACTTTTTTTAAAGGCAGTCTCTACCTTTATTTGCTTATGAGTCTTCAATAGTGATTAAGACTGCTCCAGTCCTGTCTCAAAAAAACCAAAACAAAACCCCAAAATATTTATCACAATCATCTGTCCTTGCCCTCCTACAAGGAGGATTAGCAAAGAAAAACAATAGCACTTTTATAGAGACAATAACTCTGTACTGGGCACCAAGTTAAAGCTAAAGAAGCAGAGATAATCCTGTTTCTTGTTGCAATGGTCTGAATCTGTTCAATGTTTTGTTCTGGATTTCTTCTTAATGGTACAAATGGACTATTCAGGAGCCTCATTCAATTATTTGAGCAAGACCTCTACAGCAAATATTAACAATTTTTCATTAAAATGGTTGCCAATATTTTATTTAAACAAATTCTTTTTTTCCTAGCAGTTGAGATTGTGGGGCTACTGGTTCTGCCTGCCTCTGCTCTCATTCGAAATACATTTTTTTTCTCCTCATCTCTGCCATGGTATTTCTCTATCTACATGTAAGAAATGTCTTGATAGTACTGAAAAGTACCAACATCTGTCACATAAAGAACCAGCATCTGTCACATATAGAGTTTTCAAGAGGTAAGTAAGCTAAAAAGTCAATTTGCACGAATATTTGAATTTAACAATAGAAGCTGAGATTCTTACTCAGTAAAAATTCTCCTGGAAGACAATAGAATTTCCGTCTGACTCAGGAATGAGTAACAATTTCACACAAGGGGACATCTGAAGAACTTTTCATCTTCCAATAATATTACGAACACCAACAAATCAATGAAATATGTCCTTAAGGAAGGTGTCATTATGCATGTTTTGGGATACAGATACTTTAATAGAGGAAAGAGAAATACATATGAGTGATTATGTGAGCACTTACTGGGATCAGGAAGGCTGGGATAGCCCTTAATACCTGCCATAAAATATTGCATCCACTTATTAAAGGCTATCCCTGCATAAGGAGAGGCTAAATGGGTGACTGGACAGGATGCTCTGGTATGGCCACAGGCCACCAAAGACTGGCTTCCTCTTTAAGGTAGGTAGGCAAGTATCCTCTTTCCCTCTGTAAAAACAGTATTTTAGTCAATTAACTTTATTAGGTGGTTATAACTCCCATGAATAGGTAAACAGAAACTGTTTCTGTGTTTTGTGGCTTCACAGGATTCAGCCTTTCAGGAAGATGGAACCTATGTTGAAATGTCAATGCATTTAATACTTTTGATACCAATAAAAAAGCTTTGTCTGACATTTTTAGCAGGGTAAGAATAAAGTTGTAATAAATTAGATAATATTACTTTTGAGTCCAGGTGTGATTCTTCCCTTTGTTCAGTTTGTGCATGATCTTGGCTATTTGTATCAGATTAGAAGATCACAAAAATCTCTTACTTTCTTTACACTGGTGAATTTATTTCTTCCTCAGTTCCCATCTATGAGCTGTGTAATTGGAAAAGCATTGCTTTACTACATTTTGGATGGCACTTTCTGTCACTTTCCAAGCAGACTAATGTATCTTCAAGTTCTTTTTTTTTTTCCAATTCCACGATATCATGTAGAAGAATTTAGACAATTATAGTGTAAGTAGCTTAATCTTCCTGCCATTTTTACATACATGTAAATGCTCTGTAAATGTGTAAATGTGAGTATGAATGCATGCTCTCCTCGCTATGTTACAGCTGGGCTTTTGGCATGAGTACAGATTTCCTGAAGTCCTGCAGAAAACAGTAAGTTCAAAAAGATTATTCATGATGTCATCAGAACAACTTCTGTAAGGGACAGTAGCTTGGAGGAGGAAGTAAAAGTTACCTGTGATGTTAGGAACATGTGCATGAGACTGGCTTGATTCATCAGACCAGGGGTTTATCCTACCAAACACAGTCTTGGCATAGATGGAGAACTAACGTTATTTGAAATAAATAAGAACTTTAAATACTTTAAACACTTGACTGTAATATCAGTTACTTAATTTTGGGTCTTGTGTGTGATGTGAGACTTTGAAGTGGTGTGATGGTTTAAGAAGGTTGTAATCAGAGCAGCCAGGAGATCTCCTAGCTATAATGTAGGCTGTTAATACGGATTTTGATGATCACCTGCAGTCCCCAATGGTTAAAATGCAAAGCCTTGTGAAGAAAACATATGGATGGATGTCTGAAATTTGATCACAGACTGTAAGTTATTCTATATTAAATATCAGTACTTTTCTGTTCGGTAAAACCAAATCACTGGAAAAAGTTGTATAGGAGTAGGCTGTGTCACTGGATCTCATACCACTAGTGAAGCCTTTTTTTGCAACTATCCAACAGCAGAAGGCTGATCTAATTTGTAGCATACTAGTATACTATGTAAGGAAGTTAGGTAGAAGCTACATGACCTTGGGCTCAAATACATGTGGACTATCATATATTGCATGCCTGGTAACTCCGCTCAGATGGGTGAGGATTAAGCAAGCACTAAATAAATAGTGTTTATAATAGCTTATACATTATTTAGTGTAAATAACTCTAAATAAACACCATATAAAACAGCATAACAAGATGACACAATATACTAGTGGTGTTGTCCACAGCACAGGTATCATTTTTTCTTCTGGGAAAAGAAAAAGGAAAAGGAGGGAGAGGAAGAGGCAGCAGAGAGCTCTCTCATGGACACAGTGCCTCCTGAGCGTATCTGAAGGTGAGCTAGAGCTCACTGGCCATGTCTTGTTCGGAGATCTGACCTGAAATGTTTGTTGCGCTAGTATGGAAATAAGTGCAAGGAGCTGATGCCATGCATAAACATGTGAACATGTGTAGTTCACCTGTGCATATGTGAAATTGGAGACAGAAATCAGAATGTAAGGAATTTTGTAGACTAAACATTACTGGAGATTTCCATTTTTCTTTTTACGTTGTGTATTTCGGAGGGCAGAGGAGGGAAAAGAACCACTGCAGAAAGAGATATGGGGTTATATGAACATGCAGTCAGTATTTTCAGGAACTTTGTAAGTATTTAAGAAGTTAAAGCTGCTAAATAAGAGCCAGAACGTTAATTTTTTCATGAGCTTCTGCAGATGACACACCTTATTTTAACTGATTATTATACAAATCATGAACTACAAAGATAATTGCTTCCCTGGCCAAATGACAAAGGAATTCTTATTTCCAGTATGTGCCCTGTTGAGTGCCGAAGGCATTGTACATGCTAAGGCTAATGCTTTGCTGTATAATACACACCTACTGATTAGTAGTTCTCAAGCTTAATTTGGTTATGGCATGATAACTTAGGGAGTGTCTTTCTAAGTAAAACATAATGTTTTTTTTCCACTGGAACTAAAATAAATCTGTGCTTCCAATACAGCACCTCCAGAAAAGTCAATTAGTTTCAAATTAAAACATCTTTTGCATTTCATGTCTTTGACAACTTTTAAAAATGATCCCATTCTTCTCATGTTTGAGTGTTGTGCCTGTCTAATTGTTCTCCAAAGGTACATTAAGCAACTTCACTACCAGGATCACGTGTAGCTCCTTTGTCTATATTTCTCCTCAGGGGAAATTTTGTTTTTTCTTTATATTCTACTAATGTCTTTTATTTGTAAGAAGCCAAAGAAGACTACCTTTAATGATCTGGCTTCTGGGGGATACACATATTTCTTTAGTTTGAACCTTAGCAAGGGGGAGGAAACTAAATGCATTTATCTGGGGGAGGTTTCTGAGAAGACTGACGCTGGAGTGTGATTGTAAAGGGAACAGACGATTATTATATTGATGGGGTCTCGGTGGTAGCTGAGGATGAGAGAGAGCTTAATGTCTGCTGCTGGAATGAGAGTGGGCTCTCCGTTTTGGAAAAGGTTTGTAACAGAGAGAGAGAGGGAAGTATTTTTATATCTCCTGGTGTCTTGGACCTAAGTAACTGCCCAGCAATCAGCTAAGGCAGGAAAGCACATGCAGTTGGCTGTTATTTCATCGGGATATGTAGCTCTTTCTTATGCTTGATAAAGATCAATGAGGTTTTGAACCCTTGCCAAAAATAAACCTGTGTAACTCAAACCAAATTTGTCCTTGGAAAGGTGAGCTATACAGCTTGAAAACCTTTGAGACTGAAGCTGTGAGAAAGAACAAGAATTTGGGAACCGGGTCCAGCTTAATCTGGTGGGCTTGGGCAGTCCCATATCCATAACTCTGCAGCAGGCAGGAGTCTGTGCCAAGCAGAGGACTACAGTAAAGTCCTGAGGTCTGCCCAGCTGAGCAGATGCTGAGGAACCCTAGGACTGAGCACAGCAACTTGGTATAAAATATTTTGAGATTAGTGGTTTTACACTTATTTACCTGTCCTGAACAATCTCTGAATATCCTTGCTAAAGCATATAGAAAAAGAGCCAAATTGCTACCAAAAATATGCAAAATGCATGCCAGAGCTAATACATGAACCATGCAAAAAAATGTGTACAGGCAAGTAAGGGGCTTTGCAAACATCAAAGTAGTAGGAGGGAAAAACTTTACACCGTCCTCCGCGATATGTTTGCACTGTGCAGTTCATGTGGGAGTAGTTACCAAAGATCAAAGGTCACATTTCAACAGAGGAAAAGAATAATGTGTTCACACACAGCCTTATTATTCCCACTTAGCTAGAAGATAAACATAACTGTTATTTATATGTTTTATGGATTCTCTCTTTATATTTGTGGGTCACACAATGAAACCTCACAGACGTTACATTACAGACTCCACCTTAAATTTAATATCCGATGAGGATAATAAGGCTCATATGATGAGGAGAAGGTGACTCTTTGGTGTTTCTACCATTACTGGCCTAATACTATAAGAATATAAAAATAAAATTGAGTCAGTGCTTAAACCAGTGTTATTCCTGTAATGGAGGTTGTAAATCATCCCATGTAACTAGCATTGATGTCTACACATATTTCAGCTTGGCTTCTCCAGAAGATGAGCATTCTCTCAGTGAATATACAAAAGAATCATTTGAATTTCATTGATAGCTATTTTTAGTTATTAATAAGTAAGCTATTAAAAGTACGAGTGAAAAAGAAGAGCGAAGGAAAGAGACAAATGCCCAAATGGTAAATATATGAAAAGCAGAGTCCTTTTCTAGTTGAAGAAGCACAGAACGGTTGAGATGGGAAGAGACCTCCAGAGATGGCCCAGTCCAACAGAATCACCTACAGGACATTGCTCATGACTCAGTCTTATGCTAGCTACTTTAATTTATCAAGAAAATATCCCCTACTATTGGATCTATTATCTAATTTTCTATCATATTCAAAGTTACAGATGTTAGGAAGGATGCAACATCTACCCTCTCCAAGTTCACAGCAAATACCATCTGTCATTCTTTCTAGATAAAAGCTTTTAGTATCAAAGTACCTGTACAAATACTTAGAAAAACTATCCAGATTTTCCCATTAGGCATTAAGACACAGATTCTACTGCTGACTTCCAAAAATTGTGGCTGAAGACCACAGGACACACATAATGAAGCCTGAATAGCTGAAAGGCAGAAGAAGTCAGGATGTGATAATACATCCCAGATGCCCATTGCCCTGTTTTGGGTACAGCTGGCGTACCCAAGGTGACCCAGAAGTCCCTGCTGACTTTCTTTCACCCAAATCGCCATCCTGATGTAAGTCCATTCCTTTGTCCTTCACTTCAGGGTGTGAAGTTAATGGAAGTCATTAAAGAATTGCAGTGATTCAAATATTTATTAGTGTTTGGAGAAGGAACAGACAGATCAGGAAAGGCTGCAATGAAGAGGAAAGGTGGGGGCAATTTATTGCTTCAAACAAAATGTTTGTGTAAAAAATGGACAAACAAAATTTTGCAGCTCTATAGCACCTTGGAACCAAAGCTCTCCTAGCTGGAGAGACCTGAGTTGGATAATCTGAGTTGGATTAATTTATCACCCTTGGCAAATGTAGAAATGAAACAGAAATCAAAACAAGGTCACACTTGACATGCAGACAAACGTCAAAAAATATCTACTATCTTGTCATCAGTACTGCTTTATTCATAAGTAAATAATTGCAAAGTTCTTCTGAAAGGCCAAAATCTTGCTTCTCAGCATTCTCCTTACATGATGAAAATAGGACACCTGAGATACTCGTTATCTGCATCAGAAATACTGATGCTATTTGTTTAAAGTATTCTGCACCTAGGCTACAGAATAGTGAATCACTCCTGATAGAAGTCAATACTGCTTCGTGTCAGAATGTTCCACAGTCTGTTCAGCACAAGGACACTTTATTGTTTAGAATTTTAAAACCAAACCTACTGAGGAGAACATCTATATGATGCCACACAGTGTGTGTATAGGTACCTGAGCTAACACGTGTTCATAGGCACTTAATAGCACCTTGAAGAAACACTAGGAAAGGTTTTGAAACAGCATAGCAGCTTTTCAGTTAATTAGTCTGAACACAGCGTGCCACTGATGCAGTTAACATGCTAGCTCAGTGCTAGCCCAGGGATTTCTGCCCTATCGCGCAGTACAGACTTCCCTGTAATGTTATGTATGTTACATTATTTAGTTCCTTTTACAAGCTTCTTGGTTGTACATACAATTTCATATACCTTGAGAAGACTCACACTGAATAAATGTAAAAATAGACTTTGTGTACAGCATCTGGAATACGTGCAAAATAAATTGGTTAATTCTAGATCTGTTTCTTGGTCTAAGCAAGGTTGCTTGCAGATGCCAAGTTTTAGAATTAGGATCACAACCCCAGAGAACTAATATTTTGTACCCATTCCTTCCTGTTTCGTTGAAGGATGGGCTAGGAGGAGGAAGGAATAAAAGGAAACAAATGCGTTCTTACTGTTCTTGGTTTGAATGTGGGCAGGCTCGGCGTGCTCTCTTGTGTCTTGAACTGGGGTCATTTAACTCCCTCACCAGAGGTGACTCCAAGACTCAGCATGGACTTGCTTTGGTAGCCAGTTTTCCTGGTCCTGCAAACTGTACCAAACCCACACTGCAGTGAACACACGTGGGGGAGCTGAAGGATCTGGGTGCTCTGACTAGCTCCTGTCAGAGAGTGCAATGGTTTCCTGTGGGCCACCTTACCTCATCATTGGACAAGACAGGACCCAATGTGCACCTGGACCCAAGGGGGAGCTGCCCCAGCAGCAACTGTCCCTTTTCTTTCTCCCTTTACCAGGGCTTTTGTGCACACAGCAACCACCACAGCAACACCACTTTGCTGTCAGTCTTTTGGTAGAGCAACCCTGGCAATTGAACCACAATACAGCCACAAATAGGACATGTCTGACCATCGCTGAGACAGAGAACCCAAGAGGAGGGATAACGTGTCCTGAAGTGACAGCGCTGCTTACTGGGGGTGGAGAGTTAAGCCACAAAAGGGATGCTGACTATAAAACCATACCACTATTTCATTGATGATGGTTTTTTAAATGCTTTCCTCACTAACCCAGCTAACGTTCCAGCTCCCCAGCGAACTCTACGGTGGGACTTCTCTCTGTGGCACTCTTCAAAAAATAAGTTTTGATGATGACTGCAATATAAAACATAGTCAAATCATTTGGCTTGAGTTAATCTTGATCCAATATTTTAAGAAAGACAAAGAGTCGAAGGCTGTACTAGGACCCAGCTGATCTGAATAATTTTCTGGGCCTTTCCTGCAGTGTCCACATCCTTGCACAAGCCACTTCATAGCTCTGTACCTTGGTTTCCTTCCCTGTAGAACTGGCTACAGACATTCCTACCTTGTGAGATGTTTCAAGGAAGTTTCAGTAGAAGGATGCTATTTATGTACAAACATCCACAAAGAAAGTAAGTAACATCGTATCGCCGGCTGCCCATCAATCAGTACCACAATTATCAGTTGGACTACGTACAGAAGATCCAGTAATGCCTGTCTTTAAGACTGCTTTCACTCTCCTTTCATGGATAATGCAGTCACCCAGCATTTTAAACCATTCTTTCTTTGTTCAAAACAGTTGCGGTCTTTATTTTTTCTGCTTGGGTATAAAAATGAAACAAGCAAACCAACCTGATCCAGTGATAATTCATTTGGGGCTCAGGAACACACAAGTGAGAAAACATGCAGTATTCCTCGGCATTTATGACCACTGGGCCCTCTGCTTCTTTTCCAGTACAACCTGCTGTGGTACGGTTGCATCCCACTGTGTCTGCATACCATTTCATTTGCTTATACTATTGTATGCCTGTCTACCCCTTCAATGCATACATTTATTATATAGATAGCTATGAGTTAGTGCCTTTTCTGTGATCTGCCCATGAGATTTAATAGTAAGCTGCTGAAGTTCAAAAATAACTTACTGATATTAGCAACAACAAAACTCTCCCAAAACAAGAAAACACAAACATTTAGCAAGTGCTTGACCTTGATGTGGTGGAAAAGCTCTTGTGTTCCCATGGTCCTGCACCTACCCCAATGGCAGTGGTGGTGCAAGCGTGACACTGTGATCACCCGAGCTGGACAGATAAGGTGCAGAACAAGGACTGTTACATCCGTCTTTAAAGGGGAACAGACATTTTAGAGAACATGCTGCTGTATTATCAGTAGTTATTAATCATAAAGGCATCAGCAAAATAATGAAAAGCATGCTCTCCCCAGAGAAATACATGGAGGAAATACTGCACCGATGAACCTACAGCAATCTTCCAACATGATCTCGCACTGAAAGCAGCAGTGGTGAATGGATCAGAGAAGGTGTAAAAATCAGCTACTTGGCATGAAAATTTTCATGGTACAACTCATGGCAAAGGAACGAGATAAATTGATATTGCTCCGTTTAAAGATAATGTTGGGACAGACACATTGTTTTCTCATAAAGGCAGGCATGCGTGGTTTTGACTGTCAAGCAGTCTGGCCCAAGGGGAGCTAATTGCAAATTGGACTATTATCTGCAAGTCAGTAATATGATTTCTTTAACACATTGACCTCAACTATCCATTTTATTGTAATTTATTTTAATACTTTATTTTTTAATAAGTTTAGTGAGTTCTTACTTCAGTTTGTTTTTTTTTTAATGTTGTTTTAATCCATCCTACTGTAAAAGAGACTACCACCTTTCCAGGTAAGAAACAAATACAAGCTCATTCTCTATTAAAAGTATATCTATTAAACTTATGTCTTGATATTAATATCAAAATTCTGCTTGCTTTTTCCACTTTTTTTGCTTACAGTGTGAATTTTTTTAACTGACATCATTGTATTTTCCCCAACTTTGAACAAGCATCTTCTGGAAATCAGGCTTCATTCACAACTGAGGAAATGCTAAAATAAACCTTCAGCTAATTTTGTAATGTGTGTCCTTCTAAATATTTATATATGTACATACATTCAGAAATATTTATGGTCCACAGAAGATGTGAGAAAAAAAGACAAATGTTCTTTTATTTAAAATTAAATACCTCAATAATTCCAGAATTATTTTTTTTTGGCCAAAAAATAATAGTATTAGTAAAAACTACATTTTTCAAATGACCACACTGTTGCTTATTCTATAGCAACATAAGTTATTTCTTTAGGGTTATATTTATTTTGGGTACAAAGAAGAAAAGGGTATACAGGACAAATGTATTTAACACCATACATCTAGAACACATGAAAACTTGTGGGTTTTTTGCATTATATGTAGAATATCATAAGTAAAAAATGCACTATATAATCTATATGATATAAGGTAAACCATTTGATAGTAAGTATGTAGAGTCTCACTTTTGTACTGTTAAGATCTGTGAGAAATTAAAAGCAGAGATTATTTCTGGCAGTATGTTCTTTGCTCTACAAACATGAGACACTGGTTGCTTTCCAACTTGTGTTCCCCCCTGCCCCCTGCTCCAGACCTCTTTCTGTGAAGGACAATTTTATTCAACACTGGTAATAATCTAAAGCCCTTTGATCTCAACACTATTCTCAGTCTTCTCTCCATGTGGCAATGAGCTTGAAATCCACCAAAATAATTTACCTGGTCTGTCTTTTATCATCTCAGTTGCGTGCTCAAGGCACTGTTTGTTGTCTCTTATATCTCAATGAATATTTCTATCTGCTCCATCTTTACCAAGTCATGGTGAACATTACCAGACTTTTGGCCTCCTGTTTGTCTAACAGCACAAAAAAGACTCCAAAGGTAAAACAATCCTATCACACAGTGAAAGCACGTTTCTACAATATTCTTCCACCACTGAGTTAGTTGTAGAGCTTCTTCTCATTACTGATACCCTTCAAAAATGTCACACGATCTTCTAACTGGTTCTTTATTGCTATCTGATATTTCACAGAATCACAGAATCACAAGGGCTGGAAGGGACCTCGAAAGATCATCTAGTCCAACCCCCCCTGCCAAGGCAGGGCCACCTAGAGCACATCACTCAGGAACACGTCCAGTCGGGGTTTGAATGTCTCCAGAGAAGGAGACTCCACAACCTCTCTGGGCAGCCTGTTCCAGTGCTCTGTCACCCTCACAGTGAAAAAGTTTTTCCTTACATTAACCCGGAACCTCCTATGCTCCAATTTGCACCCGTTGCCCCTTGTCCTATCACTTAGTGAGACCGAGAAGAGCCTGGCTCCATCTTCCCGACACTCACCCTATAGAGACTGAATTCTTCAGTTTTTCTAATGTACTTGTGACTAATATATTTTGTTGGAGTCTTTATGTCTCTCTTATCCACAGAGAAGCTGGAAAAGTATCCTGGAATTCAGGAGCTAAAGCTTAATCGCTACTGGGGAAAAGAGGCAGACAATTGCTCTTCTTTCGAGCTATCATCAGGTCAGCTGGAGCAGCAATATAAAATCCTCCAAGCAGAAGGCAGGGATTGGCCACTTGAGCCACACCAACTGCTGAAAAAGCTGATGCCCTTCCCCTGGCACCCACGCAAAGCCACTGGCACAGTAGTGCCTTCACCTGCTCTGGGATTACTTGGTCATAGCTAGTTTCCTGTTTTGCCTAAGCCTAAAGCCATCCCTGGATCCACATTCCCAGTTTGGCAAACACAATGGGAGGCACAGGTATGACAAAAGCTCAGTGGCATTACAGGCAGGTCTCGCATCAGACTTTTAGGTGCCAGTGGGTCTTTACTGGTGGCAATGTAATGATGGAGGAATGCAGCTACCATCAGTGGAGGCAGCAAGTGACGGAGGCTTTGGAGATCTGGCATATGCCGACAGTATCAATTATTTCCCTACATCCTTTTCTGGCTGTAGCTGTAACGTGTCAGTGTATCAAGGATGCAATCGTATCTAAAAGCTTTAATACCAAGCATACTGATTCCAGATACAGCTGAATGAGAACTGACCACAAAAACATACTAAATAGTTTTAAATATTTGTAGAAGTTTGAAATTTATTGATAAATAATTGATCAACAGACAGAATGAGGGGAGGACAGAAAACAAATTCTTCCTAAGGAATCCCATATTTCAAGTGAAGTTTTTACTGACACTTCTGTTCAATTCTCAAAACAGATTTGCTATATGTACCTTTACCAGTTAAAACCATTAGCCTGTTCTCCTCCCTCTCACTCTAATAGTCTGAGCTCAGAAGCACCAATAGATTCTACTGTCTGTTGTTCTTGCTCAGCTGTATCCTGCAGGGCTCATACAAATCACTGCAAGGACACACCTAAAGCAGGAAATCCACCCCCAGCAGTCCACCACTTTCTTTCCCAGACTTCTTCACGCTCTTCACTTCTACACATACACCCACTTCTGTTTCTATTTTCCATGGGGAGCAAAGCTGAGAAGAGGAGATGAGACTGCTTTCTAGATAAGATAGGGACAGGGAAAAGCAGTTCATGTGGCTTGGCCCAAGTGAAACCTGCCCTTCAGGGTCAATTTCAAGTTTCAACATAGACAAATCCATCCTTCTCATTGCATTCATTACACAGTGCACTGGAGGGCCAAGGGTTAAAAAGGCACATATTTCCATATGTCCTGTTTGTATGATTGCTAAGGTCAGGCCTGAGTTCTCCTGGCGGTATGGGGAGACACACTGGAAGAACCTTCTCTCCAAAGGAAGCTCCCTAGGGTTTAGACAGTAATTTCAGAAGTCCTGGACAGTGTCTCAGCTTACACGAGCTGTAATCAGTGCAGGGTTTTCCTCTGGGGACAGGACTACATGCTCATAAAGACATGATGGAATAGAAAACAAAAGAAGATTCAGAGATTTCAAATCTCTTAGAAGTACTGGGTCACACTGAGTTGCGTGATACTAGCAAAATGACAACAGGAACACATTTTCTCGTCATCACCCGCCTTTCCCTTCTCTTCTCTTGTTCACTGCCTTCCACTGGGCTCGACGTGCTAACTCAAACAGCACAAACAGCGTAGCTGTGCTATTGCTTTCTTGTCCCCCTACGGTTTGGCTGCACCGTGGTTCAGGTCACACTGTAAGCACTCCTGCTGAGGTCGGTGTTTATCCAGCAGTTCGTGAAGCAGCAGCAACAGCGCAAGAGCCTCGATAGCCACAGGGCACTGGGAATCACTTAGTAAAAATAAATGATCATACAGAGGTCAATATTTTTAAAATATTCAGCCTACAGTCTTTCACATCTAAGAATATATGTGATGGAAAGTTGTTTGCATTTGCCATTGTCATTGGGGTTTGAGAAAAGCAGGTCTGGATATGGAATGCAAGTTACCAGGGCAATATCCAGCCCTGAGAAGCCCTGAGGTGCCTCTGTGAGGTCCTGTCTGAGGTCCCTATAAGACATTTCTTGGCACACGGAAGACAGATTTGGAGGAGGAGTGGGTAGTCCCCATTTACCAATAAACATTGAATATGTTATATTGTGTTCTTTGGAATTCAAAGCCGAGCCTCCTAACTCCCAGCCCAGTGTAAAACCAACAGGCTCCTGGAGAGCCATTCTTAACTTCTCACTGCCGACAGTTAATACCTAATAATCTTGGGTGCTCCCATGAGTAGTGCAGAAATGAGGCAGAAGATGAATTTAAAAGCACGTGCCCCATAAGTAAAGTACAATAGCCTGAGTACTACAGACAGCTGGATTAAACTCTGTCTTCCCATGTTTTATGAGAAAGGACTGATTTAAGCATCCAACTCAAACAGGAGATTCAAATAGCAAATAGATGGCTTCTTAATCCTCTTTACAGCCATGGATTAACCAGTAAATTTCCCTCCTGAATACTGATGAGTAGTCAGTTTAGGTTGCTTGCCCGTTCTTCAGTATCCTCACGTAAGATCTTAAGCTTTGTCCCTACATGCTACAGGAAGATTCGGCATTGAGTTTAAGGACTGTGTGATCTACTGCTGGTGATAGGGCAAAAAAATGAACATTAGCACCCTTTACACAAACTTGTGTTACATAAAGATATTTCTCCCGCTTCTTGTGGTTAGGAACGGTTCCTAACCACGCTGAACCCACACTGACTGCAGTGGCGCAGAGTCACGTCCCAGTGTCACGCTAGCCAGAGTTCTCCATTGATGGAGCATGTCCTGAGGTGGGAGGTACTTCCATGGAGACTATGAATAAAAGAGAACAGAAGGTTCAAGGCCCATGGAGTCTCAAGGATTTAGCCAACACAGATCACAAAGTAGACAAAGAACAAATGAACTTCACTCATCAATTGCTCCTTTCTAATGAGAGAGCTAGTTGAGCCTCATTTGACTAAAAGCTTTATTACAGATTGTGCACTGGCTATATCAACCAGAAGGCAGGAAAGGTCTTCTATTTAGTTTCATATAAATTGCTGTGATTGGTGACTACAGGAATCTTTGCTGTTACCTGAAATGATCTCTCCTTGAAGAAGTAATAGTAGAGTAAGACGGGTGATCATCAATCACTATAGTGTAATAGAGGAAAACAAAAAGGGGCAGAGTAAAGTTAAATATTTTATAGAACACCATTTTACTTATGTAATTAACAGGTATCATTAAATCATTAACTCTTGATAAAAAATAAAATTCCCACAGGCCAGCTTCATGGGGTAGAACAGTTCAAAGGCCTGATCAGCTCTGGTTTATTTCAGTAGACATTACAGTGCTGTCACCTCAGCTATGACAGAACAGGGATCCATAAACACGGGGGCTACACTGCAGGTTACAGACTTTTGAATAAGTTTTTTTATTGCCCCACTTCAGCTCATCTTTTATATTCTTCTGCCATGGTGTTGGCAACTCTCATATTCCTGCTATTAGATGATCATAGCTGGACTGCGTGAAATATAACTATGGCATTGGACCGTATGTGCAATATCAGTATATCATATAATTATTGCTGTGCTTCTGTGCTACAGATTTAATTGTAAATATCCTCATGGTCCTCCTATTATACACAGCTGGGTAACTTCAAGAGATGATGTCTAGTCATTCACTAGATAAAATTGGATTGTGGTTAGCCACACTGCAGCGAACTGATTGCAGGGAAAAGATATGTGATTTCAACATGGTATCTCCCATACATTCATTATCGCTTGTTCATTCCTTACCAAGGAATTGCAGTTTCGAAGGATTCATCTACAGCCTGTTGAAACCTGTCAAGTCCCATGTACTGAATAAAAGCTCACTCACCCTTTCGGCCCCCCCATCAGCCTGTCACCTCGTGGTGATGTCTCAGGTTTTGGAGCACGTCAACGCGGCCTCTGTCTTTGTTGACCCCATGCGTCACATGCCGCTGGCAACTGTTATCAGCTCGTCCCCGGGAACAACCCTCTGAGTAGGTCCTGTCTTATCGCAAGCTATTCCAGCACAATTCCCATATCTTGCAAAATCTGCTCGCAACACATTCAGCAGCTCCTCTTACTGCAGTGTTACTTACGTTCCTCTAAAGAGATGCAACTTGTACGCGAGTTGGGAAGTAAACGTAATCCTGACTCCATTTAGTCAAATTTATGTCTATCTTGGAAGGTGAGACGTGCTTGAGAGGAGTGTAATGTGACTGCTGAACTCAGTATAACGCTAACCCCATCCTCACAGCGCATGGGAAAAATTCAGTACTTTTTTGCTGATTCAGCACAGAGCATTTTCCATTGTTTCCTCCCAGAGCAAAGTGGACTTGTATGACATACACTTACTCGTTCATTCCTAGCTTGTATTTTTCAACAAACCTTTTCATTGCTAATCTTTCATGTATGCATGGGTGGAGTACTCATGGCAACACAAACCTGTTCAGCAAGAAAGAAACTACTGCATGCAAGATGTATAAATCTCCATTACACATTTAAAAATCACAAGGGATAATGTATTCTGGAGTTTCAGCATGATTTCAAGAGTCTTTTGGTAATTTTTTGTTAAAATTCTATTTGGAAAAAACTTGTTACTTGACTTGAGATAGTTTTGAAGAAATGTGCAAATTATTAGTTTTCTCAAGGAGAGCATATGGTCTCATACTGAGATTCTTGTCTGGTTAATTCACAGGTCTGAAATAAGGAAATTCAAGTTTTGTTGTATTGCTTAATTAATTTATTTCTCGCTGAATGCACAGGTTGGGAGAAATATTTTAGTTGTCACAGCCAGTATGATAAAAATCATAAGTACTCCAAATTAGAAATTCATGATAGGAAAGGTGAATCTCAAGCATCTTTACATTGTATTATTCAAATTTTCAGTCATTATGTTGAACCAGAACATTTTTTCTCATTGCTTTAATTGTCTAAGTAATGCCTAGAAATAACTGAATGCTCATTAAAATATCACTTTAGACTCCCTGAATGAATTTTAAGCTTTTTATTGAACTACAGCTTATGCATAATTAAAAGAAAATAGTAAAAAAATACTTGCCGTAGATTTAATTTTGCAAAAGAATCCAGTAATAAATCCAAGAAACACAATGTCTAAAGTAAAAACACTTATAAAATATAAGCAGTAATTGGTTTTATTCAAGAAAGACATGTCAGTCTGTTGAAACTTCTCTGTACTGCTCAGTAGGTCATGTGATACTGCGGGTGTTTAAAGAAAGGCTGGATGTGGTACTTAGGGACATGATTTAGTGAGGAACAGGTGGTGGGGGGATGGTTGGACTTGATGATCCTTGAGGTCTCTTCCAATCTAATGATTCTATTGGGCTATTGGACCAAGAACGAATTGACTACATTGATTAAAGTACCAGAATAATCCGATGAAATATTTACATTTAAAAGAATATTGTAACTTATAGGAGAAATCTATTTTCCTTAAATATAAAAATGAAATGGAATTATAACTATGCCTGTAAGTTACAATTCTAATAGATTTATAGCAAGCTCAATGAAAAATAGAGTCGAATTGTCTCATCACTTACATACAGAAAGGGCTGATTCGGGACAATTTATCCCCTGTTTACATTCCCGAATGGCTTGTCAGATGTCTGGGATGAAATTCCACTAAATTTTTTTTTTAATAACTGTGGCAGGATATGAGAAGGGGACAGGGCTGGTGTCCTTTTTCAGGGAGTGCTCTTTCACTGCATGTCTTGCACTTTGATACCGTATGACAAGTGGCCCTAGCTGGGCTATCACCACGGCATGGAAACCTTTAGGAAGACACATCCCACTTGCATTGTTTGTTATATGTTGGACTGCTTTGGTCTATTAACATCTATGACTCACTTGTGTCTATAGCCCTCTTTAATATATTTTATAATAAATTCTTTAGTGAGCTGGAGTTGAACTGTTCTAGACAGCCTATATTACCATGACTCATTATTATCTAAACATTCAAAGGTAGAACTGGATCTACGTTGTCTGGTTTCAGCATAGTCAAACTCAGCTCACAAACATATGCTTGCCTGGAGCTGTGTCACTTAAAAACAAACTTGAATTTGCGATGCCAAAAGCAGTATTCATTAGTCAATCTTGAATTTCAAATCCTGACTTGTAATAGGAAATTGAGAGAATTAAATGTTTTAATAAATGTAAACACTAAAATTGTTAGAGAAATATTTCTTCTGATCATCAGGATGCTGTTTTGTCCCTATATAATGAATGTTCTGTGCAGTCCTGATCCTGCCACCTCAAAAATAAAGGATATGGAAGAGCTGCAGCAGATGCAGAGAAGAACAATAATGCTGATTAAAGGTATGAATGACTTCCATGGAAGGAACAATTACACAGGCTAGGAAACCTCAGCTTGAAAAACAGATAATTGAGGGGATATGTGATAAAGTCATAAAAAATGGGGAGTGGCATGGGAAGGGTGAATAGGCATCAGTTGTTCATTGTCTCAATGGCACAGGTAAGTGACATCAGGTGAATCTATCGGTGGTTTGTTCAAAACAAACAAACTGACGTGTTTTTTCATGCAGTACGTATTAAGGTTAAGCGTCATTTGCAAAAAGGTTTTGTGAAAGATAAATTTTGCACAGGTTGAAGGACAAACTGGAGAAGTTCATGGAAGAAAATCTATAGGGTCACAGAATACTCAGTGCTCATGAACTCCCCAGGTTACAAATAATCAGTCCATTGCAATGCCTGGGAGAAGTATCACTACTCACTTGCCCGGTTTTCACAATTTTTCACTTGGTATCCGTCCTGGTTTCAGCTGAGAGAGAGTTAATTTTCTTCACAGCAGCCAGCACGGGGCTGTGTTTGGGTTTGTGCTGGAAGCAGCGCTGATAGTGCAGAGATGTTTTTGCTGTTGCTGAGCGATGCTCACACAGAGCCAAGGCCTTTGCTGCTTCTCGCACCGCCCCGCCGGCGGGATGGCTGGGGGTGTGCGGGGAGTTGGGAGGGGACAGACAGGGCAGCTGACCCCCACTGACCAAAGGGACATTCCATACCATATGGCATCATGCTCGGTTTGTAAGGGGCTGGGGGAAGAGGAAGGGGGGGCAGCGGCGTTGGGAGTGATGGCGTTTGTCTTCCCAAGTCACCATTACGTGTGACGGAGCCCTGCTGTCCTGGGGATGGCTGAACCCCTGCCTGCCGTGGGCAGTGGGGAATGAATTCCTTGTTTTGCTTTGCTTGTGCACGCGGCTTGTGCTTCACTTATTAAACTCTTGTATCTGAACCCATGAGTTTTCTCACTTTCACTCTTCCGATTCTCTCCCCCTTCCTGATGGGGGTGACTGAGAGAGTGGCTGCGTGGTGCCCAGCTGCCGGCTGGGGTAAAACCCTGAGGGTATCCTGTTTTATCCATCATCTTGTTCTGATCCAGCACAGTTATTTTCATGTTCTTTGTTTATTACCTGACCATCATGAGTGCTAACCTGAACAATTAAATGCTAAAATATATTTTAAAAAGTCATTATCTGCTTATAACCATACACATCTAGTTAAAACCAAAAGGAAATGCACAGAGTATGTAATAAGGACTGGGAAGGCAGACAATTATAGGTTGAAGAATTTGACTTGTAATACAGTTAGTATTGTTAATTTTTATATGGACCTCTTTTACATTATTAGCCTGCTTGAAAACCTCATGAAATATACTCTGTAACTGAGCTGGGTCTAAATCATGAAACGTTACAGCCAAGTATGTGTTTTACTTGACAATTTTATGACAAAAATTTCAAATTTTGGCTATGCCTTTGACAAACCTCAATGAAACACTGTATGAAGAAGTATTTATTTGAATTTGGTGGATCTGCTTCACTTATTTGGCAGGTGAAAAAAACCCTTCAGTTGTAAGCAGAAAAATGGAGTGTTCAGACAGACTGCAAAATTGATAGTAGTTTTAAACTCATGGTTAACATCATCTCTCTGATCTGGTGATTGCTTATTTTTTCAGGAGATTTGGGATGGAAAAGGACATGTGGACATTTTCTGAGTAATATAAGTGGGTTATTGGTGTGGGCTTACTGCCACGCTAAGCAGGTTTGTAAAGGACATGCTAATCCAGCCAGCAAAACACACAGATGTCAACAGGAAAGTTATGACAGTTTTGCATAAATGAAAGCAAAGGCCTCCTGCCTCTTTTGCTTCTTACTTTCTTTGAGGAAGAGGGAAGCATTTGTCTCAGTAATGGTGACTCAAAATCAAGAGTAGCAAATAGACCAGGACAGAGATTCAATAGTAATCGAATACGTGAAACTAGATGTCACCTGGGCTTTCCAAGACTTTGCTATGCAATCAGCAGCGGTTCCTTCCTGACACTTCTCCTGGGCCACATAGCAGGGGTCCCCAAATGACCCCATAGGAAGTATTAAAGAAGTCTGACTGGAGTAATCAGAGACTCCTGACCGCTCCAGAGGGCAATAATGGGACAACACTGTGTATCAACCTCTTTGGAAGGTGCTGGAGAGGAAGGGCCGTTCATTGCCTGAAAAAACTGCACTTCGGTGGAGTCACTTCCCTAACATGCCCTTTATTAGCTGGTTGCTCACTTGTACTATCCAACTATAAAGAAAGCATAAGATCCAGCCCATTTGCAATTGAATAACAGACATTAACAAGGAGGAGAATCAAAAAGTAACAGCTAGCTTCTGAGTATCTTTATTTTGAAGGTTATAACCTACTTAAACCTGCATGCAGACTTGTACGCCAGCAACTCATGATAGCATAAAACACAAAAATGTATCAAAGAATCCCTGAGATACAGGTGGTTTTCTTTGCTATTTGTACATGTATCCAGCAATAGTTTTACTTTCTGATTTTAATCCTAGACTGAGTATCCTGTGCAGCTCAGAAAATAATCTTTGCTTTAGCCTTACCAATAATATTTTATAACTGACACAGTGACAGAATAATGCACTGTTCTACCTGATAGGGATGTTCCACTCTCTATGAAAAAGTAATGATTAAACATAAAAAAATCTAATTAATAACATTTTTAAATAAAATTATTTTTTCTGCATTACCTCACTTTTTTTCTGTTTTTCATCATGGTAAAATTGAAGGAAATTAAACAATGGACCAGCTGTAATACAGCACACTGCCTCAAACTGTCAAGCAGAAAAAACTGCTCTCATCAAAATAAACTCCAGCAATAAAGTTATCTCTTGTTTTGTGTTAAATATGTTGCCCATCAAAACCAATCTCCTACCAAAAGTCATTACATCAAAGTCTCTTTTTCAAACAAGAAGGACGTTTCATTATTCTAAAAGTCATGTATCAGACCAGTGAAAGCACTAGTTTATGTGAAATTAGGGGGTTCTGGGATAGAGGGAAAAGAGAAGGTGAAAGAATCATCCATCTGAAGGCAGACATGGGCCTTGCTCTCTGCAGGGCAGATTTGGTGGAAGGGAGTAAGAAATCTTTCAAGTAACAGGCAACATGAGGAGATGAAGCGATCAGTTAGAAGACAGATGATTAAGTGAAGCAGAGCAAGAGTGCTGAAAGGGTGTAAAGGGAACCAGACTTGCAAATGGATGGGTAAATCATGTTAGCACTGAAGGAGCCTGAGTTTAACATACTGTGGAAAAGAGAACCATAGAACGATGTTGAGAGAAAGGAAAACTGCAAGAACCATTCAGGAAGAAGACTTTGGAAAGTAGGGAAATAAGTGATGAATTCTGCCTGAAAGTGTGAAATAAGGAATAGATGTGGCTGACTGTGTAAAAAGCTAATACTGGAATGGAAACTCCCTCTCCATCTCAGATTCAGCTAAGGTCAAGTAAAGAGAAAAGGAAGAAGGAAATTCAAAGCAAAGTGATGACTGGAAGACAAGCCAGATCATTGAATTTCTATTTCAGAAGGATCCCTGAAATAACATCAAATCATGGATGTCAGAAGTGGGAAATCTTTGCCTCTGTCCCCTTCTGGCCACTTTGAGGCACCTCGCAGTTGTCAGTATGTCATTTCCATCACACAGTCAAAGGCTGTGAGTTTGCTACTCCAGGCCTGTCAAGTCCTTGGGATTAAACACACTTACCAAGCCAGCCTCATTGAAATCGGAAACATTTCTTTCCTTTAGGAGTCTCTGATTTCTGAAATTCAAACCTCTATTTACCCTCACAGTCAGAAAACACATTTTTAGAGTAAAAGTTATAAAATTTGTTACATACCCTAAATCTTGCTTTTCCCTAATGTTAGCTCAGGAGGACTGAAGTTCTTCAAGGACTGTCATGCCTATCTGTGTGACAGAGATCCTCTGAGCAACACCTTCCTCTCACTGGAAGGGTCAAGGACATTTTTCTGGCTTTGTCTTGTAAAAAGCTTCAGTGATTTGTGAAGAAATTATTTAATATTAAGAATAAAAAGTAATTATTTTGTATTCTTGTTTGTATTTCTATCCAAAGCTGTAATACAATGAATCAGTGTCCTAACACAAAAATATCCTAATTGCTGAGCATACACTGTTCTCTCAAATTATAGCAGAAATCCTATGGTCTTGTAATACACACTTTAACTACATCTTGTTACAGTAGGTAATAGGAGAGGTTTATTACAGTAACTGAAGAGAGGAACCTGTGCATGTTCCACCCAAAAGTGTACCACTTTTCAATGAATTAAAGCAATGTAAACAAAGAAGGGATCAGTTTTCTGCAGTGTCACTCAGGTTATAATTAAAGGACAACGAACAACACATCTAATTATTAGGAGATGGGAACTTGATAACTTTGGAGAGAAGACATCTCTGACGTTTTGCTTACAACAACAAGGAGCTGGACTCAGTGACCCTCCAAAGGTCTTTTACATATTATGAAATTCAACCCTGGGCTGATCATTTTATCACCATTTAGTCAGTCTGGAGACAATGAGGACAAAGATTTGCTTGAATCTGTCAACCTCTCTTGTCAAGCAGATACTATGTGCTTATTAAAACCCTGGCACTCTTTGGCTCTTAGAAAAATAATTCAGTAGTTTTATCAGGCTATTTAATCACTGAAAATGTATCATTACTACCCTGTGTTACCTTAAATTCATTGTGATCTGCTTTTATGCCATTTCCAGGCCTACTAGTACATTTTCAAAACAAAAGTTAGTAGTCAAGGTTGTATGATCTTAGAGCCACATCTGTTATAAATGGAAGGAGTACAACTGGTGCTCCTTTGGAGTGAGCCAATGATCTGTAGTTAGTGTAGGATGGTTTACAAGACTAAGGTTCATATTTTAAGTGTTTTAAAACTAAAAATTTTAAAAGTATGAGGCAATGTAAGTATAATTCTTAATCAGGCTATGTCTCTGAGACATCGTTACACAGTTTTTCAAAGCAATGAACTACTCAAGGCAGCTCATCGTTGGACACGTCATTGGATACACAAATCGAACATGCACGGTTGACATTGGTCAGTGAAGGTGTTTTGCGGAGTCAGACCTTTCAAAGAAAGATAGCACCACAAATACTGACAGGAGAAAGGGGCTGCATGAAAGGGTGGTTAATGCAGCCTCCTACAATTAATTTAAAAATCCTGCTGTGCTGAAGAAGGCTGGTAATGTGTTTGTCCTGAGTGACACAGCAGGTACAGTGCTGCTCACTTCAGAGACACCTGCCAATACGTGCTAGCTGAAGAACTTGCATTTGATAGTGTGCATTTGCCTTCTGTAGTTCACTGGTGAATAGAGTCAAAGTAATGAATAGACAGAATTCAGCTCCCAAATTTCTTTGTCAACAAACAAAAAGCTGTAGGATCTTGTTTTTTGCTTAAACCATCATATGAACTTCAGAGATGAGAAGTCTGATATGCAGGGAGCCCACCTCACCATAGCGGGTTTGCGTATACTTTTTCATTATTTTTTTTTCCATCTACACCAGTTAATCTGTATGAATTGACAGTGAACATTATTTGCTGCTATTAGGTCTCTGTCTCTATTAATTATCTGCATTATTTTAAAATAGCAAATAAACTTTCAGACAGGAAATGCAAAATGAAAATCCTATTTAAACTGAAGTTAAATAATTTCCCCCAGGAGCCAAAGAGGTACTTTAAGGCTCAATAGTATGGATCTCTTTCAGTTTGATTAAGAAAAACAACATTTAATCATTGGAGAAAAAAAAATAAGCCTATGAGAGTAATAAAATTATTATTTGGAATAGCTACGAGAATATGTCATCTGACATTTCATTCTCATGAAGGTTATTGGTTTTTTGTATTACGGAAGCACCAATAATACAGAAAATGCAGTAACACCATAAAAAACCATAATACCCACATTGAAAAGCTCTGGAGCATGTTGCTAAAGAAAGCAAAGACAGTGAAATGATGAGAGACAAATTTGTGGGGAGTTTCTTCAGTGTGTTATTTATTTCCTTTGGAAAATGTGCTTTTTATTTCTAACTTAAGAGGGCATGAATAACAGTGACAGGGAACTCATGAAAAATGTCGGTCTTGGAGACTTTTTGGCTTTTACTACTTGTTGCTTTGGAAAAGGAAAATGTAAATAAATCAAGTTTCATCTTGTAGAGAAGCTAAGGCCCTTGAAGTGCTCGTGAGAAGTAGGAGGTGTTGATGAGCAATATCTACATGAGTGCTACTGGGAGAACTTGTATTGCTATTTGATCTGGACAGTGATAGGGAAATGTAATTTTCTTCATTATTATTCAGACTAATTCAGAATATTAGTACAGACCAAAAGTAATTGTTGCAATTGTTTAAAATAATCAAGCTCTGTTTTCTGATTATACAAATGTTTTCATGTTTATTATATGGGGAAGTCAAGAAGAAGGTAACCCCTTATGTCACAATATCTCACACGTTACTGTATAAATACATAAGCCAAATGTCAGACACAACATGTGCAAATGACAGACATCTAATTTGTATTCAATGATCACAATTATTTGCACAAATTGAATAATGTCACATACATATGTATAAGTAGATATATTCAATAACCAATTTGTTTTCCAATTGAAGTGTGCATTTTCCATGTGCAACACCACATCTGAACAATGCATTTTCCAGATATTTTCATGTTTTTGATCTCCAAGATAAGCATTTTCTTCTCAAAAAAACCCAACCCAGAGGTACATTTTCAAAGACAAACAGCTGGTTTTTTGTTCTGTTTATGTCACCTTGAGGAAAGGCATCTTTGTGGTAACTTTTATCTCCTCTCTTAGTATGAAATACATATATATATATATATATAAAATTCGTATACTTAAAACACTCTAAATCTTCTTTCTTGCACTCAACAGCCATCAAATTCCAGACACATATGGTGGAAACAACATGTAATTAGGCTATGCCCAGGGTAATTATTTTAAAGATTTTAAACTGATGATGGAAATTAATTTTTTCTGAAACCATCGTATGTAGTAGAGTATGCCAAGGTACAGCAGTAATACAGAGGATGTGAAAGAAACCACAGTAAACAAAGAGGCGGCACTGGGCGAAGTTGCAGCCACTCGCTGGACGAAAGCTGTGCTCCTGTCTCACAGCGGTGCTTTTGCCTCTGGCTGCGATCCAGGGAAAAGGGCCAAAGGGAACGAGCGCTCCAGCCAAGGCCGCGCCAGCTCCCCGGCGAGTCACGGCGTCTCTCTCCAAGCAGGTGTGACATCTACAAAATCAGACTTGGCCTCACCCTGCCTGAAAGCAACTCTCTGCCCAAGCTAGGAGTATCTACGTTAACTTCTAAACTCAGTACCAAGCCCATTTTTAATTGGCAAGTTAATCGTGTGAAAATGCTGACTGAACGTCACTCGTAAGTACTAGCCTTTTAGTTAAGCACATTTGTAGGTGGGGCGTATATAAGCATAAGAAGGCCTCAGGACAAGTTGGAAATTGAGCTCTGGCAGCCACATTGTCCCCAGATTACAGCTCATAGAAGATGTTCATCAAAGCTACATAAACTTTGCCAAGCTCTGTACAATCTGGTAAATCCCATGAAATACGAGATCTCCGCCTTTTAACAGTGCTGGAGAAATCTGGCTTTCCCTCAGTGTTTGCATGCTGAATTCACTTTTGTGCTTTTCATCGTATTTTGCACCTTTATAGGACTGTAATTAGGTTGCATTAAAACCTGAATCAGAAGTAAGAATGAAATGCTAAATTCTGAGTACTTTCAAGCTAAAATCTCAATTGCAGTCAATAAACCAAGTTCCCCTTATCTTCACATTTAGGTCATAGTGAGGTCTTTGAAGTCAATTGTGTTACAATCCTCTAAAACAGTGTTATGGCCCAATTCTAATTTAAAATCCAGTTTTATGACATTCCATTCATTTCCATGAAGTTTGCTTCTCATTTGCAAAGTGAGATTATAATCAAATCCAGTGAGGTTTGCTGCAGAAGGTCAGATAAGACTGAAAGAGTATCTCCAGGCTTTTTCTATGGAAACAAGTCTTCTAAATCATGTTGATTCTTGCAAAAGTATCAGGAATGATTATTGCCTTGATTTTACTTGTTTCGTCTGCATTTTATAGGATGAGCTTAAGTCCTCCACGGACATCTAAGGTTGTCAAAGCAACTGTACCAAATCAAACCACAGCTGGCCCAGTTCCCTCTCTCTAATGGTGGCCAATAATGGATCCAGGGAAGTACATATCAGCAGGGTAGGTATATAGTGGCACATTCCCAGCAAGCGCATACAGCCTCCAGCAATCTTTGGTGCAGCAGTTTCTTGAAGAAAAACGTGACATGCTTGTTTCTTACAGCAGAGTGCAAATCAAGAGTAATTGCATTGAAATTTTGTGGAGTTATATGGGTATACAACCAACAACAATAGGTGTATTTTTTTTCTGTAGACCTAGACAAAACACTTGATTTAAATATCTTCCTGTCATTGTGAAGTTCACATTAAGTTTAAAAATATGACATTTTAATGGCAATACCTCCTTACTTTATCATAGCAGTAACACAGTAATTAGAAAAATAAATGCCTTTGAAAAATGAATGGTAATTATTGAAGACTGCTTGCAGTTACTAAATTTCTTCTTATTGATAAAATAAATAACATTTAAATGTCTTTAGTATCAGTAATGTTTACATTTCAATCATAACTTTTATTGTAACCTTTAAAGGTTGGTAATTTTTTTCGAAATAAATACACTAAAAAAGAGTTTGAGACACATCTGTTATTCATTAAGAAGATTCATGATAATTTAATGTCCACATAGTGCCGCAGGTGCAGCTTGTGTGGATGGTGCTTTACAAATACAAATTTAGACAAGGTTCCCGCCCTGAGAAATTTGGAGCCTATTTTGAACAACTGCAACACTAACAATTTAAGGATTAGAAGCAGGAATAGATGCAAAGAGACAGAGGAGGTCAAAAAGGTTAGCTGAAGGAGGTGGGATTTAATAGGAGATTTAAAGCTTACTTGATTCACAGGTAGAGCAACCTTGTTCCAAGAAGAAACACTGCCATGCCAAATTTCTTCAAAATCTTGTTCTGAAAGAACTTTGAATTCCGAATGTTTAGGAGGTTTGAGGAGGCCGCTGACCTTCATGAAATACAGGAGATGGAAATTGATGTGGATATGAGCCATGTCTAAAACCAATGATTTCCTGTGACCTAATCTCTTTCCTTTTTGCTTGCAACTGGCAAAGCAGTTCCTCAGTTTATAGCTTTTTCCATGCTACAAACTACTAAGGATTGAATGATTAGAGTTTTAATTTGCTCTAAGGTAACCATTTCTATTATTACCTGCAGGACAAATTGGGGTAATGGCAGAGAAACTACAGTTTTCCAGAAATGAAAGACTAAAATTGCAGGGCAGTCCTAAGCCAGCTCTTTTCTCTACAAAGGTACAATCATAGAATCATAGAATCATAGAATCAATCATTAAGGTTGGAAGAGACCTCAAGGATCATGCAGTCCAACTGTCCCCCCACCACCTATTACCCACTAAACCATGTCCTTCAGTACCACATCCAACCTTTCTTTAAACACCCCCAGGGACGGTGACTCCACCACCTCCCTGGGCAACCCGTTCCAATGCCCGACCACCCTTTCAGAGAAGAAATTTCTCCTCATCTCCAACCTGAACCTTCCCTGGTGCAGCTTGCAGCCGTTCCCCCTTGTCCTGTCACTAGTTATCTGCGAGAAGAGGCCGACCCCCAGCTCGCCACAACTTCCTTTCAGGTAGTTGTAGAGGGCAATAAGGTCTCCCCTGAGCCTCCTCTTCTCCAGACCAAACAGTCCCAGTTCCCTCAGCCGCTCCTCATAAGACCTGTGCTCCAGCCCCTTCACCAGTTTCGTTGCCCTTCTCTAGACACGCTCCAGGGCCTCAATGTCTTTCTTGTGGTGAGGGGCCCAAAACTGGACACAGGACTCATGGGGCTTGCACGCTCCCTAGCCCTAGTCTTAGCTCCCTTTCCTCTGTGAATTCATTCTCTGTCCCTGTTTACAAGCAGTAGGCTGCGTCTGGTGGCCAGTACGGCACACTGGAGAGCATACAGAACATACCCTCTTCCCAAGGGCTGTGTGATTCTTCAGGCGTTGATTGGGTTTTGTCACAGAAGATCTGTTGAACAGCTTGGAGACGGGACTCTGCAAACTTGCACGTGGTCCCAGGGCCACCCAGATGTGACATGCACAGCCAAGCGTTGTCTGCTGTGGCAGCTAAAATTTGTCACTAAACATTTAAAGCATTAAGCTGCTAGCTTATACAGCATCTATAAATCACTTTTTCACCTCAAAACGTAATGCTGACCACAATTCCTGGGTTTTGTGTCATGACATTTATGACTTCACTTTAGAGTAGTGTTTATAGCTTTGCTTTATAACCTTGTATAATAAAGCCATTAAAAAAATAATCTAAACCTGTCATTTTTTCCTGGTTACATTCTCCTACCTTCTCAGCACTAGCAATTGATTTTTGATTTTTTTTTGTTTGTTTGTTCTTTAGATAATCTGCAAGATATTTGCTGTAGCAACAACGAACATGTCAGGTAAGTCAGTGCCAGAAGTGTTGTGTAACATCAGAAAGAAAATATATAGCTTGCTACTTTGACAGTATCATCTCACTTTTTAATTTTTCATTAGCAAACTGATTCTACATAATGAATTGAGTCATTTAGGTTAATTTTGAAAGTATACAGAGATATTAAGAAAGGAAATCCCCTAGTTAAGAGAAATACTGAACTATAATAATACATTTCCTGAAATGTGTTTTGTTGGAAACGTATGAGAAATGGAACAAACGCATGCAGAAGCACATACCTATCATGTTAAGGAGTTACATTTATAAGTTCGGTGAAGGGTATGCAACCCTGTGCAGTGTGCTAGATTATAAGATACTCTTGCAATCTTTGCTTTTGATTTTCAGTATTTTATTGCTTTCTTTAGCTACTTTGAAAGAAAGACACTGTGAAATATCATAACTGTAAATCACAACTGGACATCGACATAAAGCTTAACCCTTACAGCATCACGAAAGCAAGGAGGAACCCGTTAAGTTATGTATTTTAACACCGCTGTCTTCAAAAGGACACAGAGGAAAAGGATACAAAAATAATCTGTGAAAACAGAAGAAGAAAAAACCCATAAAAACTACTAGGACTTTATAAATTGTGCCTCTTTGGTGGACTCAGACCAGGGTTGGAAAGATGATATTTCAGCTAATAATTATAGAGACTTATTCTTTGTTATAGTTTAGTATTCAAGTGAAAAACAAAAGAACAAAGATATAATTTAGAATGACCAACGGCACATCACTCAGTCTCTATACTTCAGAGGACACACAAAGAGAGACATGAAAAGTGTTTACTTCACACTGCAGCCAGTGAAAGGAAGGGAATACAACCCAGTCAGCATTTTCATTTCTCACAGCATACTGTGTCTGTAGGAAAAAAAAAGAATAGTGGAGTGGAAATTATTAATATTTTTAAGAGATTTTCAAAGGAACAGTGTTGGTATTTCAAATCAGACCAGAAAAAATTAAAATAAAAAAAAAGGATGAAAAGCGAAGAAGAAATGCTGAAAAAAATAGAGGATTCAGTTAATGGCTCCAGAAATGAGGACAAACAATACCCCCATTGCCAAATGACAAGTACAGTCTCTTCCCGAGCAAAACAAAACAGGCCAAGACAGCCCCAGAGTGCAATCCTGCGAGGGTTTGACGCACCTCGCAGAGACGGTGCGTCAAACGCGGGGCTGAGGAGGAGCAAGGACAGCTGCAGCACACGCCGCAGCTCTGACAAGTCGCCTTAAACATCCTCACTGCACTCTGACCCAGCCTGGCTCTCTCCCTTAAGGACCGAAGCTGTTTCTGCAAGTCTGTAGTAGAAAAGCAAGAGCAAACAGACTAATAAATCACCCTGTCATTGGCAAAGTATCCATAAAAGCAGATAATCAAGCATTGCCTATATTTAGTTTAACCGCACAAACTGTTTTGAAAACAGAGTTAAATGGGCTCAAACCCATTTCCCATTTATGCAATTAATAAAAATAAAAACCACCAGTGGAAGCGTCACCTTCTACACTGAGCTTAGGTCCCGTGCCAAGAAACACAACGCTTGCCTGCATATTTCAGTTTCTCCCAGTCACTTTTTAACCAAGCCTGAACTCCGATTTCATCTTTATGTATAAATAATATGCTTCGTGTGATCCCGCAAAGACTATCTCTCAGTTACCCAAGGGTGGAAATGGGACTTTGACTATGGAAATGCACCAAGTCTCCATAGTTGTGTTCCATCCCTACAGGCCTGAATAAACCCTGCAATGCTGAGCTACCTTTGGTAAAGCAAAAAGCTTCCACATTTTCAGGATTTTCCCAGATCCCCATGTCGCTCTTTTAGTTTTTCCCATGCTAAGTTTTTTCTTTTTTTTTAAACACACTCAATAAGCAAGTAGAGAGAGATGTACAATTTCCATCACAGTGACCTGGGGAACAGGGATAATTGCAATAGGAGAAAGCCAGGAGATGGCATCACTTTCTGACACCTCTTTTCTGGCTCACTAGAGGGGAGTCTGATTCCAGCCAAAACGGGGATGTCAGGGTGGATTTCCAGGGGAGCTAGGGGGGCAGGGGGCACAGGGGGCTGAGGCAGCAGGTGAACACAAAACCCTGCAAGCTGGGAGGAAGGTGAGGGACAGCGAGGCAGGGGACTGTTGGCAGTGTTACGCCAAGAAACTTTGAGATTTCTGTAACCCTTTTTTTCTCCCTGCAATTTTGTACCAAGGTGGAAAAGCTGGGTTTACATTTGGGGAGGATGTGTGTGTGCCTGTGAATGCAAAACTGGAAGCGCAACCTATGCCTGGAAAATTAATGACAATAACATAGTATATATCGGGGGGCCTTTTGGAGGTAAGTTGTCTTACTATATCTTCTTAACTTTACCTATGAAACACATTTAATTTGTTTCTCTCTCTGAAGCTGTGAGGCTTCTTCACAAAGCTGGATGCATAAAGGCATGCCTCCATGCCTGACAGACATGGAATTAGGATTGTAAACTGATGTTGCAAGCAGTAAGACAATGGGAAACAAAAGCTAGCAAACATCTTAAAAAGAAATATTTTCATGTAATATACTCCCTTACCTTCCCTTGCACATGGCTAGAACTGTATGAATTAGAAGAAAACTCACCCGTTATTTTCAAACTGTTGAACTTCAATGTGCATGACTTAAAGATGCTTTAAGAGCCCTACTTCAGTAAGAAAATGTATAATCAAGATTTTCAAAAAAGACTTCTATCTTAAAGAAACTGTGTTGCCAGAAGGTATGTTTTCTTCCAAAGAAGTTGTTTACACAGACTGTTTACCAGGTTTTTTACTACTACTGATTAGTAAGCAGCGACTTCACGTCTAGCAACTGGGAAATAAGATTTCATGACAGTTTTTCCAAAGCATGTAACATTCTTGATCTCATGCATATATTGTAAAAAATTTGCAGTTGGTCCAAAATTGTTGGTCATAATTAACAGAAAAACATGTATTGGTAGGTCTATGTAAGTAGGTCTCGGTAGACCCTACTGATCTGTGAATAAAATTAGATCTGTGAGAGATTGATAAAGTAATACAGGAGTCACTGATCTTGCTTTGTCTGTTGTTGTTTTCAGTAGAGGTACGTGAGAGTTTGCAGATTTAATATTTGAAACCATACAGGAGTTTACTAACTATTTTTCTGAACGTCGATATGAAATAAAAAGATCAAAAGCTTTAAAGTATTAAACACAATTAGGAAATACTATAACAGATGAAATTTCTTCATGAATCTGAAATATCTGATAAAATATTTCTGGCATGTACATACTACTATTACCATTTCAAAATCTGTTCTTGCAGAAGTGAGAAGCAAGGTAAGCTTCTGTGTAGTGGCTACACCTACAGTGAATAATCCAATTGCAAGAGCACGTGAGTCATGTTAAGATTTCACCTGAAAGCCTGTTCCCGGGGATGGAGGCTTTAAGAGATGCCCTGCTGCCCAGGAGAAGGTGTGGCTGTTCCCTTCCCTTCATTTTTAACAAAATAAAAGCATTGATGTGGTCTTACTTAATTAATGAGCTCGGTTATAATTAGATCAGACCTCTGGTACAAAATTCCTTTGGGAGAATGGTACAGAATTGTATTCTAAGATATCACAAGAGCATTCCCAAACAGCTTATTGGAGCTATAATTGGTCTCACTGAAATATGTGGCACATTGAGCTGGTACACAGCTCCAGTCCTGCACTAGGGAAGGTAGCTGGGGACAGAATGGGTGTAGAAATGGCATCCCAGTTTTCCAGTGAAAGGAAAAGTCATGTCTGCTCTCATGCAGAAGGAGCACTCAAATGCTTCTCCTAACAAAGATGGCCAAACTCTTCCTGACTTCAAAGAGAACGCCAATAAACTTCATTGAAGAGAGGACTGGCTCTCTGTCAGCCTCTGAGAGATCTCCACAGGGCATCTCCTGGACAAAGCACAAGTCCACTGACAGAGTCTGGACCATGAAAAACAGTCTTTCTCCACCAACAGTTTAAAGGTACAAAGTGTTTGCTAGAATAGTTGAGCCTTTTTGCTTTCTTAGCCTTGTCTCTGCCTTCCATTGGTGTCATTTATTGAAAAAGAGAATGGCTACAAGTCTGTTGCTCATGGACTTACACCTCCAAGGAGACTGAGCATAGAGCATACCAGAGCTCGTGTGAGGAAGTGTGACAAAATCAGCATGGAAATGGGGAATGAGAGAGAAGTGGGGGAAAGGAGACAGGGAATTGTACACTTTCAAGCAGATGAGACGATAAGTTTTTTAATCTAAAACTTTACTAGCCTCTGTTAGTATGATTGAAAGACTTAGAAAGAATTTAATGTCACAGTCCTACATGCTTTGGGAAATCTCTGTTCCAGAAGAGATGGTAGATTTGCACACTTAATTACAGCTAAATGTATGACATGGAAACCAACAACTAACCACAAAGCCAAGAAACAGGGTAAATCCCGAAATGTTACTTTTATCTCTTTCTTGGGTAAAATTCTCATTGAATATCTATCAGACTTGGACTGCAGAGCAAAAATGAAAAAAAAAACAAACAAACAAAAAACAAAACTGTATTTATTATCCTTAAGATTCAAAATTCAAAAAATTGTTTTTCTGGCAATCTGAGGTAATTACTACCCAAAACTTAATTAAACCCATTGTGCACTTCTCATAAGGATTTGTAACACTTTGGATAAAACAGACATTTAGAAATCCTGGTGGATGTGCCACAAACTACACCCGTGTTTTGGGAAGTCCTAATATACATACCGATGTATAATGTAACGTGCACACATACCTTCATATACCAATTTCTAGCCACTCTGTGGCATATGTGCAAGTAACCTCAGTGTGCCTGGGTTTGTTGATGTGCACATGTGAGTGTCAACGTAAATGGACTCCTATAGACTAATGTTACAATACTTTTTACTTGGCAAGATAAACGTGGGAATATACAATAAAAACTTATTTTCATGAGGGTTGTAGGTGGAGGTTTCGATTGTCTTGCAGGTTGTCTTTTTCAAGTACAGGACACCTTTCTCAAAGGTGTTCTTTTTAAACATAGCAAATTGCTGTAGACCTGCTGAGATGGACAATAATCTGACCCTGAAATACAGCTGTACAAGGTGACATACATTTACATGTTTGGTATGTAACATTGACTAATAAGAAATAACTTCTTCAATATTGTTTCAGAGTGTAACTGACATTTTTCCAGGGGACAGGGTAGATATTCCTGTGCGGCTCTATCTCATGCCTGGGATCACTGTCTCCCAAAAACTGTTATCCACAAAACTTTTAATGTACTATGTATAGTTCCCTGATTTCGGTACTGGACACATGCATTTCTTCCCTTCCCTTGATGAGTGAAGAACTCAAAGGCTGTTTATACTTCCTGTTATGCAGAGATCAGGGAGAGTATGAGACTACTTTTGTATAAGAATATATGTCCTTTTTGCAAAAAGATGCTAATTTAAGCATACTAATAACCACTTCCTTACAACCAAGTATATAAGCAGATAAACATTATAAAGAGCAAGAATATAACTGCACTCTGACTTAGTATCTGAACCCCAGTGCTTCAACTAATACAATGCAATCTTCCCATGACTAATTTTCCCATTTATCCTTAAAGAAAGTTATAAGTTTTGCACTGTGCATAATGTCTCCAATTACCTGGTTTACATTAACAGTAGAACTATCTGCTTAATTTATAGTTCTCAGATGACATGGCACTAGTTTTCTAAAAAAAAAAGGCTCTTGCCTATCCAATAAGGCAGCTGGATTATTGATCAAATACTCCTCTCAGTATTACATTCAAAGTGTGACCACTTGCCTATTTTTGAATTGAAGATCTATTAACACTTATTACTTCTTGACTGTAATCTCAATTTGCAAGTAGCATGGTAGATACCCATAAACTTCTTCACGTAGTCACATTCCCCTAAGAGTGAAAAAAGAAATACAAGTAAAGAGACAGAGCCTAGAGTTGGATGTGCCTAATTTCAAGGCACTTTACAATATTTCTCATTCCTTAATTTTTGTTAACATCACTCATGTGAATATGAAATACAATTATTTTCAAAATTCCTCAGTCCCTCTGTGACTTTCAGGTAACGCTGGTTGCGTGTTCCAAAAAAGCATTTATTTTTTCATCACTACTCATTTTTTGATTCAGGTCATGATGAGAAAGGCAGATATTTCAGCATGGATTCTCTCTGCCACTAGGTACACGTCCTGCTAATATCTTATGCAGCTCTGTATGTTATGCAGTATAGGAATATTTGTTAAGCATATGTAAATAAGCTTTTTGAATTCCCTCACCAAAAAATTGTTCTAATCTTGAAAACACTTAATGATGTGCATAACAACTACTAGTATTCTCAATGACAGTTGAGCATGTGAAGAAATGCTTTCAAAGCTAGAGGACAAGAGTGTGCTTGAATTTAAATTACATTAATATTCATGGCATATAATATACAAAAAGAATAAATTATAAAATGGACTATGTATGAGCCTGCATGTGTGTAGGCTTGCAGCCTATGTGAAACATAAATGACAAACTTATTTCCATACCACAGGGCTGGTTCCTTGTATGAAAACAGCTTCAACCTACTGTGATTTTTTTGTAACTATGCACCTGACCCTGGAACAAACTTTCGAAGTAAGATGGTAGTATGTACAAGCATGTAATTATACAATGTAGTCTCTTCTTAGCCAATAAAAAGCATAATTTTTCACATTAGTTTTTTTACATAAAGCCTTCCCTCGTGCCCCTCAGCAATAAACGCACAGAACACTGAGGAAATATCATTTCTCTAAAACTTTAATAAACTACTTCTATACTGTGTCAGGAAAAAAACCCTCCCTCTTATAAGGTTTTCTTAGTCCAAGAAGTCTTTAAGGACATAAATATTAGCTAAAAATATCTTGCAATGATAGATTCACTACCTAAATCCAGTCACTGTGCCCATTTCTTCCTGATGACAGAAAAAAATTTCTAAAACTGCTTCACAACTTCAGTTTATTTACATTGTAGTTTAAAATCAGTCTTTGATCTCAGACCCACTTAAATCAAATACAGTCCCAGCAACATGGGTTGTTAGATTAAAACATGAATTATTACACTACATTTTCATCTTGTGTATACAAAAAGGCTTTAGGAATTTAGGAGTATGACTCTCATTCAAAGGCATCAAACCGTCATAGATTTTAAAGTCAGGAGGGACCATTATCTCACAAAGGTCAAGCCCTGTAATCGGCATCAAGCCCATAACTACTATTTGAAATACGTTACTGTCAAATAATCTGTAAATTAAAAGCACAGAAGGTGGTGCTTATTAGGACTAGGCCACTCTGAGTGCCTTAACTACTAAGCTCCTTCTTGATTCCTTACACTGTCCATTCCTGCCCAAGCAGGGGCTTAGCCTCAGTAGGAAAGGTGGCTCCACCCTAATTAACCTGTGTCCTGATTTCAGCTGAGAGAGAGTTAATTTTCTTCACAGCAGCCAGCGTGGGGCTGTGTTTGGGTTTGTGCTGGAAGCAGCGCTGATAGTGCAGAGATGTTTTTGCTGTTGCTGAGCGATGCTCACACAGAGCCAAGGCCTTTGCTGCTTCTCGCACCGCCCCGCCGGCGGGATGGCTGGGGGTGTGCGGGGAGTTGGGAGGGGACAGACAGGGCAGCTGACCCCCACTGACCAAAGGGACATTCCATACCATATGGCATCATGCTCGGTTTATAAGGGGCTTTGGGAAGAGGAAGGGGGGGGCAGCGGCTTTTGGAGTGATGGCGTTTGTCTTCCCAAGTCACTGTTACGCGTGACGGAGCCCTGCTGTCCTGGGGATGGCTGAACCCCTGCCTGCCATGGGGAGTGGGGAATGAATTCCTTGTGTTGTTTTGCTTGTGCACGTGGCTTTTGCTTCACTTATTAAACTCTTTTACCTGAACCCACGAGTTTTCTCACTTTCACTCTTCTGATTCTCTCCCCCTTCCCAATGAGGGGGACTGAGCAAGCATCTGTGTGGTGCTCAGCTGCCGGCTGGGGTAAAATCACGACAACCTGATATTTAGGGCAGTTGGAAAGGAAATTAAAAAATGTGTCCTTGATTCTTCTAAGGCTGATCAAGGCATTGATTTAGAATCCTCTACTATCATTTTAGTTAAGCACATGCCTGCTTGCCTTGGTCTTCTGCCATGGTCACTACATGTGGACAGCCCAGCCCAGGTCTTCCATGGAGTGATTAATGTGCCTGCTCCCAAGTTCAGCTTGGCATGGTGGACTTGGGCACCTCTGGAAAAGAACAAGCTCAATGTTTGTCTACCATATTCAGGCTTGTTAGGGACTAAGAAAGATTGATATTTTCTAAGTTCTTTGTCTTTAGATATGTTACAGGTAAACATTAATAATTCAAACACTCCACGGCAAATTCTTTTAATATCTTTGACAGAAGATTGAAAAACGTTGCCTTGCAAAAATTAAAGTTGTATATCACCTTTGAAAGTTAGAGTATGACTTCAGAAGGTGTACACTTCTTGAAATTTATTGTATAGTCAGCAACTTTAGCTATGGTTTATTATGGATGTTTTGAACTGGTGACTGAGTGTCCAATAGTAATAATTCATCATTTTGTTTTCAGAAAATGATGAATATAAGTTTGTTTGTGGGCTGGTTTTTTTTAAGTATTATTTTTTAGTTTTATTCTATATAAATAGAGAGTTCTGCTAAGGACATGCAAAAGTAATAATTTACTACCCATATAAATTATTTTCAAGACACTAATATTTTAAACATATTAAAGGTAGGTCACTTAAATTACAGACATAAACAAAAGTATTTTGAGAAATTTAATACTGAATTAGCTATTGATATAATAAAAAATAAATAAGAAGTTTGCCTTTGGACATCCTCCACTAGACCAGGTTGCCCAAAGCCCCATCCAACCTGGCCTTGAACACTGCCAGGGATGAGGCCTCCACAGCTTCTCTGGGCAACCTGTTCCAGTGCCTCACCACCCTCACAGGGAAGAATTTCTTCCTGACGTCTAATCTAAATCTCCCATCTTCCAGTTTAAACCCATTCCCCCTTGTCCTATCACTACACTCCATAATAAACAGTCCCTCTCCAGCTTTCCTGTAGGCCCGTTTAGGTACTGGAAGGCTGCCCTAAGGTCTCCCCGGAGCCTTCTCTTCTCCAGGCTGAACAAGCCCAACTCTCTCAGCCTGTGCTCATAGAGGAGAGGTGCTCCAGTCCTCTGATCATCTTCATGGTCCTTAATACCATAAGTATAACATAAACAATTTAAAAAATAGGTAGATATCATAAGGGACAATAGCAAGAATAATATTGAGTTTTCTTTTTTGGGAAAAGACTAAGTATTTAGTCTGCTTTTGTGCTTTATACTCTATCTACAGTAAAAATATGGTCTTTTAATAGTGAACTTTTTTCTTACAGATATACTCATGTAGTTATTTTTTTTGGGAAAGTAAAGTTTGTTTATTTATTTTGGCAGTAGGGTTTGTTTTTTTTTTTAGCTTTTGTTGCAATGGAAAGCTATACAGGGACGAAGAGTTGACAGGAAGGAAACTGATGAGGAGATGGTGGTTGAAAGGTAAGTGGTTGTGGTATATCTGATGTGAATACGTAATCAGTACATGTTTTATTCAATGTCAGATTTTAACTATTCCCTTTCTATACATATGCTAAAATGAACATGAAAGGTAATTTATAATTTGATACAAGAAGAAACTATGTTTAAGCCAAAGTGTCAAAAGATGCATGAATACTATGATATCTAATGGAACATATATATGTACTAAACATAGAAGACTTCTTCCAAAACAATCTGTACTGGGAAGTCAACTTTTGAACTGAAGCATAATACTGCCAAGTAATACTGCATACCAGCAGCACTTTAAAATCATGGCACAGGTGGAAAAATAAAAAAAGTTGTTTTCAAATAGGGCTTTTGTTATAATTCTGATCTTTAAGCATTTGTGCTCACCTTCTTCCTGCAAAACCGTGGAAATAATTTATTATTTTGAAGTGACATTTGAGATTTTTACATATAACTGGCATCTACCAGTTGTGATTTTATCTCATCTGTGATAAAACTATGGTAGTTGATACTGTTTATGTTAATAAGGCACTGAAATGAACCTACACGAAGCAGTTTCATATTTCATAGGATTTACTTTAAGTCTTAATGAATGTTTCCTATTACTGATATACAGAGTTTATTTTCAGACAGGTATGTCTGGATATTAGGTTTTGACACAGAAAACATGAAAGAAAAGGTGATGAACCAAAGATGTGAAAGATGACCCAAAGAAATGAAAGGTAGGAGAGTTCTGTCAATTAATGAGGCACAAAGCCAGGCTTTTAAATTCTGTCCACTCTTCATAACTATAGGAATTAAAATCACAACTACTTTGCTCTTATTTTTCTTATTATCATTACTTGATTACTTTGGTGACACTGACCCGTAAACATTTCTCTTATATACCTACATGATTGCCCTGACAGAAAGCCAAGTATATTGCAGGTGTTTGGGGATTTCTCACAAATATTCTAGCTGCACCTTGAAGGAAGGACTTAGCTGGTCACAGTAAGTAATCACTCCGCTGAAATCATTAATCACTGGAAATGTGGCAGCCCTCATAGATCTGCTTTTGTCACATTGCTCTGTGTTTGCAGGAAGTCTCTTCTAAACATTGCTTCTAAGTGCCACAAACACATGCACTGGAAGTTTCATCTTTTTCTGGAGGAATACTTTACCACCCGACCACATCAGAATCAGCCTTGAAAACAGGGAAACTTGGCAGCTCTGCCTTCTTACTGCTTCTGTGGGAGGCTAGCTCTTAAAACTGTTAGCGGTGCAGACTGTGTTTATATGCAAGCAGGATCTCTTGAAAGCAGTCGGTGCTGTTCTTGCACCACAGCTGCATCTGCCTCCATGGCCGCAAGTTGCGCTGGCCCTCCCGCTGCCTCCCCAGCCAGGACCAGCCAGGGTGGCTCTGAGGTGGGAGAGTAACCCCATCCCCTATTGTACACCTGTGCAAAGACTGGGCATGTTTCACCTACACAGAAATGAATTGCTTGGGAGGAAAAAAACTCAACCGCAACACTTAATCTAACTTTTCATAGATTATTTTTCACCCATACCAAGTATTTTGCAGTTTTAGCTATAATCATTGCCCACATTCAAACATAATTGCTCACGATGCTTTGAGGTTCCAGTGCAAAATCTCACATGTGGGTGAGGTTCAGTTTTCTTACCAAACTGGCATGACTGAGCTTGCCTTGCTGAACTCATCAGAAATGATATCACTTGCTGCAACGTTCTCAAATTGGTTCAAAACATCTCTTCACCAATTGAATGTAACTGTACTCAAGACATCCTGGAGTTCTAAAATTACGTATTTTAGAATTCATTTGAATAAATGATACTGTACATTTATAAATTTTTGTCAAGGTGTTCTGCTGTTAAAGAAGAGAGTATTCAGATGTGGTGTAGCACATTCAAAAAGAAGGTAAGCTTATGGGAACCACCAATATGTATTTGCCCAGTTCTAGTGTGAGACAACAGTTTCACTCACATGCATATGCCTGAGGTACACAGGGAGCTTCACGCTGTGATGTGACTAAACATGTTCACATGAACGTCAAGCATAAAACATGAGAAAACCATCTACTATTGTGTCTTTTTTTTTTTGGTGGTTTTTTATTTGTTTTGTTTTGTTTCTTTACCTAGCCAAATTCATAAGAAGACCTGCACATACCAGATCAGGCTACAGACCCTTGAATGTGCCTTCTATAGACAACCCAACAAGTCTAACCCGAACTTTGCTTTCCTCAGGGTCTACTTCTAAATCAGTCTGACTGCTGAATAATGCACAACCACAGTGTTGGCCTAATTCTGTGGTGCCCCGTTAGCCAACAGAGGACTTCAATTCACTTCTAATTTCCAATGAGGCAAGAAGGCAGTCGCTGCCACAAGACCAGTAGTTTCTTGCCAGCTGAAAACAGCACAGCTGATGATGAAAACTGGGCCTCCCCATTCCAGTTACAACAAAGCTCCAGAAGCCTACATTAAACACACAGAGGGAAGTGCTGAGAACTTCGAGCTGTACTACCAACACTAAGCCACTTTATTTATTTCCCCCCCCTTGTTTGGAAGAGCAAAGGGCATGAATTTTGGTATGGAGTTCTCCACCCCTTCTTTTTGCTGGACATGCACTGGGATTCTCCTGGAGTCTCTTTCCAGCCTGTGAACACCACTCCCAAAATGGAGGGAGGTGTTGGCTACTGCGTGAGCTGAGGCACTCCTGTCTGCCCCGGGGCTGAGACTCCATTAGTCAAACACTCCCTGCTCAGGGAGCTCTTTAGTAAGTAAAGGAGGTGAGGACAAGCATTAGAAAGGCCTAAGTTATTCCTCTATCTTTCATTTAAACCTTTTTTTTTTTTTTCAAACTTTCCTCCTTGTTTTCGTATCTCATATTTGTGAATCATGTCCCTAGTTTATGCTGTGACATTTCTCAAAGTAGTATTTATTTCCTCTCCAGCACTGAAAAGAAAACATTTTTTTGAAGCTGGCATTTCAGTGTAGCT
The DNA here is from genome assembly GCA_013399095.1 of Psophia crepitans. NCBI lineage: Eukaryota > Metazoa > Chordata > Aves > Gruiformes > Psophiidae > Psophia > Psophia crepitans. The sequence continues at coordinate 32,249 of VWZZ01007638.1, read as the reverse complement.
TTTTCTTTGGTACATTTTTCCTGCCTTCTAACTGTTTTTGTATTCCCATATTCTTTGCTGTTTTCTTTTTTATTTTATTATTTTCATTATACTACTTCTTGCTCAATCTCTTTACCTTATTTCCTCTACTCATTCATTCCCTTTCTCTCCTCTCTGATTTTCTTTTCCATCTGTCCATTCAGTTCTTACCTCACGTTCCTCTTCTACTCGTTATCCCTCCTTTAATTTTTCCACAGTTATTTTTTCATAATTTTTCAGGCAGCATCCTGTCTGACTTGCTCAGCCTTTCAAGCCCTGGGGATGGGAAGGGAGAGGACTGGGAGGAGAGAAAATGAGGAAGGAGGCTGACTTGAACACACTGTTGTCCTACAGGAAAAAAAATGCTATCTTTGCAAAGTCCATAAACACAGTTTGACTGACTCACTGTATGCCATACAGAGTAGCAACCTCCTTTGCTAGGATAATGAGAGCCTCAGAGGGATGGCGGTTCCCTGAAGAATAAAAACATGAAAGAGGACTTCCCCAAAGCCATTGGGTGGAGCATAAAGGATGTGGAAAGACTGGAGGGCTGGAGAGTAAAGATGATGACAGATAAAGGCGAGGAATTCAAGTACCATGAATATCAACAATTGAATAAGTTGACATTATAAATGTTTTGGTCTCCATTGCCCATCAGCTGGTGAGGCTGGTGGAGTCCACTGTTTTGTTTCTGTGAGTCTGAATAAGTCCAATGCTATGAATTCTATAATGAATGCCAGTTTCAAGATATTTAATGACACTCTAAATTACTCATGAATTAATTTAACTGAGAGGTTAGAAAGAATTACTACTCTTTTAAAAGGTACTGACAAGAAGATTTCCATTTCAGTGTCAGTACAGGTGTCTCAGCAGATTTTACTGAAGCTATTTTAATACAGAATACCTAAATCAGTATACAAGAGCTAATCAAAACCTGTGTATATTAGACACACAGTTAGTGTAAGCTTAACTGGGAAAAGAACTTTTTTATTCTTAAATGTCTGAGTTATGATCTGCTTTACTGCAGATACAGGCTTAGTTTTTATAGGTGGATAAGTGATGAAATGTATATCATACCTTAGTAATGCTGGTACATTTCTTCAGGGATCTCTACTTTTGTAGACTGCATGTAGATTGTATGTAGATTTGTATGTTTGAACACAACCATCTATGTCAATAATGTCTGACATTTGTATTTGTCATTTTTCTTTCTTTTTCCCTTTTCTAATATCAATTGTTTGAGCGCTTTAATAAACCCAGCTGCACATTATTGATTACTCACCCATATTTTCTTTTCTTTCTTCCTCCATGCATGCTGATTAGCATATTGTCATTGCAGGTCCCTCTAATAGAAAATTATGAAAAAATGTCTCCCTGTAAGCTGTTTTCTCATTTTATCATGGTAAAGAAATATGTGTGACAGGACTGTACTCTTCTGCAACTGTCTTCATCTTTGCGTTTGTATTTAGTCATCTAAAAAGTGAGCACAAAGTCATAAAACAAGATCAAAGTCTAATTTGCATTTAGTTTCCCAAGACTTAAATTTCTATAAAAAGCTCCATGAAGCAGAGTCTTGACCATATTTCTGGTTCTGAGTTGTACTAAAAATGGTGGTTTATGATATAGCTTGAAATCTGAAGGATCGACTCTTCATTCTAACGTATAGTTTAATTCTCTACACAAGAACTCTAGAACAACTTGCAAGGTGGAGGAAGACCCAGGAAGGTTTGTCCTGTCATGGACAGCTCTGTATAACATCTATACAGTTATACACCCTCATAATGAAGGTCTCTGTCTGTTGGCTCTGTGCATGTCAATGAGAGATATACATGTTGGTAATATTATAGATAGTATATGATATTCTGATATAATGTGAACTCAGGTCTGCTTAATATTCACATAATTAGCTAAAGCTCTTTTTTATTCTATGAAGGTCAACAATGCAACAACGTACCAAAGAAAAAAGCTTCTTTATGTCATTTGCTCACAGCAGCACAATGAAGAAGGAAATCTAAACTGTTTTATTTTTTAAATAAGATGTTCATTCTTTTGAATATCAGACAAAAGTAGAGATCAAATGAAAACAAGGAAAGAAAAGATACATCAACCAAACTGATTACAAGAAAAGAAATAAATTAATTAGACTGGAAAATATTTTGGTTTTGCAGCCATCTTCCTTCATAATCTTAAAAACCCATCTAAACTAATAAATGTTAAACATGTGCCGAAACTAACGTAGTACTTGTATCAACTTGTCTATGCTTACAAATGGAATAATTTAAACAGAACATGGTAAGGGAATTAGAAAAATAAAGAAACAACCACACCTATCCTTGTAAAGCACGTAAAACTGAATAACATGAAAGAGCACGAGTGAGTGAAAGAAAATTGTATGTGTGTGTGTGTGTATAAGCTACTTGAGGTGGCGATATTAAATGAATGTATCACTAACGCAGGGCGGATGAGGTGGACCTGGTCAGCTTCCTCTTCCCATGACAGAGTAAGATCTGATTAGCACAGTAATTAAACAAGTGTTTCATTTGTTAATTGCTCTGTTATTGTCAGAGTTTTAACATTTCTTATGAATGCAACCCATAGTGCTGAGATTTTACAGGAAAAATCCTTATGGCATCAAACTACCAAAATGTCAAGATTTTAATGTGGGGTGCAGTCAGGACAAAGACATGCTAAATAAATACTTTTGGAATTATGATTTTATCTAAAATGTGCTCTACACATTGTAGAAATCACAAAGGGTCTTCTTTTGTGGTTTCTGTAGCCACCAAACCAAAACATCGTAACAAAATTCTGTGGAACTTGAAACTGGTCTCAGCAGAAACAGTGTCTTCACCACATGTGAAGACATTAACTGGGGACTGAGATATCCAGTTTCAAATTCAAAGTTTTACCCCTGCAGTGCAAAGCAATTTTTTTTTTTTTCCATGCAACCTGGTCTAGTGTAGGGTGTCCCTGCCCATGACAGGGGGGTTGGAACTAGATGATCTTTGAGGTCCCTTCCAACCCTAACCATTCTATGATTCTATGGTGCTATATTTGCAGATTTTTTTTGAGCATTTTAAAGTAAATGGAAAAAAATGACCAAATGTAGGCAATCTGAAAATAATATGCAAAGTGAAACATGAATTTATTTAAAATATCCTTCAGCTTTCTATTATTAATAAATAAATACATATCTTGCAATTTGAAAGCGGTTTGCAGTAGTCTTACAGTTCTACATACCTTCTAGCACACATAGTGAGACTTGGGAGTGCTCCAACATCAAGGAGAAAACCCCAAACCATGTCCTGACAGAAATCAAAACCATCCCACCATGCCACCATCTCTTGTCCTCTGCGTCCTGATTTCCACTGGAAGTGAACGGGAACTTGTGTACAAAGATAGCCCTCTGTATGCCAACACACTGCTAGACTGCTTTCTTTGGACAAGTACAGGGCCAAGACTGCAGGAAGCACTGCGCACCAGTTAAAAGCACCCATAGGTGTTATCGATGCCTGCAGAACTGCATGAGGAGTTTTAGTCAACAACATGGAGAATGTGCAGATATACATATTACTAAAATTATGCCAAACATAAAAATGTTTCTTCTTTCTTCAATTACCATTAAAAGTTTCAGTTGGCGTTACTTTCTTTCGTGTCATATGGTATATAGAGAGTAACAGCCAATCTCCACTCAATATTCAGGGAACTTAAAGAGAAAGACCTGTTACAGTATATGATCTTTTGACCTTTATTTTACATCATAGGTCAACTCCTCTACCAGTAGTAGGCCCTGTAATTTGTGCTTGATAATATTCACACATCCTTTTGGTCTTAAGAAGTAATTATTCTGAAACGTCTCTGGTCTTGGTTTAAGATCTTCAGGAGCATGAGTCTATAACTCCCTCACCTCTTTTTTTTTAACATGCTGAACCTTTGAAGTCTCTCACAGTGTAGAGTATCTACCAATTTTCAAATAATAATTGTAGCGTTTTACCTGTTTCCTTTAAATTCTTTACCATAACAACCAGGTACTTTGTTCTGGTACCGTTCTCACCAGTACTGGATAGAGAAGTAAATCTTTTTTTTTCCCAGTATGTGTATCTGAGGGTCATATCAACTCTGCTTGGTTGACTCCTTGCATTGGAAACTTGTGTTCACTTGCTGCTTTGGGTATAATTCCTCCACCAGGACATGAGAAAGACCAAGGTACTCGACACCTTATTTGCCATTGTCTTTACTAGTAAGACCTGGCTTCAGCAATCCCACATCCCTGAGACCAGTGGGGTAGTCTGGAGCCAGGAAGGCTTATTTTCAGGGAAGGAGGATCAGGTCAGGAAACATTTAAACACACTGAACATACACTGATCCCTGGGACTGAGTGCTGATGGAGCTAGCTGATGATATTGCAAAGCCACTCTTGATTATCTTTGAAAATTTGTGGCTGTTGCAGGAGGTTTCTGAGGCCTGGAAGAAAGCAAATGTCACTCCTATCTTCAAGAAGGCCAAGAAGGAGGATCCATGGAACTACAGGCCGGTCATACTCACGCCCATCCCAGGGAAGGTGACTGACCATATAATCCTGGAAGCCATTTCCAAACATATTAAGGATAAGAAGATGACTGGGAGTAGTCAGCATGAATTTATGAGAGAGACATCCTGCCTGACCAACCTGATAGCCTTCTATGACGAAGTGACTAGCTCACTGGACAAGGAGAAAAAAAAAACAGTGCACGTTGTTTCCTTTGACTTTAGCAAGGCTTCTGACACTGTTTCCCATAACATCCTTCATCAAAATACCAAAGTATGGCCTAGATAAGTGGACAGTGATGTGGACTGAAAACTAGCTTAACTGCTGGACTCAAAGTATTGCAACCAGATGCACAAAGTCCAGCAGCAGGCCAGGCACTACTGGAGCACCTCAGGGGTCGACACTGTCTGTTAAACATCTTCATCGCTGACTTGGATGATGGGACAGAGTGTGTACCCTCAGAAAGTTTGCAGATGACACAAATCTAGGAGGAGTAGCTGATACACAAGAGGGTCATGCCGACATACAGAAGGGACCTTGACAGGCTGGAGAAATGGGTCAATGAGCAAAGAGTCCAGCAAAGGGCCACAAAGGTGATTAATGGCTCGGAGCATCTAACATGCCATCTGAGACTGAGCCGGCTGTGACTGTTGAGCCTGGAGAAGTTGCAGGTGTGATCTTATCAATTTGTATAAATACCTGATGGCAGGAAGGAAGAAAGAAAGTGGAGCCAGGCTGTTCTCAGCGATATGACAAGGGGCAATGAGAAACTGAATCACAAGAAATTTCACTTAAATGAAAGAAAAAACTTTTTTTTACTATGAGAGTAGTCAAGCACTGGCACAGTTTGCCCAGAGAGTTTGTGGAGTTTCCATTCTTGGAGATACTCAAAATCCAGCTGGACACAGTCCTGAGCAACCTGCTCCAGCTGACCCTGCTCTGAATACAGAGGTTGGATAAGATGGTCTCCAGAGATGCCTTCCAACCTCGGTCATTCTGTGATTTTGTGGTTCTGTAAATCATCACTTGACAGTAATACATTAGGTGCAGCTTAGGCATGTTCTTTCAACAATTAGGCATAATTTATTTTAATGTAATTTATTTTCTTATAATCAAAATATGATACAAATTGAAGAAAACTTTCAAAGTCTCCAGGGGTAACTTCTCTAGCCTTTACTAACTGTCAGTTCCCTTCAGCTATCACAACTCATTTTATATTGTTATTTCAGCCCTGGAAGAAACTGTTACAGAAATGCATGGAGCGGTGCAAAAAGATCATATTAGGGCCAGAACAAATAAGTCAGCAATAAAGACAGGAATAGAAGTTTTATAGAGCTTTAAAGCTGGGTACAAAATGCTTCCATGTAAAGTGACAGGGAAAGTAAGACTGATAAGTTACTAAAAAGCAAAACCAGAAATCAAAGTATCATTTTATGTACTGTTTTTTCCCCCAAATAAGCAAAGACAGAATGGCCTGGGTTTATACTGTCTAATATAGGACAATAATCTGAGACCCCTAGGCAAGGCCAGTAGTGACTGAGAGCAAAAGTGAGCATCTCCCCTCACCACCAAACCGTTTTGCGGCCCATCTCACCCTACAGAGGAGTGAGGGAACTTGGGAGACTGTTTTCATGACTTAATGTGACTTCAGTATCTAAAGTGCAGAAGAAGGACTCTTGGCCAGTCTTTGAAACAAACACGCACCAGGGTTAAAAGCTTCCAGTAACCTGGATGACTGGGACCAGAATGAATGATTCATAGTTCTATGAATGCTGTTTTGAGATAATGATTTATCTGAATTATGGTAGGATAGCAACTGGGTATTAACATGTTTCAGGGCATGTATATCTCAAAACTAATCTCACAACTAGCTTGAGGCACCTCAGCAATGTAGTCAAAACTAGGTGGGAATGGGTATTTCACGTGCCAGTGGGTTAGGACAGGGGAAATTGGGAGTTTGGTCAGACACTGGAGATCTGGTGGGGTAGGAAGGCTCAGAGGGCTTCAAGAGAGACCTGTGTGTGAAGACGTAGGGCTGAGATACATGGGTTACTCGGGGAGCTGCGCTGGAGGGAACAGCAAAGGCCTGTGTGACTTCTGAGGGATGGAAGTGCTCAGCAACTTTCCAGGCTATGAAGACGGCGAGAGGCCTGGGACAGGACATGGAGGGTTCAGGAGGCCACAGAAAGTGTCAGAGAGGTCCAGAAACTTCTTTTTCTCTTCCCACTTTTGTCCATGAAAAATCCCTCATTTACCAGCTGATAATTTGGAACACCTCCCCCACAGTCAGTAGTCAACTTAACCTCCCATATGGAGTTAGATGTGAGGATTATTATGCATGATTCTCCCATACTGGGTGCTGCAGTGTGTGCAGGACGGGGCTGCTCCTCTGTGGGAAAGAGGAAAGGGTAAGGCTGGGCTGGGGGGTCAGGGACAGAACTGGGTTGCTGACCTTCGAGCAAAGCCTGAGAGATGAGAGGAGCAAGATGCAACTGCTGTTACAAGAAAACAAAAAATGGCTGCCAACCACCAATTTGGACTGGTTCTTTGGAGGCAACTGTGGGTACACAGGGCTGTACAGTCATCTGCATCCTCTGCCTCTTACAAAGGCTCTTTTAGACTGTCCCAGAAGTCTGCCACCTGGGAATGTACCTGCTTGTTTTGCTCTTTCCTAAAGCCAGCTGTGCAATAAGCATTCAAACCATTCAAGTAAAGATTAAGAACCCCAGAAGGATGTATTTATCTGCTTGTTTTTCTTAAATCAACAATGCAAACAGTTTCTTTTGTTTGAAATTAAGTAATCTTGCTAAATATTTTAATTGCTTTTATTCTTTGCTGACCACAGAAAACTGAGAAGAATCCAAATGTAAACAACGCTAAGTAGAAAATTTTCATTTAGAAACATCAGCCAGTCAGGTATGCAATCTCTGAGTATGTTATGGATACTGTACTAGCCCTAGTAAGCTCACAAAGAATAGACTTTCTCTTTAAATGCTCACTTCAGAACACAGAATGAAACTCTATATAGTACAGATTAAAGAAAAATGTTTTGTTATGTTTTTTTTTTGTTTCTTTGTTTGTTTTTTTTTTAATTCATGGAATTAAATCTAGAAAGTATAAAAATTTCCTAAAACACTTTCCTCTAAAATTTGTCACACAGATACATCAGAGTTTGATCACGAATGTACACTTTTGAATGGAGATAAAGAGAGTGCTCATCTCAGTCATCATCTAATCTCTAAGAAAGCCCTGATCATTTCATTCCATTCTTATGGAAACAGCGGATCTTTTGCAAACCTTTTCCATCGTTTGTTGGTACCAATTCTAGATGGATACAGAAAAGTAATGTTAAGAGCCAAAGTACTGTCATTATTTCAAGCTGCCACCTGCACCGGTACCATTGTGTCATTTAATTGTACTCACAGAAGCTCCAGTTGCCACTTGGTTAAAACAAATTGGCCATTGGCATTTCGCCTACATTTCTATTTGCACTAACTGAATTGACTTAATGACAGTAACAGTGACACTTACGGAAGTTCATACAAGCTAAAAGAAAAAATGGTTAGAAAGCAAGGAATATTTTGTAATATGTCAAAACTGTATTTGTGAAATGAAAGGTGTGTCTACAACATAATTTTGGATTTCAGTAGCACAACACTGGAATTTGGGTTTCAAAATTTTCTCTTCCCTCCTTTTTCTTCCCCTTGCGCTCAACAGTTACTCTTTCCTCACCCACAAGAAAAACTACTGCCCTTTCACAATTCCCAATCCCCTGCACAGAGCCTTTTCTAATGGTTGTAATTCTCAGAAATCATTCGTATCTGCATATTTTATTACTCTTTAGGGAAAAAGAAAAAAAAAAGAAAAAAAGAAGTAAGCCCTTGGGGTTTATGTTGTTCCCAACACGAGGGCATATTCAGGGACGCTTTGGAGACATCCTAGGAAACTGTTTTAAACACAACCATTTATGTGAGAGGAAAATGTTAGAGGTGTACAGATTTCCAAGTACCAGCCAAGGGAAGCCAGAGGAACCTGGGGACTTACTTCTTTACTTCTAACAAAAGATGAATTGCTGTAAAACAATGTACTATCAACCTCTCCACTTGCTACCTTCACCTACAGATGAGAAAGCAACCCTCAACAATGAGTGAAACAGAATGAAAACAGAATGAAAATGTCCATGCACCTTTGCCAAAGGAAAGGTCTCTCTTGATTACCAATGCAAATTACTGTTTTTAGATCTCAAGGCTAGTTTCATGCATATTATTCATTAGCTGAAGCATTACACTTCTGTAATACATTTTTCATTTTCTTTATACTATTTACATAACCTCTCTCTAACAGACCTAGAGATATCCCTCCCTAGGATATTTGTACCCAGCAGAGCAAGGAAACAGACTACATGTAGCAGTACTAGATGTAGCAGTACAAGATGTAGTAATAGAATTACAAAACAATATAGCTACAAAACTAGTACCAGATGTAGCAATATTTTCAAAACCTGTTTAGTCATTCTACTTTCTTCCTTGTATCTGTAATACTATTTTATTTTCTCACATGCTGCAGTATAGAAACAATGCCAAATTACTATTTTCTCTACAGTATTAAATAGTTTTTCTTCTTCATTACAAGAAAATTGTTTGAAGACATACTCGCATTTGTAAAATCCATACTTCCGGTTGTTATATTAACTCCCTGATTTTGTTTAAATAATCAGATGACCTAAATAATCAACTTACACCGAAAAAGAAAGGAGATACTCTTGGGCAGTTCTGTGTTTGCACACAGAATACCAAATGGTTGTGAGTCATTTTCATTCTGGCTCTTGGACCCATTGGCAGTTGCTGAGTTTTTCACGGTATTACTGACATATCTAAAAATATTGAAATTTCTCTTAAAGAATTCCCATTCCGGGAAGGTTCACCTTTGAGAAAAAAGTTTACATCTGATGCTGTAGGAAAAAGAACAGGGGAACATGTCTGCATTCAGTGATATGCACATAGATTATAGTTGTCTTTAACAGAAACCAGTCTGAACGAGAGGCTAATGTATTAGGCACTTAGCCAACTCTTTTACCAGAACAATATAACAACATGCAACTTTGCACTAGAGTCCTTCATTTGCCTGAACAAATTGTGTTTGATTCATTAACTGGAGTTAAACAATAATCTTTCTGGCAAGCTTTCAATGTCAGACCGCCACTTTCGCCTTTTATTGTGTTCCAGCAAGGTTCTTTTGTTGATTTTATAACAGCTGTCTCACACATTCTGGTCAGAACTCTGTATCATTAAAACAGATGCTTAGATTTAGTTCCTTGATATTAAATCCTCTTACCCTTTGTCCTACCCTCTCCACATCACAATACTGCTATTCTGTTATCTTCCTTCCATCACTACTATCTCATTTACTACATCGTTAGTATAATCAAAGCAAAATCATCGTAAAAATAGTTGGTTAATTAATTAGCATTTCCTGTTAAAAATTATGCCATAGCATCCTTAATAACACACTGTTAGTTATATATTCTATGTCCGAATATTTGCCCAATATTTGCTAAGCTTAAAGGAAAATTTTAACTTTCATATGCATGTATGCATATAGATTAACTCCTAAAAAGTATTCTCGACTTTATTTTTGCAGAGCAGAGAACTAGGGAAAGCTTGTGTCAGATTGCCTTCTTAAATTTCTTCAGTTTTTCCCAGTGCAAAAACTAGAGACTAGGAAATTGCACCAGGCTAAGTGACAGAAGAATACAGTCCTTATTTTTTATGCTGAGGAATTTAATGAAGATTTACAGATTCACAGATTGACAGGGGTTGGTGTCCTGGTTTCAGCTGAGAGAGAGTTAATTTTCTTCACAGCAGCCAGTGTGGGGCTGTGCTTTAGGTTTGTGCTGGAAGCAGCGCTGATAGTGCAGAGATGTTTTTGCTGTTGCTGAGCGATGCTCACACAGAGCCAAGGCCTTTGCTGCTTCTCGCACCGCCCCGCCGGCGGGATGGCTGGGGGTGTGCGGGGAGTTGGGAGGGAACAGACAGGGCAGCTGACCCCCACTGACCAAAGGGACATTCCATACCATATGGCNCCTTGTTTTGCTTTGCTTGTGCACGCGGCTTTTGCTTCACTTATTAAATTCTTGCATCTGAACCCATGAGTTTTTCTCACTTTCACTCTTCCGATTCTCTCCTCCTTCCTGATGAGGGGGACTGAGCGAGCGTTTATGTGGTGCCCAGCCAACGGCTGGAGTAAAACCACGACAATTGGAAGGGACCTCTAGAGATCACCTAGTCCACCATTCCCCCTGCTAAAGCAGGATCACCTAGAGCAGGTTGCACAGGATCACATCCAGGTGGGTTTTGAATGTCTCCATAGAAGGAGACTCCACACCCTCTCTGGGCAGCCTGTGCCAGTGCTCTGTCACCCTCACAGTGAAGAAGTTTTTCCTTGTGTTCAGATGGAACTTCCTGTGTTCCAGTTTGTGTCGCTGGGCTCCACTGGGAAAAGTCTGTGTCCTTCCTCCAGACATATAGAACAAAGTCCAGAATACAGATGCAAGACAAATAAGAAGTCATAGCTTATTGTTGAGTTGAGAGGATACACTGCTTGATGTGGTACCATCAGCAAATCAGGAAGAATATAAAGGTAAAAGGGAAGGAGAGGGAGGCAGAGGGAAAGAAAGAACAGAAGACAGGAGTAAGACTTAGTCAGTATAGAATATTTGTTAAGGACAATCAGCAGTGTCATTTCACAGAATAGCACAGCAATACTTCTATCACAGTGACATTATTACTTTCACACTGTTCCAGTCCCCTGATTCAGTTGTCTTCTAAATCTCTTAGAGCTTGACTTTCTCCGGCTTTGAAAGCTAAGGAAAATCTTGGAGTTGCTCCATCGTATCATTGTTTTACCAAATGAATACTACAGTTAAAGTCGGGGAGTGAAATCCCGTTTTTTTTGCCAATGACTTTGGCAAGGTAAGGTTTTCATACCTGAAGCTATGCAGAGTCCTAACCATCGAGACCTGCACAGCTGGACTTCAAAGTGCAGAGAGCTTTGGGAGTCATCCCTTCGCCTTCTGTCAGTGGGCACCACTGAAAAGAGCCTGGCTCTACCCTTTTCACACCTTGCAGGTGTTTATACACACTGGTGAGGTCTCCCCCTCCGAATCTTCTCTTCGCTAGGCTGAGCAGTCCCAGGTCTCTCAGCCTGTCTTTGTATGTGAGGTGCTCCAGTCTCTTAATCACCCTTATGGCCCATTCTTGAAATATATCCATTATGTCCATGTCTCTCTCATATTGGGAAGCCCAGAACTGGACACACTACTCCTAGTGTAGCCTCACTAGTCCTGAGTAGAGGGAAAGGATCACCTTGACCTGCTGTCAATGCTCTTCCTAATGCAGCCCAGGATACTGTTGGCCGCCTTTGCAGCAAGGGCACACTGCTGGCCCGTGTTCAGCCCCCAGGTCCTTTTCTGCCAAGCTGCTTTCCAGCTGGGTGGCCCTCAGCATATATTGGTGTGTGGGGTTGTTCTTCCAAAGGTGCAGTACTTTGCATTTCCCCTTGTGGAATTTCATGAGGTTCCTGTTGGCCCCTTTCTCCAGCCTGTCAAGATCCCTCTGGAAGGCAGCACGACTCTCTAGCATATCAGCCACTCCTTCATGGGGATGACTACATTTCTAAGACCCTGAAACTTCAATAATAAATAGAAACTGGCATCTAGACATTAAAGTGGAATAATACCAACATCAGATGCTATATGGATGAAATATTTTTACAGCTGTCTGACATACCTAATACATACTTGGTCAACTCAACATGAAAGTAATAAAAATTATGCAAAATCTCCCTTTGGTGTCCAAAGCAAAGCTATACATTCTTCAAAGTTATTTTGTATTCAGTCATCATTCACTTGCTTCTTCATGACCCAGAGAAGCAACTGGTGTTAATGAAGTCCTTTACATGATTGCAAGGTGGTTTCCCTTGCTATCACTGTTCTTACATGCTTAAAATTTCAGTAACAGAAACCAGCAAGGTCAACTTTTGCTGTTTGCTGTTGTTTTCCCTGAACGGATGTGTTGGTTTCTTTCTTGTTCAACTTTGAAATTTGCAGGAAATTTATTTTGATCTTTGCTCAGTTACCAAGAGGAAATCAGGTCTTTTTTTTTTTTTTTTTCATTATGAATGAAAATGTAACTACATGTTCTTAGACACCACCACAGCAATAATTGCTTAGCAAGTGTCTAGGCATTCCAAAATTACTTCTGCTAAAGTTAACAGGACTTTTAAAAACAGTGTTCGTGAGGAGTTTTGCAGTATAGCATCGCAGAGACTCATTTGTTTGAAAACTCTACGGCATCACAGTGGAGAATTTATTACAGTATTACAGCCTGTAGTCAATGTTAATTCCAGAAGAATCCATTAGAAACTATAATTCATCTACCCTTATGTGCACATCTGCAGAGACTTCCTACCATTTGTGATAAAAAGTTTAGGTTTTTAGTAAAATGCTATGTCTCTGGGCATGTTCTCTCTACCTGGAAAGAGAAGAAATATTGCTTTGGCTTCTGATACAAGAAAGATTCAGAGCATGAAATATTATTAAATGATCCAGTCCAAAGAAATAAAATATCAGGTATTCCAGAAAAAGATGCAAAAATAAAGGAGGAATTCCAAAACAAGTCCTTATGATACTGAGATCTGAGGGAAGATTACTTTCTGATCCTAAGCCTAACGATCGATGATACCTTCCCTCTGACTGTTGCCAGTCTTTGACACCTTCCAAACTTCGAAGTAAGGGAATAAAAATTCCTAAGGAGTTTAAACTGCGCATCAAAATTCATAAAAAATCCTTCCTGTTTCATGTAAAGATTAAGGGAATCCATGATCCATGGGTTAAACTGAATTCAATAGAAGACAGTGTTACAAATATTCCCAGCATATTAAAAGCAAATATGAGTCTGTAAAACACTTCATAAACTTCATGAGCATCATATTTAAACAGTGACAGTTTCTTGCCTATTGTACTTCATTTGAAAAGCACCTACATAGTTTTACTCTTTTAATAGTTACAGAATTATACATCCAATGCATTTTTAAACTCTCCAGTATGATGTTTATCCAGATGAATCATAGAATAGCTTGGGTTGGAAGGGACCACAAGGATCATCTAGTTCCAAACCCTCTGCCATGGGCAGGGGCACCCTACACTAGACCAGGTTCCCCAAAGCCCCACCCAACCTGACCTTGAACATTTCCAGGGATGGCGCCTCAACAACTTCTCTGGGCAACCTGTTCCAGTGCCTCACCACACTCACAGGGAATAATTTCTTTCTAACATACTATCTAAATCCCCCCTCTTTCAGTCTATACCCATTACCCCTTGTCCTGTCACTACACTCCCTAATCAATAGTCCCTTTTCAGCTTTTCTGTAGGTCCCTTTTAGGTACTGGAAGGCTGCGAATAGGTCTCCCTGTAGCCTTCTCTTCTCTAGGCTGAATCATCCTAGCTCCCTTAGCCTGTCCTCGTAGGACAGATATGAATTTTAAAGAAAAATAGTACCTTCTCTAAACCTCCTACTTTGATAGCTTAAATAGACTTTTTAATCTTTTAAAATACCTTCTCCTATTAATATATTAGCCTTTCTTTATCTCTGTTCAAATTCATATTACTTTATAAGCATGGATGATAAAACTTGAGGTGACATTTTAAAGAACACCTTGTTAATATTATGTACCATAATGCTAAAATTCCTCAGTCTTTACTGAAAACTATTTTTGTCATCTTAAAATGACTCCCTGTCAATCCAGACAGTACTCCTGAGATCTGCCAGTGAATCCAGTTCCCTCTCTCAAAGTGTCAACTTCAGTTGATCAACCTTCAATTTAGCAGAAAAATTCTGAATTTAGTCCTTATCTGCATGACTTTCTACTATGTTATTTTATCCTACTTCTATGATTCTAGTTCATGACATGTGAGCCCCCTGTTCCTATCAACATTGGCAGGATTTTTCAAGTGTTGCCTCATCCATACTACGGATTATTAATGCAAACATTAATTTAAAATTTTTAAAGCAGTATAACAAATAACGATATTAAGCAGAAATTGTGCCGGGACTGGTTCATGGAAAATATAATTTCTAGTTTCTATCCATCCGGACAACCCTCTTATCAATGTACCTCATTGTAGTACTCCCTTTAGCTATTATGTTAATCATTCCATGGTCCTTGCTTTAATTCCCACTTTCATTTAATTTCCTTTGATATTAATTTCAATTCCTTTGAATCGATGCTTTACTTAAATCTAGATTATTAAATTGACTGCACTGATCCCATCTAAAGAATACCAAAGAAAGATATACTACAGCGTGACACAATCTACTTTTGCCAAAACCATATTGAATTTGTCTTATTTAATCTCCACATTCTTGGTTACTCTTCCTTTCAAAATCTGTTATAGCATATTGTATTAAGGATAAATAAAGGATTCTTTTGGATATCCCACTTTACCTTTTCAGATACATCATCACACTTACTGTTCTCTAACGGGAATAAATAAAGTGCCACTCCCCAAATTGCAAGCTTTTAAAATCACTGTGACTGGACATTATCCAGGCTGTTCAGACTTCACATAATGCTTAAGTGAAATGCTTAATGCTCACATAAGCATTTAACAATGCTTATTTTCGTATCCGCCACGGATATGATCATTTCCATTTCATATCCTTGTTGGATAATCTTTCCTTAATTGTACATATAATTTCTTATTATATTATTATATATTTCTTATGTTAAAACTGAGGGAATGTATTAAGATCTGTAACATGTAATGTCCCTTAATCTCCACCCAATTCTCAGAATATGCCACTCTCACTGTATTTTTGTACTCGAATCATCAAATCACAGAATGGTTTGTGTTGGAAGGGATCACAAGGATCATCAAGTTCCAATCCCCCTGTCATGGGCAGGGACACCCTCCACTAGACCAGGTTGCCCAAAGCCCCATCCAACCTGGCCTTGAACACTTCCAGGGATGGGGCCTCCACAGCTTCTCTGGGCAACCTGTTCCAGTGCCTCACCACCCTCACAGGGAAGAATTTCTTCCTAATGTCTCATCTAAATCTCTCTTCTTTTAGTTTAAACCCACTACCCCTTGTCCTGTCACTCCCTGCCTTTGTAAGTAGTCCCTCTCCATCTTTCCTCTAGGCCCCTTTAGGTACTGGAAGGCCGCAAATAGGTCTCCCCAGAGCCTTCTCTTCTCCAGGCTGAACAATCCCAACTCAAATGTATTATGGGACTGCTCATGTTCTTTTTAAAGTAACCTCTTCTTCAAGTGATTTCTACCTAATTGTGCTCTTACATGCAAGGAATATGGACACAGAAAGTTTCAGTTTTGCTACCTGACATGAGTAAATAGGAGTCATAGGATTAGTGAAGATAGTGCATGAAAAAAATATTTGATGAACAATACACAACTCCCATTTCAGCCCCTCCTATGCAATTTTATTAAGTATCCTTGATGTAAGACAAAACAAAGCTGTGCTGAACAAATACTGCCTGTTTAAAAAATATTCCACAAGCTATTTTCATTGTCATAATTTTTCTTACATTTAGATATACTTCTTTCTTAAACAATTTCATATGTAACTAGGAAAATAAAGAATAAAGCGTGATACAGAACTGAATCAAAACTTTAAATGTACCTTATGAGCTTTTTAAAAAGCAAGAAATCATGTTTTTCTCACATCACTTAACACCCTCACCTCTGCTAGACCTCTGGGAAAATTCAACAGACAGACTTTATGAGAGAAGAATAAAATTAAACTGCTTTACCACATCCTACTGAAGGTCCATTAAATCCATCCTCTCTCTCACAGCAGGTAGTAACTCATATTTAGCGGGGGGAGTATAAGCAGCGAAGCATGTGGGACATGGTCTTTTCCCTGTATACTCTCCAACTCTGCCAATCAGTATTCAGAGACTTCTGAAGTCAAGGGTTCAGACCTGTGTCTCTAGCAACCACTGAAGAGTGCACCATGTTATTTTTTCTTATCCTTTTTCTGATGTATTTACGCTTTTGTCCTCCATAATATGACAGCACCGAGTAGCACCATTTGATTATTTACTCTGCAAATAAAAATGCCTGGTTTTCTTTGTTTTATCTCTATTGCCTGATCATTTCCTTTGACACCTTCTAAATTCTCAGCTTGCAAGAAACTAACGAAACATTCCCTAATTTTCTCTGTATAGTTGCTTGTTAAATTGCAAATCCCTATCCTAGTCCTTTTCCTCATACATCTGACCTTCCACCCACTGTCTTCTACTGCTGATACTACATTTAGTTTCATTATATGAAAACCACTCATTTTTATTTCCATTCTTGATAGTTCTCTGCCTCCTGAAGATGTTTTCTGAGATGACTGGATCAGCACGCAGTATTCACAGGGTAAATCCGTGGGTTTACACAGTGGCATGATTGTGTTTTCTGTTTTGCATCCTCTTTTCCTAATAATTTTGAGGATTCCACTTGCTTTTCAAATGTTCGTAAGTAATGCCTTAAGATTTTCTGAGAAACAACAGTAACCTTTACCATGAAGGGTTTCTGCATTGAAAGCTGTTTATGCTTTTTCCTGTAATTCAGGACCAAGTGTGTATGCTTCTAGAAAACAAATACTTATACTTTGGTAAAAGTGAAGATTAGTTGGTTTTAAAGGCCATTAGTTCTCATCATAGCTACCACTTGACTGTCTGGATCATATCCCCTATAGCAGATCTTTCTCTGCCGTTTCTCATATCAAAAGAGGAAGAAGCAGCATTTAGAGGTAATTTGTTAAACATACAGAAAGTCACCCTGAATTTCTTACAAGATACGTTTTGACTCCTACTGTTGAATTTTCTGCATTAGGTTAGTTTATGACACTTCATCACCAACTGCTTCCTTTTGAATTCTTTTTTTCTGGATGAAACTTTTGGTCTAATTTTGAAGAAGATACTTTTAACGTGAGCTCTTTGCTTTCTCTTGTTCTTCATTTTGGCCTGTACATGGCAAGAAAAACTTTAGTATTCCTTCATTGCCACTTAGAGGCGGAATATTCTGGTTCCTCACTTCCAGATAAACTGTTATGGCAGAAACTATTTTTCCTGCATTCCACCTGAAGAGACATTTTTTATCCAAGTCTTAAATATTCCCAAATAAACTTAAATAAATTATTTCAATTTAATTTAAACATTAATCACCTGTATTTAAACTGATTTTATTAAAACAAAACCTATTTTTAAAATTGCATCAATTTCTAAAACTATCTTTATACATAAATATCTGGAGGTATGTGTATATATATATTTAAATGGCAAAGAAAGAAATTATCTAGCACTTATTTGAAATAGCACAATGAAACATCTGATTATTTCTCAGTTCCAAAAAAGCACATGAAAATCATGATCTGCTATGACAACAGGTACAGTCAGATCATGAAAAGCATATCTTTTGTTAGGCAAATAGTGGCTTTTATATGAGATTAATAATGATAATTACTAAGCGCAAACAAGAAAAGCTAGCTTAAGTACAGAAGGTGTATTTTATTATTCTGAGATGTAAAACTGATATAACTTAGAATTTAGACAAATGTTTAAATGAAAGCAATTTCAAAATAGGAGATGGAGATTTTATCTTAAATTTCAGTGCATGCTTGCATTTCATTATGAGAAAAAGACAAGTGCAAAAGCATGAGGCTGTTGGCTCCAGAGTCTTATTCAAACCAACCCTCATGTGGGAATGAGTAACGTGTAAAGCTTCAGACCACTGATAATAATTCTCTAGATTAAAGATGAGCTTTATCCCATCTTCTTTGATGATTAAGAAAGTCAAATTTTCAAAGCTAATTAGTTTCTCTGTTAGAGTCATTGTTGTTTATTGTTCAGGCACCCTTAAGGTAATTTGTATGCCTGACCTAAATTGAACATTTAGCACATTTTATTAAAAGTAACAGAAACCCCTGGCCAAAATGCGTGCTGGGCTTCTGTCTTCTGAGGTGGCCTACCAAGGAAGCAAGTTTCATATCCAAGGACGCTTCCAACATAAACATTTGGATGCAGGTTCTCAGTTACTCGGCTAGCAAAGGTTGCACCATCCTGCTGCACAGGGATAAGTGGCTTCCATGTTGTCCCAACCCTTTGTCGGTGCTATATTGCTCCATGTGTTGTGAGGAGTTGAGCACAGCCAGACAGGAAAGTACTCTGAGCTACCTAAGGAAGCAGCAAGAACAGGTTTCCTCTTCTAGCTCAATAGTCTGCTCCCCTCAGCAGTAGGAAGTAGCTGATTTTTAGAGAAAAAGTGTAGAAATCAGAAAATATTGAATGCTTCTTCCTGCCAGCTTTCAACAATAAGGATTTCACAACTTTCTGAACCAAAGCTGGCACTGCTTTTAATATCCATGGTCTAATTAATATCTGGTACTTGACTATGAGAAACAGTAAGCAGTCATTCCCAACTCATCTTCTCTGTATCATTAGCAGTTGTGTAGACCTCTACCATACCACACCCACTTCTTTTTTCCAAGTTCAAGAATCCTGCTCCACTTAAGTCTTTGTAACCACAATCTTTTCCTGTTGCTTTTTTGTACTTTTTTTTTTGCTTCTACAGCTCCTTTTATGAAATGAGTTAACAGAATTGCATACTGTTTTCAATATATGAAAATACCTCTAGTTACAGCGAATACACAAAATTAAACATAAAGAGGTTTCTGTTATTTCTTTTCAAATATTTACTGCTGTTTTATTTCCCTTTGACTGACACTGGTCACTAAGCTCATGATATTCCCAGAGAAGTATCCCAGATCTTATTATATTAATTTAAAATGTCAGTTATCAATTTATCACCCATTCACTCAATATGGTAATATTCTTGTGTAACTTTGGATAGTCAACCTTAGATTTGGCTGTCATGAATATGACTAATTCTCCGCTGTTATTGTGTTACTATTAATCGCCTTTCTCACATCGTTTATGAACATAGGGACATCTTCCAGCTGTCAACCTTCCCTACAGCAGAACTTCTATAATTCTTCTTTTCCCCATTTTAAACCACCTATGATCACAGTAAAACCTCTCCTATTGCCATTTTCACTAGGATTTTTTTGGTGATGGACTTCATCAAACTTTTTGAACTCTCCTGCGCTGCAATTTAGGATTACATGAAACTTAGCAACATGCTTAGAGTTCAGCATTACACCGCAGTTGATTTGTGAGATAAAACTTCCCTCTACAAAAAAAGTCACACTACTTATTCTCCTGTATTTCATTTGTATTCATGTGCCCACTGAGCCTACGCTTTAATAATCCCATATACTAAGCAGGCTCCAAGAGGACCAAATTACGAGGTTTTGTTTTTTTTTTAAATTTTTGACTAAGTCTATAGTGCATAATGCTGTCAAAGTTTTACTTAACACTGTTGAAGGATTCACCTGGCAGTGACGTTATTCCGTTGTAGACATTTGTATGGCCTCTATGCCCAAGGTAGCCTGAAACAAATGACTGCTTTTCCCCTCACGTTCTTGTTCCTAGCCCTAAGAACGCACTCACAGGAACTTTAGATACAGCCACATCCATGCACATTCATGGGCAAACGCACTGCAAAGGAAGGAAGTTAATTCAGAGCCCCAGCTATGAGAGATTTCTCATGTTCAAACAAATGCCTTGAAATGTGTCCATAAGCTGACAGACACACGGCAAACAGGCGGGGATTTACTGCAGTTACGCAACACAACTCTTCCAACAGTAGGCCAGCCCATTTTCAAATACCTCTCTGCTGCACAAATGCTTCCTGGTGATGAAGAAGACGTGAATGACTCTAAAAAGCGCTGTGACAAAAAGGCATTTACTCACACAGGTGGAATTTCCAACTGGATTTTTGAACAGCAGAGCAACTTTGATGCTACTGACACTAAGGAAGGGCCAGGTTTTCTGGGAGAAACTCGTGGAAGCACATGAACGCTCGACCATGTTGTGTCAGACTCAAAGGCCTATCCAGCCCAGTGTCCTTTCTCCAGCTGTGGCCGTTAAGTCGATGCCCAGGAAAAGCAAGAACAAGGCTGTCTGGTATGACATTTCCAGCGGCCTTGGGCTGAGGGAACCATGAACCCATCCTGGTGCTATTCCTGCCTGTATCTCCCCTGCCATTATTTGCCCAGTCTCCCCTTGAACTCGTGCAGACTTCTCGCAGCTGCAGAAGGAGCTCCATGTTCAGCGTAGGGGCCCAGTGTGTTACAGCAAGTACTGAGCGGCATGAAGGAGGAGGAAAACACCAGCGGTACGAAGCCAGGCCAGAGTATTAAGATTGTTAATTAGGGCTTTGGAATAGACAGTCTGGGTCAACCAACTCTAGGCAGCCATTCTGACAGATGTGGGTTGTCCCACACTGACTCTAAACAAAGAATTAAAACGCTCAGAAAACTGAAGATCTGACCACAAGGTTAGTATTCTGGGTTTTTACATTTGGAAGTGATTACACATCCAGGCAAATTAATTCCCTTTCTATGGGAAGTGCTTGAATGGAGCATGTTAAATTAAAATACTTAGAAATTAGGCCCCGTGCTTTCCCACGTAGCTGCGAAACCCACTATGGAAAAGTGACGGGCTGCCTACAGCCGCAGGGGACTGCAGGGTCTCACCCACCACCTGCTTATGTCAGCACCTGAGGTGGGACATGCCAGATGAAGCTAACTGCAGGCCAGGGACATGAGGCTGCTTCTTATGACAAACCAGGCCGTACTAGTGCCCTGTGCCCAAGGAACTTACGTAGGGCCTGCCCTATAGATTGCCCGTATCACTAGAGGGGGGACACGTCTGCGGTTTCAGCCATTCCAGCATTCCTCATGCCCACACAAACGTGTAACCATCCCACTGCAAGCGTTTCATGGCTACGTCCCGTTTATCTTCTCATCACCCACAATACGGGTCACCTCAATGAGTGAGTAAATGCTTTATGTTTCTAGATGCAGCCAGGCTATTGATACCCCTTATTAGCCCAAAACAGTAACTGTAAGGTGCAAAGGCTGCATAAGAGTTTTTAGAATTTCTGCTCCTTAATGCTGCATTTGAATGTGTATGAACATTGAAATACATCTACCGATCCATTCCTTTCTGACGTGCTTTATGATTGGCAGAGTAAAAAAAGTTACACACCAGTAATAATTGTTTTTGAAGCAGAGAGTGCAAAAACATCCCAGTATCTACCAGCGCGCAGGAGGAACGCCATTCCCTGCTCAGGCCGAGGCCTCCAGCCGCTGGGCACTGCGGTGCACAGCCCACGTCCCGGGCGTGCAGCCACCTTTCTGCGCGCCCCATTTCTGCTTTCAGTCACCTGAAGCCACTCTGAAACCCGCAAGACGCAGGTGAGCACATGCAGCCTGAAA
>VWZZ01007637.1:325458-356304 GCA_013399095.1 Psophia crepitans | reverse complement strand
TTGCTTTTGCTCAAGGACCTGGGTGCACCTGGTGGGTGATGCAGAAGGATGGGAAAGTTCGATGTGTACCTCAAGGGGATTTGATTTTGGGTGAGAATAGTCACTAAAATGAAAAATGTATGCTGTTAAGTGCTAAAATAACCCTGTCATTACATATTATCATTGTTACAGTTGCCATATGCTATACCAATGGTATTACAGTAAGAACCAAGAATCATCCAAATTAATGGGGGATGAATTCTCCGATGATGGGACTAGATCTGGCCTTGGCAACCGGCGCCCAGCAGCTTTCTTGAAGAAATAACCCACACCTTCAACGTGTAGACTTGGACCACGTGAGATACACCAGCCACGAACTGTGGATACAGTGTGCATCCAGCAAAATCCAGCAGCACATGCCATCACTCCTGCCCTGAGAGGCTGTTATGTTAAAATGAAGCCTGAAGTAATGGATTAAATGAACCCAATGGGTATCATAGAGGGATGGCCTTTAGACTGAAGGAAAACTGTATCTGTGTGTGCCTACATACATATATATAGAATGACAGGGAAAAGGGTGGTGATTAATTGGAAGTATAGGATCTGGGCATGACATAGATGGTCTGGAATAAGGGGTGGATAATGTTCTGGGTTTGGCTAGAGTAGAGTTAATTTCACTAGAAGCTGGGATGGGACACATCCAGGACAGGTGACCCAGACTGGCCAGGGGAGGTATTCCATACCATGTGACGTCATGCTCAGCATAGAGGGGGTGCTGGTTGGTTAGGGGCGGTACTTCTCAAGGCAGCGCGGCTCTGGGACGGTCCGGTTTCGGAACGGGTCTGAGCACGTGGTCCGAGTTGTACGGTACTGTGTATCATCAGTACTGTTGTTGGGTTTTTTCTCATTCCCTTTGCTGTCCCAGTAAAACTGCCGTCTGTCGTTACCACAGCTCAGCGGGGTATATATTATATTATTTTCAGTCTTCTCTCTTTCAAAGATCAGGGAGGATTTCCACCACTTCTTGTGCAAACCCAATGTGCTTTGTGTCCAAGGGAAGCAAAGGAGTTCAGCATCCTTCAAAGCAGTGAAGACTGCTCTGAATGCATGTTCTGTGTGAACCTCATCCTCCCCTAGCCCAGGTAAGCATTACTCGTATACAGCTGTTTTTGGGTTAGTCAGTCTGTTCCTCTTTGTAAATAAAACGTTTGGTGAAACAGACTTGAACCCTTGCTGCTTTGTTTTGAAATGCGTTTTCAGACAATGACAGAAAATATCTTTGGAAGATACACAGACACACCTCCATCTCAGCTGGTAGCACTGGACTTCTCTTTTAACTGGTTATGAGGTGTTTTTACGCTTCTCCTTTCATTTGTCTGAATCATGCCGTAAGAGTAGTGTTGCTCTCTACTGGCTAGGAAAAGCTGAGGCTCACCCACTTGGATATAGGCACTGGGGAAAGATAATGCTTAATGAGGCTAATTACAGCCTTTCTGTTTTTCCTAAACTGGAAACTCTCACCAGCATGAGAGGAAACTTCTGTGACAGAATAAAATTTGCCATAGTGGATATGTTCTCCTCAAATAGTTTGGTTTGACAAATACATGTTTTTTGATGTATGACCATGTAATGAGGACATACCGGTTGCATTCACTTCTGCACATTGTTGAAGCGGAGCTTAAAATCAATTTTTAAAAATTATCCTTGTAGAAAATTATACTCTGCATCTATGAAAAAATGTTTTCATGCTTGTAACCATAAAACTACCAAGCATTAAAGGAACCTTCTCAAGAAATCATAAGCCAAGTTAGAACAAAACATATTCAGCTGTTTTTAAATTATTCCCATGAAAGATTACTGATCAGTAGCCAGGCTGAAGAACGTAGTTTGGTTTTGGTCTGAAGTCATAAGCTTCTAAACCAATTTTACTCAGATCTTCACTCCTCCCCACAATTGCTGCTGAGCTGTAAAAATGACTGGAAAATTCCAGCTCACAATTCAATTTTCAAAATGTTACAAATGACTGACTGGAAATAAAGGCATAGAAAACAGGGAAACTGACAACAACAACAACAAAATCACATTTTAACCTTAACTCTATGTTTTATAAATTATGTCATTAAAATAACACTCATTAAATGATTAATTCACCTATAAGTTTAAGAACAATAGATCTCATCGCCTAATTTTCAGTTTCAGTATTGAAGGATATTGTTTGCATGCCAGACCATAATGCTCTCATACTGAAAAAGATGTAGGAGGTGGAAGGTTTTAACATTATTATGTGGTGCCTCACTGATTTTTTTCCATAAAAATATTTGACTTAACAGTGTAAGTACTCATACAGTAAATTAAAACCTAAAATTGCAAGGAATAATACTGCTTTAATTGCCTGACAGAAGTGGGATTATTTCTCACATTCTCTCCCGCACAGCTGAATATAACCTTCCTAAGGAGGAAATACGTTCACTGCTGAATAGAGTGAACTGTGTTAATATATTGAACTCTAGGAAGCCTCTAAATAATGTGGTGTAATATATCTTAGCATTTTTCACCCCTTTGAAGATCAAAGATGGGGGTGTTGTATGATGTTAGATTCACAGGCTGTACTTACCTAGGTGAGTGCTGAGTTGGTATCACAAGACAAATCTGAGAATCAAAAGGAAGGCACAGGGGCAGGGATTCTGTGGTGTGTGTGTCCTTTTTCTGAAACACCACATCTGTGAAACGATTCCCAGTTGCACCTTGCCTTTTATAACCTTGTAGCTGAGATGCAAAATTCCTTTTTCCATCAGTAGATCTTGATGAAGTTCTAAAGAAAGAGAACTCTAGAGGAGGTCCCCATGCCCTGGCACACTGTACTTTTTCTGGGTGGTTTGAGTTTGGTACCCCCTCAATGTTCAGGCATAATTCTTTGTGTTCCTGAAGGGACCAGCTGCATTTAGACCTACAGCAGCTGGCTCTGAAAACCCTATGAAATTCAGCTGCTGGAAGGAAAGTCTACATCATGGGTGCAGAAACAGGTGAGCTGATTACAAAACCTGAGCAAATAATCTTAATTATGTGGATGCAATGCCCCACAAAAGCAGAAGTACCGTTCCTGGATGCAAGCTGAGGTGTCAGTGTGATTCAGTGAGGCTCACCACAGAGGCTGTGATGGTTCTGGGATTTCTGTTCTGTTCTCTTCATGCAGTGCTGCTGTGAGATCCTCAACAGGGACAATGTGGGTGTCATGAGCGGTGGGATGCTCTGCCAGGTGCTCTGAATGTCAAAGCCTCAACTCTGACATTGCCTCTCTCAGTAACCAGGAGCGAGACAGTTAATATGGAAACCCTGTCTGCCCCTGCATGAATGTAGGGACTTTTCTAGCAGTAATTACACTCTGGAAACGACTGATAGCTAGGCATGGAAGGCTCAGTAAGGATATGTGGGCAAAAAATAAAGGCACAACCCCAGGCACTTCCCACTACATGAGGGGTTTTCCAACTAATAAGGAAGCTTTTCTGACCTGGATCTTGCAGTGTCAAAGTAGAGTAGAGCCTTTTGGGGATGACGGCTTCAGGAGAAGTGCTCCAGTGGATACCCAAGTAATAGCGCTGCAGTGGCTTCCCAGGGATGGGGTATCCCCAGAGACAATGTAGTGTACCCCCAGGGATGGGGAAGTCATTAAGATCCAACCTGTGTATTTCTTCCACAGGAGTTTGCTGGGAGGAGGGAAGTACTTATTGTTGTACTTGTTTCTGTATTTCTCCCCTGTCCATCGTATAGCACATAATCAGCCTCACACAAATAGAAAACCTTAATTAAACACTTCTAAAAAGCCAACACCTAATTGTCTCTCTACATGAGACATTATTCCAGACACGTGTCGGCCATTCATTGTGGAAGGTAGTCCTGACCTTCTGAAACTACACAAGGCAGCTTTCACCCACTGTTTCATTCTCTCTCTGCTGCATTTGATTGTTCAGAACAAATAGTCATCTTGGAGAACACCTGTGCTCTGCAGGTGCCTGATGCCTCCCTGTGGTACCTAAGCCTTTGAGGGACCATAACATCTCTACCAATATGCTCAGAACAGATTGCCCCAGTAATTGACACAGAAACATGCACTGCTGCACGGGGCGAGATGATGTGGGGAGTAGATGGAGTAAGACACGTTTTTCTTAGGGCTGTAACAAGCTGCTGATCAGAGAATCGAATTCTAGTGAACAACCCACCAGGCTTACTAGGAAAAGTCTGTACATTCAGTGTTAGCTGGTAAGGAACACTAAAATCTATAACTATATATGGCAGGTTTGCTAAGAAATTGGTGTCTCTGAGGGGAAAAAAAATGTATATTCAGGGAGTCAAACAGTTTAGCCCCAGCTAGAAAGAATCTATTCTCCTTTCTTGTATTCTCTGTTCTGCCATTTAGTCTCATTAACACAACAATTTCTAAAAAAGTCCTCGGTATCATATTTACGGATATGTTCTTCACATCTTGGCTTCCTAGTGAGTGTTGGGTACCCTGGCACAGATAAAAATTGGTGAGTGTCAGCCAGAGGTCCCCAGTGTTTCCTCTATATCACAACCCTGTTCTGTGTTTTGCCTGGGACCCAGGTATCATAGATGCAGTCGCTGTTTTGCAACCCTTAGCCACTGAAAACTTGTGACGGAAAACCTCATACAACCGGAAGAGCCATCAACATTTCAGCCTGTGTTTAGGCAACTAAATACATCCCCTTGCCAGCAGAGCCCAGAGAGTGTGGTTCTACTGCTAGGCACCTGCTTCAGGGGAGCCAAAAAGCAGACTGGTTACCCTCAATCATAACAGCTGCTGGGCCCATAACCACTTGGCCCACTGGTAGATACTTGCATATAGAGGACTAACATTATATGCCTTAACTTCAACCTGAATTCCTTCAACAAGTTGCTCAGGGAACAGATTTTTACACATATTTAAAACCTAAAGATTTTGTTTCCATTTTGGTGCCTGTCCTCAAAGTTACCTACTTTGGGGAGGGAAGAAGGGTGCTAGGTCTCAAATATTTTACCAAAGACCACCCAGCAAAGGCTGTCACGGAAGAGAACTGAACCCAAATGATGATACAGAACTTCCTGAGCGTATCACAGTCCGCTGTGAGATAAGTAGTCCTCTTTCCACCACTCCTTGAAAAAACGCCACCTACGTATATATGAAGCACAGATCAGAGAAGGGCAACCTATGTGGCACTTCAGAAAGTGGTAAACAACCTCTTCTTTCTCTAGCAAGTGTGGCTGACTTGACCATTTCCAGAAAGAAGGATTGACTTAATTTGAAGAAACATTCTGTACATTACAAGTATCCACACATGAGCCAGAGAAAAGCCAGGGAAAATGCAATTTTATTTTATACATACATATAGGGAAATCCAGGTGCATTCAAGCCTGACTTCAAACTTTTGGCAACTCCTGGTCTAATTTCAGTTCAAGTCTTTGCTTGTTACAGGAATATTGCGTGAATGGACACAGCTCATCATTGTCATGAATACGACTAAATTCAGGCCAACCACTGAGCTTCAAATTAACACCCAAGTTCTTCACCTCCTCTGAGAACTCAACCATAAATTCTCAATTAAAGCCTAGTTGAGACTCAGTGAACCGTGAGTGGAGATTTTCTTATGTAAATAAGGTAGCAGTCAACTCATTTAACAAAACTTCAACAGTAATTGAGCAGCAACTAGCTCATATGGCGTCTTTCACCTCATCTTGTACTTGATTAAATTTACAAGGGCTTGGCTGCATTCCTCCCTTATTTTATCAAGTCCTTACTTGTCTGGTATCATTTGAGGCCTGACAATTGTATCTGATGGAAACCTGTGTCAAACAAATTATGTGGTTTTATCTAGGTCCTTCCTGGACAGCTACTGAGTCTTTTATTTGCACTAGGTAATGAAGGCTCAGATCCAAAGACATTACTTAGCAAAAATAGATAAATACCTGCTTTAAAATGCTGTCATGATGTTAAGAAGACTGTTACCAGTCACTGCTTTCTTTTTGTTATTGTTGTTTTTCCAGATGAGTATTCCTGTTTTCTTTGGAGAGTATTGTCAGATGCCTAATCAGTGCAAATCGTCATTGTACTGCTGATGTAAGTGTGTCTGCAACAGAATTTCTATCAATTCCTATGTCCCATCTGTCCTACAGGTTTTCATTAAGACCACTAATAGGCTGTTGTAGTAAAAGCAGTTACACTCTGTATGTGTGTGTGCTCATGCGTGTGTTTTCACTACATAACGTTGTGCACCTGTATAAAAAAGACTTTTGCAAAGGGAAAAAAAAAAGTGACATGTGTGACACAGGACTACATATAGCACATTCTGATACTCAAATTCATTATAAAAGCCGCAAAATCTCCAAGGGGTGTCTGCGCATTGCCATAGTCCAGTCTGGTTTTCATGTTAATGCTTTGAAGCAAATCATGAAACTGATACTGAGGAAGAGTTAAAGGGCTAGGGAGACAAGAAAAGAAAAGAACAAAGACTTCTCAGCAGAAATAGCTAAAAAAATCCCAACAAAATAATAGTTTGAACTTATGCAAATGTAGTGTCTCTTCTAGTGCAGCCATCCAGTTTTAAAAGTGCCTAAAAGTTATGCTCTCTAAAATAATTTGTAATGGAAAGTGTAATAGGCTTCAACAGCTGGACTAAATTATTCAGTTCAAAAGAATGTGTGTGTGAGAGTGAGAACTAATGTAATGCTATTTATAAACTTTAGCAAACACTTGGTGCTTGCCCTGAGCATTCAAGTTACCTAAACTGCATAGTCTGGCTAACAGTCACCTTTCTTACACTTAAAAAATATATCTGACCGCCACCCTGCAGAAATTTAAGGATCTATTTACATTATGTCTTTAGATAACCATATTGCAACCACACACAACTCTACCAGTTTGCAAAAAGCTGAGGAAGTAAAAGGGTATTTACCAAATTCGGGTTTATACCAGGAATTAATGACATTACCTGAAGATTTTCCTACAAAAGACAGTTCTCTGAAGATTTGAAGGTTATTTTTTCCACCAAATTGATAATCAGTAATTCCTTCTTGTGGCAAGACATTGACCTCCTCTAATCCATTGCTATCTATCACAACTTTTGGACTCAGCAATGCTAGATGTAGCATATGAATTAAAATACATCTCTCACTACAGATGGGTAATGAATTTAAATCACATTACATCAAGAACAGAAATATAATCTATAACTAGGTTTGGATGACATCTCCTCCTGTAAGAATATTTCCCGTGTTTTCTGTTACTAATAGAAATGTTTTTAAATTTGACTGTTCAAGATGATATTTTCTATGCTGGGATCTGCTTCTGGCTGCTTTTTATAATTATAGCCAATTTTAATCAGCTGTTTCCAAGAATGAAACCTGGAAAAAAAAAAGTTGGTTTTGTAGATATTAAAACTCTCCTAACCTTTGAGAAGATCCAGTATCTTTGCATTGTGGAGCAGGAATTAGAAACTTGGCAAGGAAGTAGGCTATTATATCAGCCCTTTCACTGTCCTCGTGTTCACCTTGCTAAGGAATAATGTTAGTCAGCAAATCCTGGTTGATGGTACACATCCAGCTCCTCTCTATGCTGTCTATTTAGAGGAAGCGCTGGAAGGAAGAAGTTGCTTTTTCCCATGCAATATTTGAGATCATGAAGTCTGTCTCTCTCAACCCACCATTAAGGGTCCCTGAATGTATCGGGACCAGCAAAGTGAATGCAAAGAGGGAGGAGAGCTGAAGGAGGAGGATAATATTAAACACGGAGACTGTGTGGAGAAGGTCAGTAACAGCAGCTGTATAAGGCAGAATAACTGACAAAGAGTTGGTGGAGTAGAGCTCAGTCTGACTGAGAAAGAGTACCAGGGAATGACATAGGGATGAGCGGACTGGGAATCAATGAGGTGGCAAGATCAGGATGACCTCTGTAAGCATGAAAACAGAACCAGGTGGGTAAAGAGAAAGTAATCTGACTAACTAGGACTTCCCTGTCAAAAACAGGAGTAAAGAATTGGAAGGTGGAACCCTAGATGAAGGACAAGCTGGGAATGAGTACCAAGGGGAAATGCCAAAGAGCTTGGACACAATAGCTGAGACAAGAAGATCGGGTGTGTTAAACAGAGAGGGGCAGGGTAAGGGTAGTGGGAGCAGATAGGGAGATGAGGGGGGTGGGAACCTGGGCAGGAAATCCATCAAGTGAAATGGAATAGCAGCAAATTGAAGGGATATCTGACTTAGATGAGACTCTCAGTGGTGTCAGCCATGGCAGTATGGCTGGGGAGAGAGAGAAATTCACTCTGAGGGCACAGAGTTCATGACCAAGGAAGACCTCAGTTCCTCAGTACCACTCACCTTCTGCAGTGTGGGCGAAGATAAAGCACTATTGTTAACAGTCTTCTTTCCAAATGGAGGAGCCAAAGGTGTCCCTTTTGTAACAGACTTGTGGCAAATCAATGTTATATCAAACTGTGAAGTAATTGTTTGTTGGTTTGTCTAGTACTAGTGTACGCAAATCTTTACGCACAAACATAAACACTGCAGAGATATTATTTCTGTTTCAAAGTCAAGAACCAGAAATTAAGGCTTTTTAGAATTAAGACTCTCTTTTAAAACCCTGGTGGCTTCTTTTACAGCACTTTTTATAGATGGACAAAACATTCAATATTATCATAACTGTAAGTTAAAGACAAACCTTCCAATTCAATTAATTCTTGACCTCTGTTTAAAATATTACCATGTATACTTGTGCTGTTCCAGGACTGCATCTTTACTGTAGCTAAAACTGAAGACTCAGTTTCCAAAACTGGGTCATGGCTAAAGCAAATATTTTATTAGCAGCTTTTATTAAACCTATAAAATCTTGCCTGATAGATAACATCTTTACAAGTCTTTACAGGCTAAAAAGAAAATTGTTCTTTGAAATTTTGGGGGTTTGGTCAGGGAGAGAAAAATCTATACAATTAGTTCATTGAACCTGATGAACTATTCCAACATTATTGCACAAAAATACATTCTGTTGCTTGGTATCCAGGATCCTTAAAGGGGACGGACAAGGATATCCAATAATAAGCCTTATGAGTTCCTATGCTATTGTGAGCTACAGAAGTTGTGCTTTGCTCCTATGCTTTCCGTAGGGAATATAGTATGGGGTAGCAAAGGAGCTGGAGCACAGCAAGGCCTCATAGCTTTCCGATTATTTGTGCTTCAGGGACTGTAGGAAAGACAGAATAAATTATAAGAAGCCTTTGGGCATGCCAACCTCTCTAAGTATGTCAGCATGCGCTGGGGGAAGCTATGTGGCTGTGCTGTCAGATATTTTGCCCTCAGCTGACCCATGGGATGGTCATTCTGTTCTAAAATTTTATCTCCTGTTAAAATCTATCCTTAAAAGGAAAAATCGAGCACTGAAATCACTGCAGAGTTCCCTACGCCCTCAGTTATGCCAATAGCTTTTAAAAAAATAAAATTATTTTTTAAAATTAATTTTTCATTCATTGCAAGCTACTGTTTTTTTCGTTACTGTAATCCATGGAGTATGTTTAATGGACAAGGAACTGGACACCAGGTCTCTTCTTGCAAGTGCTGTAACCAAAGGTTTTGCTTTTTCTCTCACTCTAAATGAGTTCTAGCACAAAGGATTGGGAGTACTGTCTTGCATCCAGACTGCAGTCAGAGTCAGCTTGATCTTTTTGAAGATGTGGTGTTAAGTCCCATGAGACAGATATGGGCAGGTCGAGACGAGTGTTCATGGTGTGTTCGAAGCACTGAAGTGCTGAAATAACTAGTTTTGAGAAAAGGAGATTAAGGGACAACCTCATTGCTCTCTGTAGCTTCCTGAGGAGGGGAAATGAAGAGAGAGGTGGTGATCTCTTCTCCCTGGCATCCAGTGATAGCACACGTGGGAATGGTGCATCAGGGGAGGTTCAGACTTGACATTAGGAAACATTTCCTTACAGAGAGGGTGATCAAACACTGGAACAGGCTTCCAGAGAGGTGGTTGATATACCATGTCTGTCAGTGTTTAAGAGGCATTTGGCCCTTAAAAACATATTTTAGCTTTTGGTCAGCCCTGAAGTTGTCAAGCAGTTGGACTAGATGATTGTCATAAGTCACTTCCAACTGGAAATATTCTATTCTATTCTATTCTATTCTATTCTATTCTATTCTATTCTATTCTATTCTATTCTATTCTATTCTATTCTAAAGGGTCATGGTTGTGCCAACAGCATTTTTTTTTTTTTTGCAGCCCCTATGTTTTCTGCAGGAGCATCTATCATGTATATTCGGAGAAAGACTTTGGGTAAAGTAAGTGGAAGGACAATTAGAGGTAGCCCAACACCTGGCAGGATTTATTGTGAACTGGGTGCTCAGCTGCTCCAGACTGTCAAGGTAGCCACAGAATTTCAGGGCATTGCTGGTCTCTGTAGATTTCAGTTGTTTCTGTATATAGGAGATAGATAAGAAGTTCTGAAGATTTGGGATTTAGCTACCTACTGTTGCAATTACAACCTTGTGTTCTTTTGCTGATTTAACCAAACTGCCTTGCTAAAAATTGTAAGATCTTTGGCAGAGCAATTTCACTTGAGTATCGTATCCTGGCTAAGTCTACTCTCCTATTTCAGATTAGCCCATACATCATCTATTATTAGCTCCAGGACCAGGAACTACATCCCCCTTTCTGTGTCATCACTTGGCAGCTGCCCTAAAGCCATCCCCAAAGTATGGCAGGCAATGTATAGCTGAAAAACACCCAAATTCTTTGTACCATGTAAAGACAAGCCTTTGATCTGCAGATTCTATTCTCTTCACAAGATGGTTTCCACATGCACATATTTGGATGCTGGTTCAACTGCTTGGGCTTCCTGCAGAAAAGAAGATAAACACACTGGGCAGTGAAACTGAACTGGACAGTGAGCAGTGGGTTTTGTACTGAGACGTTCAGCAGATCCTTCTGAATCCTGTTTTGCTTGGATGGTTGGATGTGGCTGTATCCATGTTCATCTTAAGGGCAGATGATGCTAAGATTAGATTTGCTCATGGGTATAGAAACAGATTGGATACTTTCTTTCACCTCTGTTTTATTAATCTAAAGCTAAAAAACATTGAGAAAAAACCCACAATAAAACCAACACCAAAACACATAAAACTGAGCACCCTGACTAGCTACGCTGCTTGTGGGGTTTGTGCAGGTGGACTATGGAATACAAATTGCTCATGCCAAAAGAAGTCTAAATTATGAACAAAAAGTATAGACCCCTGATTTAGATAAGACCTGATTTAATATCTTTCTACCATATATATCCATATGTAATGGGTAAAGCACCATTTTTAAAGGGGTGGGGAGGGGGGGAATACAGCAGACTGGCTTAAACTGAAAAACCCAAGTGCAAGATAAAGTCAAGTGAGACTAAACTGAGAGACACATGGATAAAAAGAACATGGTATTATTAATGCTTATCATTCTTTAGGTCCATACAGTTCAATGACAGTTTCAAAAGGATGTACTGATAAAGGATTTCCTGGTAGTTTGACACAGTATGTGGTGGTTCCAGTAAGCCTCTTGCTGAACAAAGCGCACTGGGGAACTTCTGAAGCCTGAATGGATGACTGACAGTGCTGAGCCTGAAAGGGAGGCACTTTATCCTGGCTTTTGTAATATTTTTCAACTAACTGCACGAATACTCAAGCTGTCGTCTAAGCAATTGCCTCGTTAGTAAGAGCATGAAGCAAAGTCCTAATAGTTTGCAAAATTTGTGATGTTTTCTTCCCAGGTCTAAGGATGCCCAGAAACCTGTTTTCAGGGTTATTGGAAACTGAGCAAAGATAGCTGTGGTTTTTGGGCTGAACTGAACTCGTTTTGGATCTGGAGATTCTCTATCCCTCCCCTCATGCCCACCATTCACCCAAAAGTGTGGTGAGGTTCAGAATACTAAAAAAAAAGAGGTACCAGCTATCAATTTTCTTCTTGCACTGGAACTAGCTAAAATCTCCAGTGCTTGAATTCCAGAAAGCAATGCAGCAGATAAGGCCTCTCTCTGACTTTGCCAAGTCTTACCTAAATGAGGCTGCACATCCCTTTTCTCTGGCAGTCTCCCCTGAGCTTGTGTCTTCTTTCTCCTGCAGCTGGAGTCTCTGTGCAGAAATCAACCTCGCAGCACTGAGAAGTGCTGATCCAGTGTGATTTGGGAGACAAAAAGATAACCTGACATGAAAAATTTCTGATTGCCTCGGGGGAGCTGAAGGAGGATGGGAATGTTCCTTCCGCGGGAGGCTTGGACATCCTAGTGAAAGACAGAAAGAAGGAAAGGGAGGGTAATTAAAAGAGTTTCCCTGCAGATTCACTGAATCATGACAATTCAGAAGTAGAGACACCGTAGGAGGGACAAGACGATTTACTGGATCAGGGAGCTGCTTATAAAGGAGGAACAAATTAAGAATATTTAGCATGAAAATTAACACTGGAAGCTAAGCTTAAAACTGACCCAGATACAGATAGAAAGCTATTCCCTGAGCAAAATAAAATCATTATTAGCAGGATAAGACCCTTTTAACTCTAGTCATCTAGATTTAGTTAAGGAGTAATGATACTTAAAAAGCAAGCAGGAGGGCCAGGACCAGGACCTAATCAGGTATGAACGCATTGAACAGGAGAAGTGTAGGTCACACAGTATTACCACAGGCAGACAGAAAACAGCATGGCCAGACCAGCAGAAGTCTTATGAGTGCAGCAAGCACTGCAAACAAGCCTGATGTACTGGCTTGGGCTCAGAGCCACAGTGAGGCAGTCAGGCAACTTTTGGACCATGCCAGCTCAGGAGCACCAAATGACTGATTCAGGGTCTGAAAAATCTCTCTCATGGAGACATAACCTTTTTTTTTTCTTCTGCAGGAACCATGGTGGAGTCTGGCTTTTATTAGTACACTCTTTGATCACTACTCATTGCAGTGCAATCACAAATGTCGTAATGAGGCATCGAGCACGCTAGAAATCAACCTGGAGAGACAATGACTGATATTTGACCAGTATAACCTCTCACATTGCTGTAGCTGTATCATTACAATGTGTGACACGCTTGCCCAGAAGAAGCCCATGCACAACCCAGGAACAGCCCTGCATGTTCCCTTGCCGTCATGACCAGCGTAATGCCCTTGACAGATCCCCTGTCACCTGTCTTGTCACTGTGTTATAGGTATGGATGTTATCTTGCCTGTCACACTGAAATAAGCCCACATGTGCTAATCGAATAGCGATTCTCATCTGCACTGCATTTATGGACAAATTACTTGAGAAAAATACTCAACCCTGGGAACCATGGCAAATACATCCTTGTATCCAAGATAATAATCTTGGATTAGCAGTGAATTTGAAAACAGCACAGATAGGAATCAACCTATTTCCTAATGCTTTAAGCGAATTTCTTTCATTACAATCAATCCTGTCTATAGTTTCCAGAACTTTGAACAAGCTAAATGCTGTCTTAAATATTACTGTGTTTTCAAATGTATTGGAGTTGTCTAGCATCCAAACATTATCTACTACTTGCTTTCACATACTTAAGATTTCCAGTCGCACCTGTTAAGACACTATCTATCTGTCAAAAAATGCAAATAATCACTGTTTCAGTCTAGTGTTCAAAGGATCAAACACTTAAAGCTGTCAAGTACCTAAAGTTTTGCTTGGCCTGCGATTCTCAATATGTCTACGTTGCCTTTTCCATCATAAGTAGGTCCAGCAGCTTTAGCTGGCTCAAATGTCAGTCACAGGGAGTTCACTATGGACTGCACTGGACTCCCACCACACTTTAAGGACAAAGTTTTCTCAGCATGTTCTGACCTCTCCGCTACCACCAGCTAAGTTAGCTATTTTAAAGCTAACTTAGGTAAAA
The DNA here is from genome assembly GCA_013399095.1 of Psophia crepitans. Lineage (NCBI taxonomy): Eukaryota > Metazoa > Chordata > Aves > Gruiformes > Psophiidae > Psophia > Psophia crepitans. Next base: position 342,427 of record VWZZ01007637.1, on the reverse strand, counting down.
GTACACGATTCTGCAGTGATGAAATATACTCTGTCATTTCCTATTAAAAAATGCATGACCCCCTTTCTTCATTACACGGAGCTTTAGCATATACTAGATGTTACTTCCACTCTAATAACACCCAAAGGGCTGAACATATTTATATGTACATATACATGTTTCTAGTATCTCTGAATTTTCTTGTAGCCTTCCTTCTTTAAGTAAGTCTCTGGTAATTCAGCTGTGAAATTAAAGAAACATGGGACACTGTAGTGAGCTCTACTTTCTTCTTCCCCTTGTGAAAAAAATCTTAATAATTTTAAGTTTATGGCTGTCTATATTAAATAGGAAATACAAAATGCTGTAGCTTAAGATAAAGAGCCAAGCTTCAGTAGCCAGCGGCCGGAACAGTTCATTTTCTCTTGAATTAATCCAGAGAAGTATCTGCAACATGTCAGTGAAATGCCCTACACACTTCTAGTAAATAGGAGAAATCTGGTAGTGTTGCCTCTGTTTGTGATAACTGTCCTTTCTTAGATTCTTGTACTAAAACATCATGGAACAATCTTAACCAATGCTCCTAGATTAATCCCATCTAATTTAAGGCATTTAAATTACAAACCTGTGTGTAGTAGTCTAGGTGAAAAGCTAAGTACCTCTAACAGAGTACATCAGCCCCTACAAGACCTGAAGAAACCTCGGCTAAGGCTGAAATTATGTTACCTTCTCTAGGTTTCTAATGGAAGTGCCTCATTAGCTATTAAGCTAAATGGAAAAAAAAATCATGGCTGACCATATACATTTACATGACTTTTGAACATTGGCTTCTCATCATTTGACAGGCTTTACTGATGCTATCATAGTTTGACTGATTTTAATGTTCAATAGTAAATGACATGTTCATCGCCTGCAAAACTCAGATCCCTTTCTAAAGTACAGAGCAGATAAAACAACATGAGTTTGCCATTAGAAAACTAGGCAGGGTTATAACACAGTTAATTGTGTGATAGAATCATAGAATCACTAAAGTTGGAAAGGACCTCCAAGATCATCAAGTCCAACCCTCGACCTAGCACTTGTTCCTCCCTTAGCAGAAGCAGTTTTATGCAGAGGCTGTTGCAAGTGAGGGTTAAATGGGAGTGGTGTGGATCTCCCATCTTCTACCAGTCTTCTGCTGTTTCAGTCTTAGCCCAGATTCCTCACTTACCTTTTTGCAGCTAAGTACTTGCAAACACTATGTGACCGGAGTTCCAGCCATGAGTAATGGCGAGAGAGAATTGCCTACTCAGCTATGGGTCATCTCACTTGTCTTGGCCACCCATTTTGGAAAAGGATATGCACTCTCTCTGTGGTATCCTCTTCTTTCACGGACTTTGGACTAAATGTGTAATTTTCAGGTAGGTATTAGGTAAACTAGAAGTGTGCTACTAAGTGACATTAGGTTGTCACTTGGTGAGTGCTTCATCTAATTCAGGTGAGATTCAGCTCATGGATGACGATACCTAAATTTAGATGTCTGTTATATAGTCATACCTACCACAGCTCTTCTGCTGTATCTGCCAGCTCTTTGCATGTTTCCAATACATTGGTGGGAACCCAGGTGGTAACTAAGCGCCATGCAGCCACTCACTCATCCCTCCCCCCTCAAGGGGACAGGAAGAAGAATGGAAAAAAAATTTGTGGTTGAGATATAATAATAATAATAACAACAACAACAACAACAACAACAATAATAATAATATGTGTTGCACAAATGAAATTGCTCATCACATGCGAAACACTCGCGATGCCCAGTGTGTTTCCAAGCAGTGATCCCACCTCGCAGCTTGCTTCCCCAGTTATACTCAGAGGACAAGGTTATTCCCAGAGCAGGGAATATCCCTCCGGCCAGTCTGTGCCAGTGTCCAGGCTGTGCTCTCCCATTTCTTGTGCACCTGGCAGGGCGTAGGGAGCTGAAAAGTCCTTCATTTTGTGCAGATGCAACAATTACCTGGCAACAACTAAAACCATCAGTGTGTTATCAGCATTATTCTCATACTAAATCCAAATCACAGCACTGTGCCAGCTACTAGGAAGAAAATTGTCTCTATCTCAGCCAAAATCAGGACAAACTGCCATTGGGTGCACACATTTAATACATTTAATTAACATACCTTGATACGTTATACTCTTGATAACCCAGGTATCCAATGCAATTCATATTGCTTCAAAATATGCATCTAAGATGATTCAGGTTAGTTGCTCATCCAAACTGCCTCCTACTTTCCACTGACTCCAAAGCATAACTTACTCATACTTAGGTGTTTAGCTCTTTAATATCAAAAGTTAAGTGAGATAAATTCCACTTTGTTTTGGGCCTCTGTTATTCCATCTGTAACATGCAGCTACTATTGCTCATTCGTGTAGCATCTCAGAAACAGGGGTAAAGTTGTGCCCTGCAATTATACATCTGACTTACCACCTAGCCTTCCTGTGGTGCATTGCTACCACTCCTGACTGAACTTACCTAATGCAGACAGTACTTGAGAGTTTGTGTCGGTGGTGTGGTGTCTTCCATTTGCATTGAAGAGGAAAAGCACTTAAATATTTTTTCAATATCAATTAATCACTGAGGAGACAGCAAGAAAAGTGGGTGACACTAATGAATTTATTATTCCAGAAAACATTGAAGGTTAGAAAGAGGATGCATGTTTAACTAGTTCACTAGTTAAGACATAATATAAAACATAATGAAATTGTAGGACTATCTCACTCATGTGGAGACTATAATACTTTGGGGCAGGTCTCATCCCTTTACACCCTGTATAGCAATGCATCTTGAAACTAATGAAGTGCAATGTCTTTATGACGCTTTTCATGGACAATAAGGCTAATTGGAAAAGAGGGTATTAAAATAATGACTTTATCTTCATGTCAGTAAACTATGAAGGAGAATTAGAAAACTTGAGGACTATTGCTTTGTTCAGCAAAGTTTCTTATTTTTACCTTAATATCTAATAAAGGTCTAGTGGTGCTGCTTAATACTCTGGATTTAGAAGAGATTTTTGGCATGTATTAGACATCTTTGACTTTTTTTTCTATCAGACCTTCAAGGAAATCCTTCCTGCTAGTTAGCACTTTATTTCCTTGAACAGATGAGAATAGAGACTAAAAAGCTTTTTTTATGTTGGTCCAGTCAAACACAATACCATTGCTGGGTTTAAAATATAGAGATAGTTTATTCAAATAAGTCTGAATGATCTCCTACCAAATTATTGTACAAAAGATTTGGTCTCTGATACATAAGAGGCAAGATTGGACTGTTGGACATAGAACCATTTTTTAATTATTAATGGAGTTTTCTGCTCTTGCTCCCTTATTTCTCTTTAGGAAAAATGCAAGGTAATTTCGCTGAAGCCCTTATTTACTATACAGTCTATCCAGCTGGCACTGGGACTCACCAGCTGTAAAACAGTTTTATACCAGCTGATGGTATGATAGCCTTCATTGGGAGGGCAGATTTTTGATTACTACTTTTCTATTAAATACAAATGTCCATCACTTATCTCTGTCAGTTCTTTAAAGAATTGAGAACTGAGTTTGGCCATGAACTTTGGCTATTCTTGTTGAGATGTGACACAGGTCTTAATTATTCAGCCTCTTGGAAGAGGAGGAGATAAAAACCCAACGTCTTCACCTAAAACTTTAAAAAGTCAGATCTGAAAATAAAGTTATAGTTTCATTGCAAACTGCAAGCAAAGACAAGACAACTTTAAATACTCAGGAGAGAGAAAAATACAACTATAGGCAACATTTTAGCTGCTCAAACTGTACAATCTGTAGAAAAGATGGACTGTGGTTTGAAGAAGACCTTTATAGATGCAATGATTCACTAAGTTTCACTGGAGTTTTTAAGGATCTTGTATGTTTCCGTTTTTACCCTTCTGTAAAACTAAATACAAGTGCTCCTGGGATATGGCAGAAATGGAAGAATAAAAGAAACAAAAAAAAAAAAAAAAAGAAAAAGAAAAAGAAAAAGAAAATGGCAGCAATGATTATCAGAGTAATGGAAAATGATCTGCACAAAGCAGTGTAATTTATGGCTATTCACATTTCACTAAAAGGCAAATAAAAGCTATCATGATGGATAGTGAAGAGGGAAATGTAGGATGTGTCATACAGTTTTAAGGCAAGTTTTATAGTGAGAAGAAGAAAGTGGTTTATTAGTCAAGTAATTAATCTGTGCAAGTCATTGTCACAAGGTGTAACAGAGCTAAGTCTTACGGAAGGATTTTAAAAAGATCAGGTATTTCTGTGAATATTAAAAACTTCATCCTTTCATCAGACAGATTGTATAATATATGAAAACTCTCATATCACTGATGCTGTCCATGCTGGGCACATCAGATTAGTTCAGACTTGTTTAGCTTAACATGGAAGTTCCTACGTGACTTTATGCTGTCTGGCTCATTTGGCATTATTGCAGCAGTTAACTTACATTAACCTGGGTGAATATACTCCTGCTGTGCTCTGTTTTATCCTTCTGATCATCTTGACTGCATCTAGCCTGTTCTTTTTTTTCAATGAGTTTAGTTTTAAATTGCCAAGACTTTAATGAGTTTTCAACTTTTCTATTAATCAGTGGTCAGATATAGCTAAACTTCTGAAAACCATTATATTAAGATTTATAACATGTAGCATAAAACATATGTCTTCTTCCCCCTCTCTATCCTTTTTGTTCCCTGTCCTTTCTTCTTCTCATCAATTAGTGACTTATGGAAAATTTGATTTAAATACTTTGCCTGGGGTCTTGAAGCTCCATGTCAGAGAAACTCATGTGAAGATACATGTGGGCCTACAGGAAAGATGGAGAGGGACGCTATCAGGGAGTGTAGTGATGGGACAAGAGGTAATGAGCTTAAACTGAAAGAGAGGAGATTTAGAGATATTAGGAAGAAATTCTTTACTGTGAGGGTTGTGGGGCACTGGAACAGGTTGCTCAGAGAACCTGTGGGTGCCCCATCCTTGGAAGTCTTCAAGGCCAGGTCGGATGGGGCTTTGGGCAACCCAGTCTAGAGGGTGTCCCTGCCCATCGCAAGGGCATTGGAACTAGATGGGCTTTGAGGTCCCTTCCAACCCAAAACATTCTATGATTCTATGATACTCTTCAGAGCTTATCAAATGTCTTCAGTGGTATAGCTGAGAGGGGCTCCTGGAGGTGTCTCAGGAACCCTAACATCTCTTGAGTGACAGTAACCCAAGGCTGTTCTCCTGCTGTTCCTCAAAGGACACCAAGACTCCAAACACTTAGGACCCTCTGTGCTTTTCCTCTCTGCCTTGTGTGAGAGTGGCAAGTCATTTTCCTGTTCTTTTAAGAGATTAAAAAAATCCCTTTACCCTACAAAAAAATTAAAACTCTGCTTTTTTCCTGCTTGGCCCACACATCTGAAGGTCATATGCATGAAACTGTTTTCACTATCTGCTATTCTTTTGCCCACATTTCTTCTTATGTCTGTGCAATATTTTACACAGTGCTTCAAGCCTAAAAAAGAAACCACAGCTTCAAACTGCACATGACAAATTTGGGTTGAAATAATCAAAGCTTTCTCAAATCTATGAGCAAACTGGTCCTACAATGAAAAGTTTTGAATAGGCTTAATAAAAGCTGTTGCCTGCAGCCCTGCCTAGAATAAGTACACAGGGAAGTTGCATTGAGAAAGTCAGCATGCTAATAACCATGAAATTCTGTTTAGCTTTTAAAAGAACAAATCTCCATCTCGTATTGTGAAACTCACTCTTTGAGAAAAATTCCCATAACTTTCTCCTCTCAACAGAGACATGTAGGAAGATATGGATGGAGGGAACAATAATGAGGAGGCTATAAAATGAGGGTCTGAACACACAGTTCTGCAGGGGAAAACAAGCAAGCTGTGAGGTTATTCAAGTTTGCAAATGCCGGTAGCTAGTTGAATGAAGGGTAAATAAAAAAAAAGTAAATTCAGCTCTTTGGTTTATAACAGCAGATTATACATATGAAATTACAGGTTAATAGACAGTGATTTACAGGAAATTTCATCTTCAGTTCTGCTGATGCAGGACTGGTTTCTCTATTCATGATTTTCTAGTGGTTTTCCCTAATGATGTTAAGTAACAGTGATTGCTCAATCATTGTTCTCTTCCTTTTTTGACCAGGAAGGACTCTTACTTGAATATAGAAAATTGTTTTCATCCTTTTACTAAACATTCTAAACCTGTCTTGTTTTCTTTTATACTGTTAACTCTGTTTTTTTTCCTTCTTGTCCCTACCAATTACTACTTCACTCAGTATTTTCAAGGGGGGGTTGTAACTAGCCTTTGAAATAGCAAGGCTAAAAGCTGTCATAACACACACAACTACATCATGCTTACTGCTTCACATGTAACCACCAAGTACCAGGCAGAGGTAATCCCTCTGTGTTAAATAGAACAGATTTTTGCTTTGTGTAAGTACTGCCTACTTTGTGATAGAAAATAAAAAGTTACAGTGTAATTTTTCTTCGGAAGTATGTATAAAAGATCCTCTGTGTGTCTCTCAAACTTAAGTTTCCTGCAGTTTAGTCAAATTCTTCCAGATTAGTTTGGCTCAGTGTCTTTGATATGTCTTCTCCTGGGTTTTGTCAATTAGAAAACAGGTCTGCCAGCATTCAAGTTCATGTAGCGTTGAATTTTTAAGAACTCCAAATCAAGGAATACTGGTTTTAATATAAAGAAGCATCTTTCTCTCTTCTTATGACAATACTATCCTTCTTAAATAGAAACTCCTACCTAATTTTAAATTTCAAGCAAAAAGACCCACTAGGCTTGTGTGTGACAATCCTATCAAATTTCAACGATAAGAATTTCCAGTTCTTCTACCCAGTGCTGTGTTGCTCTTTGGATAATCCAGGTTTTTTCTCTTCCCTTTCACCTTTTCACCTTGTCCAATATGCTTGTGGGACCTTAAGTTTGAGCTGGGATTACATTTTCCTTTTTTTATTTTGGTTGTCAGTTGATTGCACTAACTGGACTCAGCTCTCCATCAGAGATTTCCCCAGTTCAGACTGAAGCAGATGTATTGTGCTATGTGACTCACTCCAGTTTATACTGACTTGGTTGGAATTTGTTTTTCTCTGCCATAACCTGTCATTGTGTTTCATGGTCACTTGTGAGTAAAAAAAAACTTCTTAAGTTTTTTCCATAAACCTGCAACCCAGCCATTTCTTCACTATCCTTAGCTTGTCAAGCTGTTACCCATCATCTATCTGCAGTCCTGGCTAACAGGCGTGGTTCCAGATGACTGGAGGTTGGCCAATGTGACGCCCATCTACAAGAAGGGCAGAAAAGAAGATCCAGGGAACTACAGGCCTGTCAGCCTGATCTCGGTACCGGGAAAGATCATGGAGCGGCTTGTCTTGAGAGTGCTCACTGAGCAGGTGCGAGACGGATGGGGAATCAGGCCCAGCCAGCATGGGTTCCTCAAGGGCAGGTCCTACTTGACCAACCTGATCTCTTTCTATGATCAGGTGACCCGCCTAGTAGATGAGGAAGAGGCTGTGGATGTCATCTACCTGGACCTTAGGAAAGCTTTTGACACGGTATCGCACAGCATTCTCCTAGGGAAGCTGGCAGCTCATGGATTGGACCGGCACACTCTTCGCTGAGTTAAAAACTGGTTGAAAGGACNTTAACTTATAGAGTTCAGAGGCTAACTTTAGAGGCCCAGGAAAGTTTCTTGCTTCTTTTAGTTGCAAATGATACAAATACAATTTCAGGTACACTAAAGTTCTAAAGGTGACACAGCAAACCCATTGACATTTATCTTGGAGACACCCACACTGCAAGGCTTCCATTTTGCATTTAACACTTTCAGTCTATCAGCTGTCTAATTACTAGTCTGGTATTTCACTGTGTGGTATTAGATATGTGCGTAATACAGAAATCTAATCTTTAACATAATTTTAAAGTAGGGATAATTTTAAGTTATTTAAGTTCTGTAATATTTGTACTCGGCACTGGTGAGGCCGCACCTCGAGTACTGTGTCCAGTTTTGGGCCCCTCAATACAAGAAGGACACTGAGCTGCTGGAGCGTGTCCAGAGAAGGGCAACAAAACTGGTGAAGGGACTGGAGCACAGTTCTGATGAGGAGCGGCTGAGGGAACTGGGACTGTTTAGTCTGGAGAAGAGGAGGCTGAGGGGAGACCTGATCGCTCTCTACAACTACCTGAAAGGAGGTTGTAGTGAGGAGGATGTCGCTCTCTTCTCCCAAGTAGCAAGCGACAGGACGAGAGGGAATGGCCTCAAGTTGCGTCAGGGAAGGTTTAGGTTGGATATTAGGAGAAACTTTTTCATGGAAAGAGTAGTGAGGCATTGGAATGGACTGCCCAGAGAGGTGGTTGAATCTCTGTCCCTGGAGACATTCCAAAACCATGTAGACGTGGCACTCCAGGACATGATCTAGTAGGCATGGTGGTGTTAGGTTGACGGTTGGACTTGATGATCTCAGAGGTCCTTTTCAACCTTAGTGATTCCATGATTCTATTCTATGATTCTGTGTTAGGACAGCTGGCTGTTTTTGCCTGAGAACAGTGTCTGTATCCTAGTCATGTAGAATTCAGCATTTTTTTGCAGTTCTCACTCCTAGGTTCACAGCATTATTTGGATTACTGCCATCCAGTTCTTCAGGCTCTTTCTACTCAATGGGACCTGAAAAATTACAAAGCCTGTATCAGCTCATTAATGACAACACTGAAGAGCAACAGACTCAACACAGGTCCTTCAAGAACATCACTAAATTCATTCTTCATTTTCAACATTGAGCTATTAAAACATATACTTAGTATCATTTTCCAAACACATTTCGATCTAGTGTGCACTAAATTGCTCTCTTTCATTGTTACTTCCTCTGTTTTTATAAATCACTGTAGAAGACTATCAAGGTGCTTACTCTTGAAGTGGAGGCAACTTTTCTTCATTCTCCAACATTTCTTCCCCCCTCAGCAGTAGGCTGGGGGTAGGCAAGATCCTGGGAGGGGACACAACCAGGACGGCTGACCCAAACTGACCAAAAGGATATTCCATACCAGATGACATCTGCTCAGCAATAAGAAGCAGAGATAGGGGGAACAACTGGGGACACACTTTTTTTTTTCAAAATTTGTCTTCCAGAGCAACTGCTATGCATACCGAAGCTCTGCTTCCCATGAAGTGGCCAGACATCACCTGCTGATGGGAAGGAGAGAATAATCTTTTGCTTTTGCTTTGCTTACACATGAAGCCTTTTGCTTTTGCTGTATTAAACTGTCTTTATCTTGAGCCACGAGTTTGGGGTTCTTTTTTTTCCATTTTCTTTTTCTCCCCTCCCTGTCCTGTTGAGAAGGGGAGTGATAGAGCAGTTTGGTGGATACCTGGCATCCAACCAAGGCTAAAGCACCATGATATTATTTATTCTTATTCAGTTCATTATGGTTGTTAATCTTTTGATGAACATCTCATGTGAACATAATTGTCTCGGTCTTCCTTCCAGGAACTGATTATGTCTCAACATTGAACTGGCCAGGTTGTGGAGCTGCTTGCAGCAATTTGCAAGTAGTGCCATGACTGATCACAGGTCCCTCATTAACTTTGTTTCTTTCTGTAATCACCTTTAGCCTAAGTACTTTGTCAATACCACCCTTTTCTGCTTTTCCAGCATGCGGAGCAAAATTTACAATAGGAGGACCAAAGAATGCATGATGTGAGTGTCACTGGATACTAAGCTGGATATGTCTACAGACAGCTTCTCCTAGGCTTCTGGAAGAGGGAAGAGGATTTGTTTACAGTTGAATTTTGCTGGTGCCACAAAGAAACTTTGGGACTTGCAGTAGCCTCCCTAAGATCTTCCTGGAACCCAGGCTTGGGAGCATTTGGATCCTGCCCAGGTTTTCCCAGGAGGGGGCATTGGAAGAATGATGGAATCATAGAATCATTAAGGTTGGAAGAGACCTCAAGGATCACCTAGTCCAACAGTCCCCCTATCATCTATTACCCACTAAACCGTATGGGTAACCAAGCTGAGAGATGATTCTCTCAGCTCTTAGACAGTGTTTTTCCTCCCTAGCGTAGTCCCTAGAGAGGAAAAAAGCTGACCAGCACTACAGCCTATGCAGAACTTTGTTTGAACTCCTTCTCCCTAGAGAAAGATTTTTGGGGAGTGAATCAGAGAACTAAAATGTTCAAGTGACCTCAGATATAGATAGGTCCTTCCCTCCATAGCACATGAGTATTTTAAACTGCAAACTGATGTTGAAGTGGTGAGTTTTCAACCCTTCGTACTACAGGAAAAGGCTCACAATACTAATAGTTCAGTTATTTCTAATTTCCCAGTTCCTAACCTGCTTTTCATTAGTATTTCTGTAAGCCATGTCAGAGTTTCCATTTTCTTTCCTCAGGCTCTTGTCACTTGATTACAGCAGTTCACCAGATGCCCCAGCTTTATTCTATCATCTGCATTCTTCCCTTTTCTGCATGGCTCCACATTGATTAGTCTTGTGTAAATATCTAAGTCCAAAGTCAATGCACATAAGCACCAAGCTATATTCCCTTTGAAATTAGCATGAAGCTATACTGGCTTTTCAGAATCTCATTGTTTTGGCTCGTGATTAAATTAATCATGCCAGCTATTGCACAAGTAGATGCACAATTCAAATCCATACCATAAGTTTTTCCAGTCTACCGTAAACATGCTCTTCCAGAGACTGTGAGAGATTTTCACTGAATAATTATCTGCAAGAGAAGCCGCTCATCAGTAAGAGGAAAAAAACCCAAGATTTTAAAATTATCTCCAGAAACTTTATGGCAAAACTCAGTTTTGCTCTCAATTTTTCTTGGAAGGGATCTGCTAACCTCAAAATATCCTTTCCAGTGGGCTTTGGTGGTATGAATGGAGACCCAGGACACTCTCTCATAGTTTCCCAGAAGGAAAATATTTAGTCCTGGACTGAGAATCACAGATTCTTGTGACAGAACTCCTGTGCCTCCCTCTGGGTGTCTACTTATACACGAGTCTCCCAGGACACCTTAATAGACAATTTTAATGGTAATCAGCACAGTCACTGGAGTTAGGAAGTTGATAATCTCACCCTCAAATCGATACCTGGACCTGGTCAAGCAAATGACTGTACTGACTAACACTCCATTGTTACAAGGGGAGATCAAGCAACTAGTTCAGATATAGGCAACTACATGTTAAAGTTATCCAATAAAACATTAATTTTATCCCTATTTCTATTAATGATTAATGATTCAGATGACTCAGGTATTTCTATGCATTTTCTCTAATCTTGTTATCCAGTCATCAACCTTCAATCTTATTATGTCCTGATTCTCACATCCCATCTCAGTTTTCCCTGACTAGCTCACCTTTTTTCTGTCCCTTTCTTCCTCACATGAAGTCTTGGTTTTCCTCCATAAGGATCCACTCTCAATCTCCACACTATTATCGGGATCATTATTTGAAATTTTTATTTTCATGGATCACTGCTATTCAGACTTTTTCATTCCATTTGCAATTTCTTTGTCCAGCTAGTCCTAATATCATATGTGGACTCTCAACTCTAATATTCCCATCCCAGACATGTTACCCTTTCTCTTTTTATTCCAGTTCCCCCTCCCTCAAGTCCCTTCCCCTTACTTCAGTTCAGGTCCATCCATTCTTTACCATAAATTCTCTGTCCTTGATTTCTCATCCTTCCACAACCATTTCTCAGCAATGTTACATCTCTTATCTTTCTTCCACCTCCAAACCAGAGGATTCCAAATCCCTTTTTACCTACCTGTTTGAAGCACGCAGCACAATTTCCCTTCACCTCCTCTCAGTCTCTCCCCTCATTTTGTCCTATTTTCTGTCCTTACCGTTCAAGTAACTTTCTTCCAACTTACAGGATCGTGTCATAGAATCATAGAATCATGTAGGTTGGAAAAGACCTTTAATATCATCAGGTCCAATTTCCTATGAGCACCCCCAATGGCACATATAGTTTTATCTTCCTCTTCGTGAAAATAAAGAATTTTACTCTTCCAGATGTTCCCTGGGCAAACCCAGTTTGGAAACTGGCTGGGAACATGGGCACTGCCTAGCACTCAGCCTGGGTGCCTGCAAGTAGCACTGGTAGAAGAGCTCAGAACTGCAACCGTGGTGTTTTGCCCTTCCCAGGACTGGAGATCTCAATCAACATCTTCAGGACATTTAATGAGTAAATATAGATACCCACTACAAATATGGATAATTCCTTTAAGGATGTAAAAGTAAACACATTTGTACAGCATTTGTCCATGAAGAGAAACACCATCCATCTGAAACAAAGGCCACCCTCTTCTCTCTAATAATTTTTAGTACTCACTCCAGACTTTAGAAAGGTTAGAGACAGCTTTAATACAGTGCTTTGAAGGATTTTCTTTACCTTGAGAGCAGTGTTTAACAGCAAGCACTCGTACCAGCCTCACCTATAATATGTCTCTCTGCCTGGAGAAACTGCCCGTGTGCGCAGCCTGGAGAGCCGAGCCCCACAGAGACAAAAGCGTTTGACAAACCCTCACGTTGCTCCAGCGCTGCTTGAAGAGGAGAACCTGATCTATTGACTTGTTCTGAAAATAGCACCCAGTGGGAGGTGACTGACTGGCTAATACCTGTGGTGTTTCCATTACCAATTGGGATGAAGAGTGTTGCCAGGAATCCTAGGGCAGTTTCCTTGACAACCAGAAGAAATGCACAACTGCAATTCACATGACTTTTCAGGTGCTTTTTTAACTCCTCTGAAACAATGAACTGCCCTAGCAGAACCATACTTCAGATAAATAAAACCTAGGTGTACATTCAAATGGTGAGTAGGGTTTATGTTCAAGGATGAATTTGAGCTGAACCTGAAATCTATCATGAAGAAAACCCTCAAGAAAGCAAGTAATCTGGAAGTAGTTTTACTATTTAAGATGTCTGAAAGTTTCCAAGATTATCTATTTCTTTATTTCACAACCTTTGGATATGGAATTTCAAAAGAATGATGATATTTCCATTAGATGTATAAGTAAATATAACATGGAATTAATTTAGATGTCTCTGTTAACCCCAAAGCCCTGAAATTTCAAAGCTGATTGCATATAATATACATCAGAAGCATTATGGGTGTTTACAGAAAAAGGAACATATTTTTAAATTATTAAGAAAGTATAAAATCTAAGCCAAAGCATATAACAATAATTGAAGTAACAGTATATAGTTACTCATTGTTTGTTTGTAGAGGCAGCCACAAATTTTATGTGGACAGCAAATTCATTGAAAAATTCAGTTTCATAAATTCAAGTTATACTGAGAAGCAGTTTCAGCCCAAGTATGGTAAATATGATTGAACAAAGAGTTCCATTACAAAATAACGGAATACATTATACTGTAATTTTAAAAGGAACCCCCCAAAGTTCTGCGGTTTGATTTTAGAATTACTTATTTAGGGAAAATTCAATTTAAAAAAAAAAAAAGGAGATAACCCCAAGTCAAGAGATATCAGGTGCAGTTGATTGACAATGAAGAAGAAATTCGAGGAAGAAATTCTTCCCTGTGAGGGTGTTGAGGCACTGGAACAGATTCCTCCCTGGCAGTGCCCAAGGCCAGGTTGGATGGGGCTTTGGGGAACCTGGTCTAATGGAGGGTGTCCTTGCCTGAGGCAGGGCGTTGGAACTAGATGGACTTTGAGGTCCCTTCCAACCCAAACCATTCTGTGATTCTATGATTTTATGACAAGTAGTGGTAAGACCAAAACTATTTTGGGGATTTTGGGGGATTTTTTTTTTTGTTAGCCCCTTAACAGAAAGAAATTAAATTATACCATTCCAGTTGCACGCAGAGATTTATTTTTTTTTTCTCACTTTAATAAATAGCCAGAAACATCCATTCCCCTGCTTTGTACTGGGGAGGAATAAGCACATGTGAAGAAGGTAAGGAGAAATTGAAAGGGATGCAGGAGATCAAATAAGCAAAGTAGGAGTGAAGAAAGGCACTCATCAAAGGTGACAAGCTGAATGACAAATGTAAATGTTTTTGAACTCTGTCTGCTGATATCAGGAGGCTGAGTCCCCTCTCTTCCCTGTTAGTATTGATGGATGACAATCATTGCAGGTACATCAAGGACCAGAGCTAAATCTTTTTGAGTTAGGAAAGGGATGTCATCGGAGATCTAGAATCCCAGATAAAATTTTGACTGGACAGATCATAAAAAATTTCAGAAAACTTCCCTAACTTTTACTTGTGGCTCAGAGTGAATTGCTGGGAGAGGAAAATAATAAAGTGTTACTGTGGCAAAAAATAGCTATAGAATACAGTAAGTGTTGCATAAGGAAATAAATCAGCCCAGTCTATCATCAATGGGAGTCAGGCAAAAAATATCTGAAACTGAGTGAGACTAGAAGCAAACCAGTTAAGACAGAAAAATATGCACTATTAAAACAATCAGAGAAAACTGGGTTGACCTGGACATTTTAAATGAGGACACTGCATGCATCTGAATGAATCATTAGCAGAGACTTAGGTGCTTTCCTAAAACGGATTACATTCATAATAAATAGACTTGAGTAGAGAATTTTAAAACCATATTAGTGGTAGAAGTTGATGCCTGGGGCCACATTAGCTCAGCGTCAAGCTCTGATCTGTCATAGATCAATGAAATGCAGCAAGCCTGAATTGCTGATTCAATTTAGTATTCATTTACTTTCAGAGCAGAACATAAACAGTAAGGAAGAAAATGTGAAACATGATCTCTGAGACCAAGACAATGTTCTATGGGGAGCTTAGCATGCATGCACGCGTTTATCTAGGGTATATTTAGGGAACCAAGTATCAAAACAGCCCAATCAGTTCTGAAGATGAATTTGTCTCAGTGCCCCAAAGGCCTTTTACCACTGAAGTTGAAAGAAACTTTGCTTTCCTCTCCAGCAAAGGCTGAACACAACTGTGCTGGGTGCATAAGCAAGAACAAACTTTGGCAGAGTAGCAGTGAAACTCCCCAACAAGAATGTAGTTGATTGTAGCATCTGATTTAGAATCTGAATTTGGAAGGGACCCGTAAGAATCATTAAGTTCAACTCCCTGCTCCTCGCAGGACTACTTAAAACTAAACCATATGACCAAGACCATCGTCCAGACGCACTTTGAACTCTGACAGGCTTGATATCGTGACCACTTCCCTGGTGGCCTGTTCCAGTGACTGACCACCCTCTCAGTGAAGAACCTTTTCCTAATGTCCAGGTTGAATTTCCCCTAACACAGTTTCACTCCATTTCCTCATGTCCTCTTGCTGATCACCAGAGAGAGGAGATCAGCACGTTCCCCTGCACTGCTCGCCTTGAGGAAGGTGTAGACTGCCATGAGACCACCGCTCAGCTTTTTCCAAGCTGAGCAATCCAGGTGACGTCAGCCGCTCCCTGTAAGTCTTACCCTCAAGGCTTTTCAACTCTTGGTCACCCTCCTCTGGACACACTCTAATAGTCTGATGTCCTTTTTTCATTGAGGCATCCAAAACTGCATGTAGAGCTCAAGGTGGGGCTGCATCAGTGCAGTGTGGAGTGGGACAGTCACCTCCTCGACCAGCTAGCTAAATTGCGCTGGATCCACCTCAGGGCATGGTTGGCCTCTGGCTGCCAGGGCACATTGGTGACTCCTATTCAACTTGCCATCAACCCAAACCCCTGTATCTCTTTCTGCAGGGCTGCTCTCCAGCCTCTCATCCCCCAATTCATGTATATACCCTGTCCCAGGTGGAGAATCTGGCACTTGCTCTTCTTAAATCTCATGGAGTTGGTGATTGCCCAGCTTTCCATTCTATCCAGATCTCATGCCTGAATGGGAAAAGATCCAGTCTGCATAACTGGACAACTATGTGACAGGAGAAAGAAAGGGAATATAATATTTTTTTCATGCAAATGGCTTCAAAATTTTTTCAAAGAACATAAGACCACCTGACATGTCTTTATTAAAATTATGAAAGGTTGGTTAATATTCCATTAATATTCAGCTTCAGTTATTTTATATTTATATTAGATCAGATACCAAATTTAAAGCCAGTATGACATAAATGTGGTCACCCAGTTGTTAAGGGATCCTTCCTGTAAGGCATGTTCTACACCACCACAGCTTTTGTCATGGGAACATGAGGCTGCTGAGTGTGGTCAGATACTGCCAGTGAGACTAAACAGTAACTTAGAGAAATACTAAAACTTCTCCAAAAATTTTAAAATCTTTTTAAAAAAAAGTATTTTAAATTTTAACCCAGTCTCACAGAAGTCATTCAGGGATACTTCTACCTAAGCCAGTCCATGCAGTAACATTATTTAGTCTTTGAAGGCGGAATACCCGGATGGGATCCACCCGAGGGTGCTGAGGGAGCTGGCAGATGTGATTGCCAAGCTGCTCTCCATCATCTGTCAGTGGTCATGGTCAGCTGGAGAAGTCCCAGATGACTGGAGGCTTGCTGATGTGACATCCATCCATAAGAAGGGTCATAAGAAGGATCCAGGGAACTACAGCCCTGTTAGCCTGACCTCGGTGCCGGAGAAGGTCATGGAGCAAGTCATTGTGAAAACAATCACATGCCATGTCTGTGACAACTGGGGGATCAGGCCCAACCAGCATGGGTTTGTGAAAGGCAAGTCCTGCCTGACCAACCTCATCTCCTTCTATGACCAGGTGACCTGCCTGATGGATGAGGGAAAGGCTGTTTATGTAGTCTACCTAGACTACATCCTTTGACGTGGTCTCCCACAGCATTCTCCTGTAGAAGCTGGAGGCCCATGGCCTCGACAGGTACACTCTTCACTGGTTCATAACTGGCTGGATGACTGGGCCCAGAAAGTGGTAGTGAATAGAATCAAATCCAACTGGCGACCAGTCATGAGTGGTGTTCCCCAGGGGTTGGTGTTGGGGCCCATCCTCTTCAATATCTTTGTTGATGATTTGGATGAGGGAATTGAGTG